>CM038048.1:14364603-14702103 GCA_021397845.1 Areca catechu
GACTGGATTCCTCGATTAGTAGGGATTCCAACAATCCAAAATTTAGAATTTTTTGATATTCCTAGGATTGACAAAATGATTGATTTTAAGGGACTGCATAGATTGAATTTTTAACAAGATTTTTAGGGTGTAGTGACTAGTTTTCTAGTGAAATTTGGTATCAATCCAGGATTCGATTCTAAAATTATTAAACACATGTATCTTTCTTATCGAATTTAGTTTTTAAATCTATAAGTTTTATAATTTTTGACAATCCTACTAATGAAAATTGATGAAAGAATAAGGATTACACAATTCTGCAAGTTGCAAATTTTTGCAAGCACAATTCAAAAATTTCAAGTCGAACTAGCATGAATCCTAAAATAGGTTCATGGTTTTCATACCTAGAAAACTTTCAAATCAAGTCTAGTTTCTAAGCCACCAATTTAATAATTTTTTGACAGTCCTATGAACGAGACTTAGAGTTTGAATAGAAATTATCTAAAACTATAGGTTGCCAAATTCTAAGAACAGAAACATAGAATTTCAAGTTTAAATTGGCATGGATTTTAGAGCAATCTTACAAATCCACAAACATAGAAATATTTGCTTCCGAGTCTATTTTCTAACGAAGTAAGTTTTATAATTTTCTTAGTTTTCTAGAGATGGGACTTCCTCAAATACTAAAGGGTGTACATGTTATACAAACTTCCAAATAATGCTGAAGATGAATACTGAAATTTTTTCATTAATACAATGCAAATATTCTTAACCTAACCTAAACTGTGCTCTGATACCAAATAAGAATCTGATGCGAGACGACCTGATCTACGGGTGCAAGAGATGAGATTAATGTGAGTTTTTTTATTTTTTTAATTGCCAGCAAACTGAAACTATAACCAAAATTAGTTGCTTCAATTTTTTTAATGATTAAGGGATTAAGCTATAATCAATTTTTTTTAAAAATAACTACAGGCACTAATTAAAGATTCTAGATTTAAATATCAGGATCATGGGCAATTGAGAAACTGTCTGTAAGGTTAGACTCAGCACAGGCAATTAATATATTAATCTAATAAAATTAAAGATTTTTGCTGACTACCTATACCAATTAAATATTTATTTTTAGATAAGAGAATGTGCTCATAATCACGATCATGATCGAACCTAGAAGAGGAGATGATTTATCAAGCTGAGGTGCGATCCTGGTTGGATGGCGAGTCTGTTAAAGCTTTTGGATCTAGATTACCAAAATACAAGATAATAATATATAATTAAACAAGTGTTATTCTAAATAGGAACAAAAGAATAATTCAGGCCAATAAGGTCCAAAATAGAAGTTGGCAATGGTTTTGGGATTTGCTCTGAAAAGTGTGAGGTTTCAATGGTGGCTTTGCACATTCATGCTAATAAACCCAGAAGCACACTTTGAGAAGAGGAGGCTAGCAAGGCTAATGGTGCAAGCAGCAACACGGGTTATGGCTTGGACAGCAAGATGGCACAATCGTGGGATGCGACATGAGCAGTGTGACTCAGGTGGCAGGATCGAGCATTGTCACTCAGAACGGGTGACACGGACGGCACTGTAGCATAGGCAACAGGGATAACGAAGTCAAAGGTAGGCGGAGGGATTATGTGGTCGATCATGGATGGACACCGACGGTGGGAGATTGGAGTCTTGGTAGTGAGGGATGGCCGATGGTGTTGAGATCGGTGCAGATAGGGCTGAAAATGGGCCGGCCCAAAAGCCCATTATCTGGAACTAGGCTGGGCCAGCTCAATAAACTTCGAGCCGGCCTGAAATTGGTTTAGGCTTCGGACCAAATTTTAAGCATATTGGACTAGTCTTAGGGCTGTAAAATAGAGTCCATTTAATTTTTGGGCCAAAGGAATGCCCGGATTCGGTCCAAAAATTTTTAAAATATAGTCTTTGGACCGGCCCATTTCCAGCCCTAGTGGCAGACGAAGCCGGTGGCTCCGTTAATAGTGATCGACGTTGGAGGATGAAAATGGAGGGAAGATGCGGTGATTTCTAGTGGGATTGGGTGGATGGGAGGCAGAGCAAAGGGGTGTTTGGCTAGGGCGAAGGTTGATAGTGGTGAGATCGACGGTGTGTTGGGCTGGATATGGGCATGAGCGGGAGGATGTGGAGGTCGTGAGAGACTCGGGAAGGTGGGAGACCGATGGTGGTGGTGGATGATGGGGTTAGGCGATGGTAGATGGTGGGGAGTGGAGGTCCATGATGGAGGTTGTCTGGTGGTAAGAGGCGGGCAGAGTCGGGACAAGCATGGACAAACCGTTGGTGGATGGGGTGAGCAGAGAGAGGGGCTCACAAGAGGGATTGAAATGGAAACAGGGTCTCAGTCATTTTGGAATAGTAGGGAGGAGGAATAGGAGGAAGAAAAGAACATGGAAGAAATACCAGAGGAAGAGGAAATTAGAAGAGAGAAGAAGAGAGAGAATAGGGAAGAGAAGAGAACCAAAAGGAGGGAAGAAATCTCAAATTTTTTTATTCATTTCTTTATGATTTTTTTAATAATAGGATTCTTTAAATAGACTCTAATCCCAACAACCTGAAGGCCAACTCTATCAAAATTCTAAGATTTCATACTGTTGCCGCCTAGATCACCGTGGCCGGTAGCTCTTACGTAGCCTAGGTGAGTGGGCTCCGTGCCAGCGTCACCGGGCTCGTTGGTCGGAGACAATCAAGGGGAACATAGTCGTAGTTGGGATGAAAGGGGCTTGGTACTGTAGTGGCCCTCCAGTGGGCCTCTCCGTGAGGAGTAATCTTCCTCCTTATTGTCCCTCCGCCAGGCGATACCTGCAAAACAGGGGAGACCTGTGCCGGGGATTCCGGCAAAGGCACTCCGACGATCAAGTCAGCAGGATGATCGAAGGAAATAAGGGACCTCTGAGACGGAGAGCTTGGGGGACTCTCCGCTACCAGAGGGAGATAGACAATGCAAGAATGAAGAGAGTGTGTTGTCTCTTACCCCTCTTACCTCTTCCCACTGCTCTTATGTAGACGAGCGGCTCTCGGTGTTCAGAGGGGCACGTTCTTCTTGGTATAGGCCTGTGAAGCTTCTGCAGGCCTGGGAGGCTTAGGTAGGTTGGTCAACTTCCCCTTTCTTGATGGTTCAGGAGGTTGGTGGAGGAGCACAGCGTCTCGGATGTGGTGCTATTCACTAGTTAGTGTAAACGGTAGCTTAGGAAACTTAAATGCAAACCTTTCTTTGCAGGCGGCGTGTCAGGCGGCGTATCATAGGACCCACGTGGAGAGGGATCCATGGAAAGAGCGCCGGGCCCATGTGGATGGGCCTCTCGGGAAACGCGCTGGGCCCACGTGAGTGAGACCGAACTGCGTGGTGCTCCCAGTGACCGAGCTGGGCTGTGATGCCAAAGTGCCAGGCTAGCCAGGATGCTGCTTCAAGTTGCCATGCGGGCACGCGGACCGAGAGAAGGCCCCGTGGGGGCCTTCATGCACGTTGATCGAGGTGACGTGCGAGGCCCCATGCACGTAGGCGCGGACCCATGCGTGCGGGTGAGGTCACGTCGGACCGGAGCCGGGGGAACCGGGCCGCAGGAGTCGGACCGCTGCGGGCGTGCCGCGAGTGCACTGCGAGCATGCCGAGCTTGGCCAGAACTGAAGGAGCCGGGGCTCGGGGGCCCTTTGCGCTAGACGTACTGCGATGCCGAGCTCGGAGGTGTCGAGCCGGGGCGTGCTGGGGTGGTCGGTGGAGCCTCGCGGGGCACTACCGGGGTGCCGGTGCAGGGCCGGAGCCGGACCAGGCGAAGTCAGGGGAACCAAACCCTTGCTGGATGGGAGCACGCGGAGCCGGAGATGGAGCTTGGGCGGTGCAGAGGTCGGCTGGAAGCCGGAGGAGCTGGGGGACTCGTCACCGGGCTCGAAGCCGCTGGGGTGCCCGCGCCGGGCCTGGAGGCGCCGAGCTTGTCGCGCCGGAGAAGCTGGAGGCGCCGGGTGCACTGGGGCGTGCCGCGCCGGAGAAGCTGAAGGCGCCGGGTGCACTGGGGCATGCCGCGCCGGGCTCGTACGAGCTGAGGGACCTGTCTCCGGGCTCGGAGGTGCCGGGGCCATGCCATGCCGGCACAGGGGCGCCGGAGCGGCGAGCTTGGGGACGCCAGGGCGCTGCGCCGGGCTCGGAGGTGCTGAGCATGCCGCCGCCGAGCTCGGAGGCGTCGAGCATGCCGTCGCCTGGCTCGGAGGCGCCGGGGGGACCGCGCCGCGCTGGGCATGGAGGCGTCGGGCGATGCAGGGCCGTAGCCGAAGCTTGGGGCGGTGCAGAGCCGGGCTCGGAGGTGCTGAGCGTGCCGCCGCCGAGCTCGGAGGCATCGGGCGGTGCTCGGGCGGAGCCACGCGGGTCACTGCCGGGGTACTGTCGGGCTGAACCGGACCGGACGAGGGCCGCGCCGGGCTCGGAGGCTCCCGGACCGCGCTGCGCTGGGCATGGAGGTTCTTGGACGGTGCAGCACCGGAGCCAAGGAGAGGCCGAGGCGTGCGGAGTCGAGCTGGGGGCCGGCCTTTGCGCCGTGGGCGAGGTCGGGCGGAGCCACGTGGGTCACTGCCGGGGTGTCGTGGTCAAGCCGAGCTGGACTCGACGGCCGAAGTGAGGCCGAGGTACTGAGGTTCCCCGCCGAGGTGGGGCCGAGCCGAGCTGGGCCGAACCGCCACATGGCCGAAGTGGGGCCGAGCCGAGCTAGGCTGAACCGCCACATGGCCGAAGTGGAGAAGTACGTGACCGCGCCAGCCTCCAAGGAGGGCACGTGTTAGGGCCGAATGGATCTTGTTTACTACTGTAACAAATGCCCCCACTCCCTGAGTCCAAAACGTCTTCGTTTTGGATAAAGGGAGTATTATCACCCATTCGGCTCTACACCTTAGCGGGCTCTGTACCGACTGCAAGAAGTTAGTCGCTAAATGAAACTGAACTTACCAGAGGTTAGCTGTTGGTCTTTGAAGGCCTAGGTGAAGGCATCAAGTCTGGCTATCCTTTTCACGAACAGGAAACGTCCTGCAACACAACTTAAAAGGTCTTGTCTTCGAAACTTACTTGCCTGTAGGTGTTTTTACCTTGAGTTAGGTGTTTCAGTTCTTCTTTGACCAGGTAGAAGATGGTACCATGGAGGCATAGATTGGTGAGGTGTATAACTTGGGTGCTCACATATATGACCGGGCATATAGTTCAGGTGGCCGAGCTTAGAATATCTGTCGGAACCTTTGATGAAGGTATCGAAGTCGCCAGAAGATAGGAGCCATCCCGGATGAGGAAGCCCAAGGAGTTGGAGAGAGAAATCGACTCCGGTCAGATGCTCGACCTCGGGGGAGCAACGCTCGACCACGGGGGAGATGGTCCTGGCGGAGAAACTCAAGGGAGCAGGAGTTCGATTCAGGCCAGATGCTCGACCTCGAGGGAGCAACGCTCGACCTCGGGGGAGTCATCCTGGCGGAGGAACTCAAGGGAGAACACGCGGACTGAAGTTCGAGCCTTCACGCTGGAACGGGGTTTCGAGGCACCTTCCAGATCGAAGTCCAGGATCACGTGGGGGAACTGGGTTCCGCGCCACCTTCCAGACCGAAGTCCAGGATCACGTGGGGGAACTGGGTTCCGCGCCACCTTCCAGATCGAAGTCCAGGATCATGTGGGGGAACTGGATTCCGCGCCACCTTCCAGACCGAAGTCCAGGATCACGTGGAGGAACTGGGTTCCGCGCCACCTTCCAGACCGAAGTCTAGGATCACGTGGGGAAACTGGTTTCCGCGCCACCTTCCAGACTGAACCCCGGGGCCGCAGGCTGGAGTTGAGCCATGCGCGACCTACCGAGCTGTTCTCCAGGATTTTGTACCGGAACTGGGTTTCGTTATGCCGGAACTGGGATCCGGGCTTCCTTCGTCAGACTCGGAGTCGGACAGATGAGCTCCTGTAATGATGAAGAGCAAAGTTGCACCAAAGATGAACTTTAATTTTTGAGGAGAGATTCTTACATCCTCCGTGAGGTGGCAGAGCTGTTTGGCATGCTAGGAGGCGAGCCACAAATGGTTGGACCTTCAGAGCTACCTATGGACATCTCCGGACTATATGGTCAGGAGGTAGATGCGGGGTTCAATGAAGAGCTTGGCTTCAGCTCGGATGAATCAAGGGGCATGACTTCAGCTCAACTCTATTTGATTTCAGCTTGGCTGAGCTGAGGAGCTTGACTTCAGCTCTGAACTTCGCCGAACTTGGAGTCGAACGGATGAGTCCCTGTGCTGGTGAAGGACAAAGTTGCACCAGAAAGGAACTTTAATGATTGAGTAGGGATTCTTACCTCCTTCTTGGGATGGCAGAGCCACTGGTTTGCTATGTTAGGAGGCTAGCCGTAAACGACTGGAACTCCAGAGCTTCCCCTGGACATCTCCGGACTTCGAGCACAGCAAATGCCAAACTGTCAGTTTTCTCGGTAGATGGCATGACCTCTTTGAGTCTCCGCGGGCATCTCCGGACTGTGGGTAAGGCAAGAGCTGAGCTGAGAGTCATGCGGTAGATGCGGGGCTCAGTGGGGAGCTTGACCTCAGCTCGGCCGAGTTGAGAAGCTTGATCTCAGCTCGGCTTCATTTGAGTTCGCCGGACTTGGAGTCAGGCGGACGTGTTCCTGTGTTGGTGAAGGACAAAGTTGCACCAGAGAGGAACTTTAATTATTAAGGAGGGGTCATTACCTCCTTCATGGGATGGTAGAGCCACCGGTTCGCCATGCTAGGAGACGAGTCATGAACGGTTGGAGCTCCAGAGCTTCCCATGGACATCTCCGGACTTTGAGCACAGCAAATGCCAAACTGTCAGTTTTCTCAGTAGATGGCGGGACTTCTTTGAGTCTCCGCGGACATCTCCGGACTGTGAGTAAGGCAAGAGTTGAACTGAGAGTCATGCAGTAGATGCGGGGCTCAGTGGGGAGCTTGACCTCAGCTTGGCCGAGTTGAGAAGCTTGATCTCAGCTCGGCTTCATTTGAGTTCACCGGACTTGGAGTCTGGCGGACGTGTTCCTGTGTTGGTGAAGGACAAAGTTGCACTAGAGAGGAACTTTAATTATTAAGGAGGGGTCATTACCTCCTTCATGGGATGGTAGAGCCACCGGTTCGCCATGCTAGGAGACGAGTCATGAACGGTTTGAGCTCTAGAGCTTCCCATGGACATCTCCGGACTTTGAGCATAGCAAATACCAAACTGTCAGTTTTCTCGGTAGATGGCGAGACTTCTTTGAGTCTCCGCGGACATCTCCGGACTGTGAGTAAGGCAAGAGCTGAACTGAGAGTCATGCGGTAGACGTGGGATTCAGCTCTTTGGTGCCGGAGAGCGTGGGATCCGGGCTTTGATCAAGAATTCTTGTGCCAGGCTATGACCGGCTCTGGCAAGTCGTAGTGCTTGCCCTTGATAGTGGTACAGGAGCCCTTCCTGTAAAACTGAAACACAGATTTTTATTTTATAAAGGTAGCGTGAAAGGAGTTACCTGTTGAACTCCGGTTATATGAATAAACAAAGACATATTTCTTCCTTGTGCAGGCCGGAATTAGGTTCGCCGACCACCATCTTGGGAGAGAGCGAGACTCCTTTGCACGTAAGAATACAACTCGGTTGCATGAGGGAGCAAGGCTCCGTTGCATGGGGAGCTTCATGGCTTGGGGAGAAGCTCCATTACACGGGAGTATAAGACTCCCGTCGCTTGGGAGGAAAGAGGCTCCTGTTGTATGGGAGGGAGTTTCATTGCATGGGAGCATAAGGCCCCTGTTGCATAGGAAGGTGGACCTCCACTGCTTGGGAGGAAGTGAGACCTCTGTTGCATGAGGGAAATAACTCCATCGCGTGGAAGGAGAAGGCCTCGTTGCATGGGAGGAAACTCCTGCATGGGAGAGGAAGAGACTCCCGTTGCATGAGGGAGCAAGCTCCGTTGCACGGGAGCAAACTCCGTTGCAAGTTGCATGGGAGAGGAAGAGGCTCCCGTTGCATGAGGGAGTAAGCTCCGTTGCATGGGAGCAAACTCCATTGCATGGGAAGGAACTTCATGGCATGGGGGGGAGACTCCGCTGCATGGGAGGAGGCTCCGTTGCATGGAAGTGTAAGACTCCCGTTGCTTGGGAGGGGAGAGGCTCTTGTTGCATGGGAGCAAACCCCGTTGCATGGATTTCTTTCTTCTTCACGATGGCCAGACCCTCTCTTCTTTTTCCCTTCTTCTCTCTTTTCTCTTCTCTCTCCCTTTTCTTCTCTTCTTTTTTTTTTTTTTTTTTTTTTTTTTTTGGTGGGGCTCCTGGATGGTGGTGCCGCTGGGAGGTGGCTCCATCCTTGGCCTGCTGTGATGCACCTTCACAGCTTAAGGTTTTTTGATCGAGGCCGTTCCTTGGGGCCTCGAGAGAGGGAGAAGTTCTCGTGCCCCCATCCCCGTGCCCCCGGTCTGCCCCCCGGGGACTAAGGACCAAGGTGAAAACCATCGTCCCACCTTGTTGAGGAGCGTGGATCCACGCCCCCTACCTAGCGCGCCAATTTGTTGCCACCTAGATCGTCGTGGCCGGTAGCTCTTACGTGGCCTAGGTGAGTGGGCTCCGTGCCAGCGTCACCGGGCTCGTTGGTCGGAGACGATCAAGGGGATCATAGTCGTAGTTGGGATGAAAGGGGTTTGGTACTGTAGTGGCCCTCCTATGGGCCTCTCTGGTGAGGAGTAATCTTCCTCCTTATTGTCCCTCCGCCGGGCGATACCTGCAAAACAGGGGAGACCTGCGCCGGGGATTCCTGCAAAGGCACTCCGACGATCAAGTCAGCAGGACGATCGAAGGAAATAAGGGACCTCTGAGATGGAGAGCTTGGGGGACTCTCCGCTACCAGAGGGAGATAGATAATGCAAGAATGAAGAGAATGTGTTGTCTCTTACCCCTCTTACCTGTTCCCGCTGCTCTTATGTAGACGAGCGGCTCTCGGTGTTCAGAGGGGCACGTTCTTCTTGGTATAGGCCTGTGAAGCTTCTGCAGGCCTGGGAGGCTTAGGTAGGTTGGTCAACTTCCCCTTTCTTGATGGTTCAGGTGGTTGGTGGAGGAGCACAGCGCCTTGGATGTGGTGCTATTTACTAGTTAGTGTAAACGGTAGCTTAGGAAACTTAAATGCAAACCTTTCTTTGCAGGCGGCGTGTCAGGCGGCGTATCATAGGACCCACGTGGAGGGGGATCCATGAAAAGAGCGCCGGGCCCATGTGGATGGGCCTCTCGGGAAACGTGCTGGGCCCACGTGAGTGAGACCGAACTGCGTGGTGCTCCCAGTGACCGAGCTGGGATGTGATGCCAAAGTGCCGGGCTAGCCGAGATGCCGCTTCAAGTTGCCATGCGGGCACGCGGACCGAGAGAAGGCCCGCGGGGGCCTTCATGCATGCTGATCGAGGTGACGTGCGAGGCCCCATGCACGTAGGCGCAGACCCATGCGTGCGGGTGAGGTCGCGTCGGATCGGAGCCGGGGGAACCGGGCCGCAGGAGCCGGACTGCTGCGGGCGTGTCGCGAGCGCACTGCGAGCATGCCGAGCTTGTCCAGAACTGAAGGAGCCGGGGCTCGGGGGCCCTCTGCCCTGGACTTGCTACGATGCCGAGCTCGGAGGTGCCGAGCCGGGGCGCGCCGGGGTGGTTGGTGGAGCCTCGCGGGGCACTGCCGGGGTGCCGGTGCAGGGCCGGAGCCGGACCAGGCGAAGTCAGGGGAACCAAACCCTTGCTGGACGGGAGCACGTGGAGCCGGAGATGGAGCTTGGGCGGTGCAGAGGTCGGCTGGAAGCCGGAGGAGCCAGGGGACCCGTCACCGGGCTTGTAGGCGCCGGGGTACCCGCGCCGGGCTTGGAGGCGCCGAGCCTGTCGTGCCGGAGAAGCCGGAGGCGCCGGGTGCATTAGGGCGTGCCTCGCTGGAGAAGCTGAAGGCGCCGGGTGCACTGGGGCGTGCCGCGCCGGGCTCGGACGAGCTGGGGGACCTGTCACCGGGCTCGGAGGCGCCGGGGCCATGCCTTGCCGGCACAGGGGTGCCGGAGCGGCGAGCTCGGGGACGCCAGGGTGCTGCACCGGGCTCGGAGGTGCTGAGCGTGCCGCCGCCGAGCTCGGAGGCGTCGGGCGTGCTGCCGCCTGGCTCGGAGGCGCCGGGGGGACCGTGCCGTGCCGGGCATGGAGGCGTCGGGCGGTGCTCGGGCGATGCAGGGCCGGAGCCGAACTTGGGGCGGTGCAGAGCAGGGCTCGGAGGTGCTGAGCGTGCCGCCGCCGAGCTCGGAGGCGTCGAGCGGTGCTCGGGCGGAGCCACGCGGGTCGCTGCCGGGGTGCCGTCGGGCTGAACCAGATCGGACGAGGGCCGCGTCGGGCTCGAAGGCTCCTGGACCGCGCCGCGCTGGGCACGGAGGTTCTTGGACGGTGCAGCGCCGGAGCCAAGGAGAGGCCGGGGCATGCGGAGTCGAGCTGGGGGCCGGCCTTCGCGCCGTGGGCGAGGTCGGGCGGAGCCACACGGGTCGCTGCCGGGGTGCCGTGGTCGAGCCGAGCTGGACTCGACGACCGAAGTGAGGCCGAGGTACTGAGGTTCCCCGCCGAGGTGGGGCCGAGCCGAGCTGGGCCAAACCGCCACGTGGCCGAAGTGGGGCCGAGCCGAGCTAGGCTGAACCGCCACATGGCCGAAGTGGGGCCGGGCCGAGTTGGGCTGAACCGCCATATGGCCGAAGTGGGGCCGAGCCGAGCTGGGCTGAACCGCCACATGGCCGAAGTGGAGAAGTACGTGGCCGTGCCAACCTCCCCTCGCGTGTCAGGGCCGAATGGATCTTGTTTACTACTGTAACACATACTAATCTAAAACAAATATACTAATTTAAAATAAATTTTAAAAAAATCCAAGCTAATCTAGTTCCATACTTTGAGATCCATGCATAAACTAGATACAAGAAAAATAAACCCAATCCCTATACACTCGGGTAAAATAAAAATAAATACATTTATTTACTCTAAAAAATACTTGGTATGCATTAAAATCCATATCATTCATGTTATTTTTTGTTGATAGTTTATAACCATACATGACCAAAAGACCTATATAGATGATATTTAAAAGAAAAGATGGATAATAGTGATATTCACTTAAAATGACTGTGCAAGACTTGAAAACTAGCTTGACGACTCTCAAAGCTAGGACTAAAACTTGACTTCTATCTTCCACGTTCAGGAATTTTTCGCCATCCTCAAATCTTCTACTAACTTGAAGTCCCTGCAATGAATTGTAAATATGATAGGACTTCGATATCCAATACCCAAATAGTTGTATCACAAATAAAGAAACTACAAGATGTTATTATATAAATATCTTGCCTAGCAACTTCTTGCTACTTCCTCTTCTTCGGTCTGTTTGAGTCAACGAAACAATATAAGAGGACAGTTCCTCTTCCAACAACCTTGCTTCTTGCAGAAGAAGCATTCCACTTGGCTCTTATCAGCTATATTCTTCTTAGTCTGAATGGGCTGTGGTGCCTCAGTACATTGCACCTTTTTTTTCTTCTTCCCTTTTTTAAAGTGATGATGTCTTGTTGAAAAACCTCCCACTAGATTTACCAATCCCTTGTGGAGTTGGTGATCCTTCTCATAGGCTTGTAGTAATCATAGCAAACCATGATAGTTTATTAAAGGTCTCGTCATTCTATAATGATCGAGAAAGTCAAGGTAGGAAGGGACAAGAAATTTAGTATCATCTTGTCCAAGCTACTTATGCAAGTGATAACCGTGTTTACTAAGGTGCTTGATATGCTTGATCATGTTCAATACATGATCAATGATCGACACCCCTTTGCACATCCAGACATTGAAAATAGTACAAGAAGTCTTGTGCCGCTTAATGTTGTCAAGTATGCCAAAGGATTCTTTCAATCTTTGAAGGATTTTCTCCGATTGGACTTTCTCAAACTAGTGACTAAACTTCTCGTTCATAGCTACTAAAATTATGCATCGCACAATGATTTGGTCAGAGAGCCACTTTTGTTAAGTATCCTTGATCAACCACACTACGAGCATTAGGAACTAGCTCCTTAGGTACAGGATTCATTATCAAATAAAGGATTTATTTATACTTTAGGACAATCCTGATCTTTTTATACCAGCTATCAAAGTTGGGACCCATGAGTTTGTCATTGTCCAACAATGATTAGAGTGACAAATTTGTGGCCATTATCTTAAAAGAAAACCATAAGATTAATTAGTATATGAATTATTAACCCTAAAAACTTGGACTTTAGTTTAAAGGTCTTCCCACTTTTTTATTCAGATTGGTAGCCTCTATCTCGAATCCGAGAAATTATATTAATTCCTTAGCAAGTACTAGAATCATATAGACACGCATAGCTCGACTTTGGCTGGCCCACCTATGCATATCTAAAGGTCGGTTCTAAATCAATTATTTCTCTAAACAATTTCTAGTAATCAAGTTTGCCCTAAGTTCCTTTTCAGTAGGCCTTCCACTAAAAATCCCGATTAGGTCCAACCATTAACATGACAAAATTCAATGCTTCCTACCAATGAATAGTTATGCATGATTTTGGTTGGCCTACCTTAAGAGAATCGCACTGAACCATCATATTATGAATGGCAATTCCAACACCTAGATTAACACTAAGCCTTTGGACCTTCCAATGATCATCCAACTATTGGATTTATTACCATCCACTTAATGGGAGTCTATGACTTAGTTATTATCATAACCTCATCATTTTAAGGATTTAATAATTTAGAGAATTTAAACTTATATGTGATAGATAAAATAGAGAAGGCATGAACCAGTAAGTCAAGAATCCTTCCACTAACTTTCCTAAGTCATAGAAAAAGGTTCAAGACAAACCGGTTCAAGGGCATCTAAATTAGTTGGCCAGGTAAGAAGTAGCTCTAAGAACCATGATCAAACTGCCAAACTTACCTTAAATACCAATCGATTTATCATATTAGATTAGACTAGCCTAATGGCTCGGGTCCAACCACTGAACCTTAATCAGGTCCAATTAGAAATATTGACTTGATCAAACTACAACTATTGTGAATGATCTAAGAGAGAAGGAGATCTAACTCAATATATGATTAGATTTTAACTCTCTTATTAAGTCCATATTTTTCTAATCCTAAGTCTAACCTAGTTAAAGAACTTGACTTGAGCTAACCCATGAACCCAAATGATTATTAAAAATAATTTAAAATCTTTCATTCTCAAATCTAGATCTTTTAGTCATAAAAACTTAATTTCTAATTAAGTTCATTAACATATTAAATTAAAAAAATTTCAATTTTAATTTAAAATAATTATTATAATAAAAATTTAATATTTTGAATTTTCTAGTTTCTGCCATGAGTCGACACTTCTTGGTTAAGTGTTAACACTTCTATGAGTTGAGTCACAGTGAGTTGACACTTGACCCTATAACATGACTCACAGAAAATGAATAGAGATCCGTTCTTTTAGTCTACAGTCTTGAGTTAACACCTACAGGAGCAAGTGTCAACTCACTAGGTCTAAGTGTCGATACTTCAAGGCCATGTATCGACACTGCAGGCTGACAAAAAATAGTCTATTTCTAGATTTGATCTTTATGCTAAACATTTTAACAAAATAATTCATAAATCTAATTTAGAACATTTCTTAACTAATTTATAAAATCAGATCTAAAATATTAAAATTAAAATATTTTTAATCTAATTTCTTTTGCATTCTTTTTTATGGGTTATGACAAAAGTGGCACCCTTACACGCTATAGGAGGTCCCATTGAATAGGAAGAGAGGACCTTTAAACCCTACTTCTCTCCTATGATTGGTCTGCCCGGTGAATCTATCCAATCTAAGTACTAAGCAAAAAGAGAAGTCATTTTAATATTTTAGATTTATATACATAATTATCATGCCATATAAATCTAATGCCATAATACTATTGTTGGTAAACCTAGGCTATTTCATGCATATTTTTCAAAATTTTTGAAATATAAACACGACGGAAACTACAAGATTAAATTATTTAATCAAGTCATGCATTAAAACATTGAACATTTCTACAAATAGCCTACAAAGGATCATGTCGTGATAATATACATATAAAGACAAGCTGAAATATAAAATGATAAATATACAAACCTATTGCTGTAGACTATATCTACAGCATAATGATACATCATTACCTTTCAGTAGTAGACGATGCTTACTACTGCTAGAAAGTAAAGGTTTAAAGATCTTGCTAGCTACACAGAGTGTCTGGCCTCTATAGGTGATCTACATAGGAGCTCTATCTTGACTAGCTTCCTGGAGTGCTAGCTCCTTTGGAACCTTGATGGCTAATCTTCCTTTCTCTTTTGGACACCAGGACCCTCCTAGAGTCAAAGAACCTGTTGAAGGATAGATTTGGAGAAGATGTAATTAAAAAAACCCCTTTCCCCTTTCTCTCGTCCCAGATCATAGTAAAAGCATTAGGGAGTACATACCTAAATCCAATAGCCTCACTACCCTATTCTAGCTTTTTCTTAGATAAAAACTTAGCTAGCCTCTCTTCTCTTCAACTTAGAAATTCTTGACTATTACTTGATCAACCCCTCCCACCCATCAGCAACCTATCTATATAGACACCTAAGTGATTAGGAAGGTGAGGGAGTTAGAGAGAGATAAGGGAAAGGAGGTTAGGAAGGTAAAAACCAACTTGAATTTAAAAATCAAGTTTAGTTTTTTAAATTCAAAACTGAATTCAAAATTTAAATTTGAATTTGAAATTTGAGACCAATTTAAATTTGAATTGAAAATTCAAATTCAAATAAGACTAGGATGCATGGGCTAGGTCCAATCGAATTGGACTCAACTCGAATTCAAACCAAATCATATTTGGATTGATCCAAATTCTACCACTCAATCAAATTGAGTTAACTAGCAATCCAATTGCTGATTAATCTTTCAATAATTCATCAACTTGTAGTGAAAAATTTCTGTCACAACTTTTGCAACATTGATGAGTTAACACTTGGAAAAATTTCAAGTATCAACTCACTGAAGTATCGATACTTGGAAGTGTCAACTCGAGGTCAAGAATCAATCATATTGATAATTAAATCTTGAAACGATTCTCAATCATTGATCAGTCATCTGATCAAGTAGAAATTCCTATTATGTATAATCCCATAGGTTCGAATACTAAGCCGATAGTATATGAATAATTTATATACCAATCAAAGTTGCCATCTAGCAATGATACCCGACATCTGGATAGATCAAAAATTGCATAACAACATTCAAGAACCTTTATCATATGGTTACCATATAATTCATCCTTTTGATCCTTAATGCTCAGGATGACTTCAGGGTTTAACTGCCAATCTTTAAATAGTTCATCTACAAAGTGTCTTAACTTTACAAGTCCTGTCACTCTTCACAAGAATTATCCTAGCCAAGATTTTGCTAAATTGAAATACAGTGAGATATTCACTCCAACATTTGGAGGGGTTAATCCTATCTTAACTCATATACCGACTCCACAAGTACTTGACTGCACCTACAAACCCTCCATCACTAGATTAGAAATCTAGATAGTGTTGCCCAGGTAGCTTTTCCCAAGAGGGGGATGAATTGGGAATTACAAAATTTCTTGCAAATATATGCACAAGTAATTCCTTTTAGTTGTTGAGTATTGTGATAATCAGAGAATAAGTGCAGAAGCTGAAAAGTAAGTAAAGCACAATACAAACAAAATAAGTTTAGAGTGGTTCGGAGCAACCCAGCTCCTACGTCCACTACCCAAGTTCACCACTCGGGATTTCCATTATATCCCCCAAACTGGAATACAGTCGGATTGTTTTACAGGCTCACAATCCCAACCTCTACACTTTGATTTTTAAACCGGGCTCACCAAAGAAACCCACACTAGGTTTTCACAGGCTCACCTAGAACCTCTACACTTTGGTTTTCAGTAGGGTCACCAAAGAAACCTATTTGGTTTTTACAACCGGGCTCACCAACAACCCAAGTATTCAAGGAGTAGAAAGAAAAGCAACAAAAATGACAAACTAAGTTGTCTGGTGGTTGCCGATGCAGCTCGAGTGAAGCTCAATTGAACGCTCTTCAATGCACTTTAATGGCTTCCTTGCTTTCCTCAAAAGATGCTTCAAGCTTCTGATAAGAGTTGGTGAAGGCTTGAAGACTGACTTCAAAGCTTAAGTGCTCTCTCTTTTTACTTCAATAAATGTTCAATAAATGTTCAACAACTCATTAGCATCTCTAAGGATGTTCTCGTACCTCATTTATAGAGACTTCAACTGCCTTCCCTTGATTTTGAACGTTGTTAGACCGTTGGGAAGTGACAGGTTACCGTTGGAGCACTTTTGGAATTCAAAATCAGAAGTCTGGAACTAGCCATTGGAAGAGATCCCGTCATTCCAGTCGGCTCGGACATTCTTCGAGTCGGCTCGGACAGGTTCAGGTCGGCTGGGTTGAAAACCAGTCGGCTAGGTTCCACAGTTGAGAAAATAGTTCACTCTGGACGAGTCGGCTATGCTGAAATCCAGTCGGCTCGGATCTCTGAGATTCTCAGAATATTTTCAACTAAGTTCTGGACAACTATGCAAATATACATGCATTATCACAGAAGCCCGTGAATTCCAAAATTACCTGTTTTTATCACCGAAAAATCTTTAGCAAACTCCAAAAGGAACTTAAAATAATCATCATTGAAAATCAAGCACCCCAACAAAAAGAACATCAAAAACAAATTGCATTACAAGATTCCAATGATCACTTGGCACCACAACAAATCATCAATTACAAGAATATACTTACAGTATAATCACTCAAATACATACGAAACATATTGGTTAATATTTTGGAGCTACTGGAAGTAGAGTTCAAGAAGCTTTTTCAAGGTGTCAAAAATGCTTATAAATGGGTTTAGCTCAACAGGTGCCTTTAATTCTAGATCAGGAAACTGGTTTGTAAGAGCCTCCTTCATTCCTGACATTGACATCATGAGAGCTAGCTGACTAGAGGACATCACCTCACAGTCCTGTGGAGTATCTTTTATCTTGCTAGGATCATACCCAAAATTTGCCAAGTACATTTTGTATTTCTCTATGAATTCTGGTCCGGGATGACGCATCCTTGAATAAATATGATTTCAAGGACTTTCACATCCTAGCATCTCCTCCAGTTACATGGCAAAACTTACAAAACCACAGAAAATTTGTACCAAATAGCATTACAAGACAGCAAGATTTACACAAGGAGCAATACAGTGAAAAGTAGGAAAAGTACATGTAATCTAATTCCAAATTGCTGTCTGATGTTCTCAGAATTAAAAGTATTACTAGGTAATGCATATGACCATGTTAATTTTAACAAGCAGTACATCACACAAGGAATTTGCTTTCAGAACATCAGAAATGCTTTGAGGTTGTGAAAGCTTGCACCACATCATTTCCTATCAGTTTACTACCATTTCATTAATCTTGTGAACAACCTTGTTTACATGTTGCTATCAAGCAAGGATAGCCACAGTTCCGAATTGGGTTTATTTTGAAGAGTCAAGACTTTGTAATAACTAACATAACTTTAGGAAGTAAGTGGGGAAATCACAAGCATAGAAAAAAATTATGATGAAAAAATTGATTACAGAATTTCATCAAAAATTATAAACACATAACACAGCAAAATTCAATATTTAGAACTTGTAAAATATTCATATAGAAAAGGCAGAAGGGTGAATATCCATGAATCCAAATAAACAACCTCCATTCATGTTACCTTAAGTCTTCCCCTCATTTTCTAGCATCTTGCACAAACAAATTAAAATAATTCTCCATGCTAAAGACACATTAAATCTTTGTCGTGCATACCCATACCATCTCAATAAACTCTCCATTGTTTTGATCTTAATTTGCACCAGTCCTATAGCTCCTCAATATATAATTTCTAATTTAACCGTGTATCCATCCAAATATTCTTATTGCTTCTACAATCCTTGTTTTCCTATCTCTTTATTGTGCAAGTAAGCTAGAAAATATAGGCTTTATTGTTGTTCCACAAAAAATTTCCTTTAAATCATGAAGAATGCATCAAAATATTCCAAATGGACCTCTCTACTTCATCCAACCAACTACATGCATACATATATGCATGTATGAAGGTGTATATGGCTCAGGATCAAGTTAACCTAGAGTAATTTTTTAGAGTTACACTTTTTTGAATTTGATGATGAGGGTCCCATATTGATAATCCAAGTCTATGATTTACTACGTCTAAACTTTTTATACACCAAAAAATCATATTATTTAGAGAACTCTAGCCAATTCATCAAGCAATCAAATCAGATAGTTGAACTAACATGAAAGAATACATGTTTTATTGACAATTTATCTGTTGACCTAATGGATTGATTTTGATGACTACAAAATATTTGAGTATCATATGATACTAATGATTTTGTGTTCTTAGAGTGGTTATTGTTTTATAGGGAGTTTAATAAATTTGAAAGGTTAAAGAAGCATGGAGAAGCTTAGAAGAACAAATCCAAAAGTTAGACAAGCATTTGAAGTGTTTTAGAAGAAATTGCAGTAGAGTCGATCCCAGACTGATACAGGATGGATGAAATGCCAATCTAATACTTAAGAACCTATCTTAATTTAAGGAGCAATGAACAATAGATGGCAGTAAACTTATGTAAAGATATCAACAGATCTAATAAAGAAAGACTACCAAAATACTACTAAGCTACTCGCAATGAAATCACATACAGTCAAATGAAGAAACCTGGATCCGATGGTTAAGAAACTACCTAAACTAAGACAAACATTCTTTAAAGAATCAGATCTAGAGAGTTTAGGATTGGATCTATTTTACCAACAATGAAGTTCACTCTTTGAAGCAGATTCGATTCAGCACTCAGGATCTTGCGGTTGAACTTGAGACTTCCGTTCCTCAGGAGCAGATCTTCAATGTTGATGGTTCTAAGGCAAGGAAGATAATCACTTCAGATCGCGAACACCAGGGATCCTGCAAAGAAAATCTAGTTAGTGGCGTGGAAAGGTGATAGAAGAAAGAAAGTTGGCGGTTGGAATAGAAGAGGGAAAGTGAAGGTTGTAGGCGTCTTGAATCTTGGACATGGAAAATGATTGGAAGATAAATTAGGACTTCACAGCCTATGGACTTCATGCCCACTCACAATGCTCTCACAGCAAAGTTGGAGAATAACAATTTCATTCATCATTAAAAAAAAATTACAAGGGGGGATGGGGTGGATTTATAGACCCTCATCACATGGTAGCAAGATAAGAGTAAACTCTTTTGAATACAAGATAAAAGATAAGGATAAGGCTCATTTGAATAAGGATAAGGCTCATTTGAATACATGATAAACCCTATCCATGCTAGATAAGATAAGGATAAATATGGGCTTCCAATCTTCTTTGAGATTTGAATGGATCACAAGTAGGCGCCCTCCCTTCTTGGCCGTCTTCTCTTGGATTTCAAGTGGGCGACAACTTGAATGAAAATAGTGGGCATCCTCTTTGAGTTCTTGGAATTCATCCTTCCTTGGGTTTGAATTTTAAATGATTTCTTCTTGATAGTGGGCGACAACCTCCTTTGGAACATGAATTACAAAGAGATAAGGGTGTCCTCCATTTGAAGTGAAGTCCTCATCCATTTAAATTTATATGGGCGCCCATGTGGTGGTGATGTGGCATCCATGTGGTGGTGACGTGGCATTTGCTCCCATCTTGTCTAATTTGTGAACCCCTTAACCAATTACAAGACCAACTTGACTCAACTTCACTAATTAAGACTAAAGAAAACCCAACTTGATCAAATTGAACCTAATTTGATCAAATTACAAATTAAGGTAGACTAACTTTAATTATAGGACTCAATTAATTACAGGACTCAATGAATTTTGACTAAAAAGAAGATAGACTATTCATTGATGATCCACAACGAGCTGGAAGTGATTTGACGTTTCTTTCTAGCTCGGGTGTCCTCATCATAGACATTCACGAGTCGACCCTAGAAAGCTATAAGCCAAAAATAGAGGTCTGCCAAAACTACTTATTTCATGAGTCAACCTAAGAGCCAGTCAAGTCAACTCCTCTACGAGAACAGCTTAATAGCTAGTTTTTCTAATAACTCCAAATGTGCAAATTTTCACTCCAACCCTCTCCAATGGCTAGTACACTTCAACAAAAATTAAAGCAATTTAAGGCCAAAAATTCAATTGGAAAGAAAGCCAAGTGAATAGAAAAGAAAGCCACATTATCCCCCTTCAAAAGTGGCCATAAATGCCATCACCGGTCCTGGAGGAGTTGCCTCCGAATCGAAGCGTCACTCCCAACGGGTCCTGACACGTGGTGTGCTCTGGCTGGTTCGGGCGAGATATGGCACACGCCTTCGATAGGTACGAGTTGACGGGGGCTTCGGGCCATTTGAAAGGTACTTGTCCTTTCACCCTTATAAGGGCTTTTTTGGATGCAGGAAATCAGAACTCCTCGTGTTTCCTCCCTTATCCCAGCGTCCGTAATTTCTTAGTAGGTTGGGACCTTTCCCCCCTTCTTTCTTCTATTTTCCTATTTTTTCCTTTTTTTCCACCTTTCCCCTTGGGCCTGTGTCAGGGGAGGGCTCCTGTTAGGTCCCTCAGGTTTTCGTCTTTCTTTACTTCCTTTATTTTAAAGAATTTTTCCTTTTGCTTGTCCGATTTTAGCCCCTAACTACCGTTTCTTGTGCAGGTGATTATCGATATTCAGCTGATGAGGGGCTCTTGCCGAGTGCCGATGAGGTGGAACCACCACCTAGGCAAGGAGCAGGACGAGTCCAGGTTGCCCAGTCCCAAGAACTAGCGGGCCAGATAATAACCCTTCAGGAGGAGCTGGTGATGCGGGATGAGATGAAATCATGCAATCATGATGGATGGAGATTCAAGCAAGAGGATTAATAAGCTAAATTGAGCAATAAATCCACATACATATGAGCTAAATTAATCCAAAGAAAGAGTTTTATGAAAGAGACTAGTAGATCTAAGTTCAACACCCGCAATGTAGATTTAGTTCAAACAAAGAGTAGAACCTTTATGGCAAGGAAACTATCATTACTAGGACAAGTTAACCTTCAAATGATCAGATCTAAAGAGATTAGTGTTGGCTTTAGCCATTAATTTTAATGATTAACAAAACGTTGAGTATATATTTTATACTAATGTTTCAACTGTAGTTGTGAGTTTCAAGATATAGGTACATCAAATTTTTTCTACAAAGGTATCAAACTCACTAATTCTGAAGCTAAGTGAATTTCAGTGTATAAGAAGTCTTCTCACCTTGAAAATTCTTAAAATGGGTCAATCTAGGCTTTATGAAGAAGATATTGAAGTTTTGTTGAAGAACACTTTGAATTTTGAAGCTTGGCACCGAGTTTTTGAGTGGCACATACCAAGTGTCGACTCATGGTACATGAGGTGTCGACACTTCAGAAGGACAAGCATGCAAAAATCTCTTTGGCACGCCTTAAGTCGACTCACAGAAGTCAAGTGTCGACTCATGAAGAAGTGAATGTCGACTCACAAGAATCAAGTGTCGACTCATGGCCTGAGAAAAATAATGATACAGAACTATGTCATTTTAAGATATTTTTGTTAAGTGTCGACTCATAAGACTCAAGTATCGACTCATAGAAGTCAAGTGTCAACTCAGAGGTCGACTTATAGCCTGAGAACAAAATGGTATAGAACTAAATTTTTTCAAGATTTATACCTTGAGTCGACTCATGCAAATCCAAGTGTCGACTCATGAAGATCCAAGTGTCTACTTATGAACAAACTCAAGTGTCGACTCATGGGTTCTGACATCAATAACGACTATAATTTTTGAGGCTCAGATTTGAATCCTTCAAGCTCCAAATGGCTAGTTTTGCTCCATCAACGGTCATAAACCATTTTTTGGAAGTTTTTAAAGTATTTAAGTCTCACCAAACTTATTCATGAAGAACTAACTCACAAGAGACAAGACATACCTTTGAGAACTTCACTTCCAAAGTCAAAAAGAGTGCAAAAGAGAAGATTCCCACTGAAAAAGCTTCCAAGCCTTCAAGTCAACATTCCAAAAGTGGTCTTTGAAGTAATTCCAAAAAGAAGACAAGTCAAGAAATCATCAAAAGCCTCAAAGCTTCTACTTTCTACTCTATAGAGAGTTTTTCTTGTACTTTATTCTTGTACTTCTGAATTTATCTTTTGCGACTAGTTTCAAGGGTATTTGAAATTAGGTGTTAGGCCTTTCCAAGCCGTTAATTGGAATCCAAGCCTAGGTTGGCTTGAGTAAAGGTTGTTGGTGAGCCTAAGTGGGAAAACCAACTTTGGATTTGACTTGTGAGCCCTTAAAAATAAGTTGGCTATAATCTAGGTTGATTATAGTAAAACTTTTAAGGGATAGCTTGGAAAGTGGATATAGGTGCTTGGTGTGTACTGAACCACTATAAACCTTTATGTTTGTGTGTGTGTTTTTTGCTCTCTTGCATTTGCTGTCTGTATTCATAGCATTGCATCTTATTCATTGTATGCTCATTTGCATTGCTTCACAAACACTTTAAAGTGTAGCACATATTTGCTTTAATTTTTTAAAGAAACCTAATTCATCCTCCCTCTTGGATTGCTACGCTGGGCAACAAGTGGTATCAGAGCTTGGTACTCAACGTGTAGGTCTAATGATCTTTAGTCAAAGATCTAATGACAGCCTAAATAGGTGTTGGAATTGTTGAGGATCAAGCCTCAAATCGTCCCCCACTATTCAATGGCACAAATTATATATATTGAAAAACTCGCATGCGCATTTACATTCAAGCCATTGATTATAATATTTGGAGGACTATTGTTAAAGGTCCTCATCAGCCTACTACCTTGATTAATGGCATTCCCACTCCCAAATTGGAAGATGATTGGGATGAGAATGACATTAAGCAAGTTGAGCTTAATGCCAAGGCTATGAACTTATTATTTTGTGTATTAGATCTAAGTAAATTCAATAGAATTTCAAATTATCTCTCCGCCAAAAAATATGGAATACACTTGAAATTACCCATGAGGGTACTCATGAAGTGAAAACTATCAAAGTTAACATGCTCATTCATACATATAAAATGTTTAGAATGGAACCATATGAATCTATTAATGAAATGTACACTAGATTCACTAACATTATGAATGGCATGAGAAGCTTAGGTAAAGTTATTTCTAATGTTGAATTGGTGAACAAAATTCTCAGGTCACTTCCTTCATCATGGGATCCAAAGGTGACAGCAATTGAAGAAGTTAAGGATGTCAACACTTTATCTCTTGAGCAGCTTCTAGGATCTCTCATGACATATGAGCTGTCACTAAAACAAAAGGTTACGGACAATGACAAAAAGAAGAAGACCATGGCATTTAAGTCCACAACTAAGGATGATTCAAGCAATGATTTTGATGAGGAAGATAATGAAGATGAAATGGCTCTCATCTCAAGGAAGTTTAAGAGGTTCATGAGAAAAAAAAGTATAATTTCAAAAAGAAGCCTCAAAAGGGAGAGCCTAGCAAAGAGAAAGAAAAAGAGAAGGAAAGGGAGCAATCCATTTGCTTCGAGTATAAGAAACCTGGCCACTTCAAGATGGATTGCCCCTTACTCAAGAAGAGCAGAAAGAAATTAAGAAAGAAAGTGATGATGGCAACCTGGAGCAAGAGTAAGGACTCGAGTTCTGATGAAGAGTAGCAAGAGGTCACAAATTTTTGCTTGATGGCTAACGACGATGAGGTAAAATCTGAATTTGAAAATAAATTTACTTTCGATGAATTGCATGATGTTTTTGATGAATTTGTAGTTGAATGTCAAAAACTTAAAATGAAAAACAAAGAACTAAGAAAGCAAAATTTGGAGTTGACTAAAACAAATGATAAGTCTTTGATAAAAAATGATTGCTTGCTTCAAGAAAATAAAAAGTTAATTGATAGAATTATCTCTTTGGAAAAAGAAAAGGAAGATTTAAAAAAGGATAAATCTTTTACAATTACTGAAAAATTTGCTAAATAAAATAAAGAGCTTTTGCAAGAAAACAAGAAGTACAATGATGAACTTGAAAAAGTAAAACCTTTTGTTGAAAAATTTTCTTATAGTTCTGAAAAACTCAATACGCTTTTAAATAATCAAAGAGCTATTTTCAATAAAGCTGAATTAGGTTTTAAACCACAAAAATAATAAAAACTTTTCAAAAATTTTTTTGTGCCTGCTTCTTCTGCTATTACTTATTATTCATGTGACAAAGCAGGACATAAATCATATATGTGTGATAAAAGGAGATTGAATCAAGTTAGAAAAGTCTGGATTCCAAAAGGAACCGTATCTACTAATCCTAAAGGACCCAAGATGACTTGGATACCTAAAGTCTCCACCTGATTTGTTATTGTAGGTGTGTCTTGCAACCAACAAAAGAAGATTGTGGTACCTCGATAGAGATTACTCAAGGCACATGACTGGAGATGTTGAGCAATTATCATCTCTTGAGTATCAAAATGGTGGAAATGTAACCTTCGATGATAATGAAAAGGGCAAAATCGTTGGTATCGGTAAAATCCTTACACCCCCTCCACTTATATAGATAATGTTCTTCTTGTTGATAGTTTAAATCATAATTTACTTAGTATTAGCCAATTTTGTGACAAAGATTATAAAGTAGTTTTTGAATTTTCTATGTACATTATATTTAGTCTTGATGACAATGGCATCAAGTTTATTGGTCATAGACATGGCAACATTTACATGGTTGATCTTTATGATCTACCAGTGCAAAATGGTCAATGCCTAGTGGCAATGGAAGAAGCCAAGATCAATGAAACTAGTTGACTTTGGCATCATAGATTAGGACATGCAAGTATGCATTTACTTTCAAAACTTAACAAAAAGAATCTCATAAAAGATTTGCCAAAACTTAGTTTTGAAAAGGATAAAATTTGTAGTGCTTGCCAACTTGGAAAACAAACTAAATCTTCTTTCAAACATAAGAGAGTTGTCTCTACATCTAGACCCCTAGAATTACTTCATATGGATCTCTTTGGACCTACTAGAACAACTAGTTTGGGAGGTAAGAAGTATGGTCTAGTTATTGTATATGACTTTTCATGTTTTACATGGATCATGTTTTTAGCTCATAAAGATGAAACTTTTTCTGCATTCATTAAATTTCACAAGAGAGTTTCAAATGAAAAAGGTATTCAATTATTTCTTTATGAAGTGATCATGATTTTGAAAAGTTTTGTAGTGAAAATCGTATTCATCATAACTTTTCTATATCTAGGATACCTCAATAAAATGGGGTGGTAGAAAGAAAAAATAGAACTCTTGAAGAAATGGCATGCACCATGCTTTGCAAAAATGATTTGCCTAGATATTTTTGGACAGAAGCCATAAATACTGCTTGCTATATTTTCAATCATATTTTAATCCAGCCTATTTTAAAGAAAATACCTTATGATCTTTGGAAAGGTAGGAAACCATCAATTAAGTATTTCGTGTGTTTGGATGCTGTTATTTCATTTTAAACAATGACAAGGATAATCTAAGTAAATTTGATGCCAAGTCAGATGAAGGTATCATTTTAGGTTACTCTACATCTAGCAAGGCATACGGGTCTTTAACAGAAGAACACTTTTTGTTGAAGAATCCATCCATGTTGTTTTTGATGATGTTGCCTAGAAATGGAGCCTAAGAGGGGGTGAATTTAGTCTTTGAAAAATTAAAACAATTATGTGCTCGCATTGAAATGTTTGTGAAACAAAATGATTAGCTTTAAGAGATATGCAGCGGATAACAGCAAATTAAATGCAAGTAATAAATAGCAAGTAGGAAAGAGAGCAATCACATACAAACATAATGTTTTATAGTGGTTCGGTACACTCTAAGCACCCACGTCTACTTCCTAAGCTTTTCCTTGAAAATTTTACTATAGTCTCTTCAAGATTACAACCGACTTATTTTCCAAAAGCTCACAAGTCAAAACCTAAGTTAGTTTTATCACCTAGGCTCACCAACAACCTTTACAACTTAACCTTTACAACTTATTTTGACTTCAGGCTCACAAGTCAAACCCTAGTTAGTTTTATCCTTTGGCTCACCAATACCTTTACAATATAGTTTAAAAACCTTGAAACCTAGGTCAACAAAGCAAGAACAAGAATATAATAAAGAGCACAATAAAAGCTCCTAGAATGAGCCAAAATGAAGATTGTTGAAGCTCTCTTGATTGATTGAGTTGACTTTTTCTTGGAATCTTTTGAATGTACAATTATGGCCAAGCACTTGAAACCTTAATAACTCAAAAATGGAAGGCTTTTGCAAGGGAATCTCTTTAAATATACTTTTCTTATCTTTTCAAATGATTGAAGTTTATCTCATATGGATTCACTCTTCCTTTTTGACTTTATGAGGTTTGGTGAATGTTAAATACCTCAAATCCACTGAAAAGACCGTTGAAGACCATTAGAATTTGAAAAATAGCCATTTGGAACCGTTTGGAAGCAAGTCTAAAATTCTGAAAAACTAGCCGTTAGACCTTGAGTCGACCTCATGAGTCGACACTTGATGCAAAATCTAAAAAACTTGAAATTCTATCCCAGAAATTTTCTAAGGCGATGAGTCGATCTCTGAGTCGACACTTGGTGTATGAGTCGATCTCATGAGTCGACACTTGGACATGCCACTTCAGATTTCCATGCCGATCTTCTAAAACTCAAAATTTTTCTTCATAAGTCGATCTTGTGAGTCGACACTTGCTTCTGTCCCATCCAAAAAGTATGCCAAACTTGAATTCCTTAAGGATTTGTGCATGATCCATTTGATCATTCTTCATAAATTTCAAAAAGATTGTTTTGACAATGTTCCAAGGTGAAAAACTCAATCAACCATAAGAAACTTCTTGCTCTCAAAAATTTAAACTTGTTATCTTCTTGTTGGAGAAATTGATCTACCTAAGGCCTGAAATTCATACTCCAATTGAAACATTAGTTCAAACATATACTCAGCATTTTGTTATTCATCAAAAATAAGGAGCCAATACCAACAATCTTTCCCTTTTTGATGATGACAAAACCTTGAGTATTTAAGCAAATAAATTTTAAAGATTGATAAATATGGTATCAAGGATTTTGGAAATATATGAATTCATCAAAGTATCTTCATATTTGACAACAAATAAGGTTCATACACTTATTTTAGTAAGAAAAGATCAGATTTTCAGTTCATAGACCAAAGTTTCATAGGCCAAAAATTTGAAAATTTTTTTTTATTGTTTGCTTTATTATCTTCCTTACTCCCCTTTTTGTCAACATCAAGCATTAAAAAGGAGTAATCTCTCTTTGAATTAATGCATTAAGGTAAACAAAGAAGGTTAGAGGCTAATATCAGCAAACAATAGTTAGTATCAAAGCAAATAGACAAGAGAAGAGTAATAAAAGCAAGTTTTCATATATAATGAGTAAACTTCAGTACAAAATTGCTGATACAGCAAACATTGAAATAAGTCTATCATCTGATACAGTAAAGACAAACTAATATATAAATAAGCATAACAAGATAAATATCTGTGAGGCTACTCCTCATCAGAAGGAATATCAAGAAAAAAGGGAGCACTAATCCTAGTCATAGATGCAAGGGCTCTAGGGGTCTTATAGATGCTCTGGCTCCTGGTCCTAAGGGTAGGTCCAAAATGGAAATAGACCCTAGGGGACCTAGAGGAAGGAGTAGGCAAAGACTCTTCTGGAGTCACAAAAGCAAGTGCAGTCAAAATCTAAGCATCAGAAGGATCAGCTGGAGGAGCAACTGGACTCTGGATCTCTCAGCTGACTATCTCGTAGTCTCCTGCTCTATCATCACTGCCACCAGAACTGTCTGTATCTCTCCTAGCTTCATCGCCACCATCACCATCACCACCATCATGAGTATCATCATGTTGATCTGGGTGGTCATCGTCATCATCTGCTGTGGAGGAGGAGGTGGACCTAAAGGTGTTGCTGGAGGTAAAAGTGATCTCAACAGATCTTTGATCTCAGTAAAGCCTGCCTCCATGGTCTGCCGAATGCCTGAGAGCTGAGTGTCAGTATGATCTCTCAATCCCTCAATCTCAATCATGAGTTGGGTAGACCTGACTACCAGATCCATGATCTCGCTCCTAATCTCAGTGAACTCCTGCCTAACATGCTCCTCAAAAGATGTCTCTGTAGCTGAAGAAGGAGTAGTAGTAGGTGAAATAGCTGGTGCGAGTGTGATAGGCTCAGACTCAGATGCCGCTGCTAGTGCCGATCTAGGAGCTGTATGATAATCAGAAGGCCCAAATGGCCCTACCTCTACTGCTCGAAGCTCATCCTCCTTATCTGGCTCATGGCCAGACTCTCTACGCACCCACCAACCACTAATATGTCTGAATCCCATCCTATGAAGAGATTTATCTCCATACGTGTCCGTATGGAGGATCTCTTTGGAGGGCTCCCACTCCAATGGAACTCCAAAATCTCTGAAAACCTGGGTCAATGCCATCCCATAAGGCCAACATAATCTCCGCTGGGTGGCAGCCTCACCCATCTGATGAATCATAATCATAGGTAAGTTGATGGGGTCACTATCTCAAAGCCACCATCAGAACCAACTCTCTCTCAGTAATAAAATCAAATCGCCCGGTCTTCGGAATCAGAATCCGAGCAATGATATGATGAAGTACTCGTATCTCGACCAAGAGCTGGTTTGCCGAAATAACTGAAATGCCAGCCACATCATCTCACTCCAGAATAAACCGAAAAGCTACCTCTGGGTTTCCAACAGTGTTTGCGGCTCTACCGTGGAGTGGGATCTACCATACCCTACTAATCACATCAGGGGTCACCTGTATCTCAACTCCCCTAACTACAGCTATCCAACAAAGGCCATCAATGGCCATACTACCATAAAACTCCCTGATAAGCTGAGGATAGTAGCGCTCTCGCATAGTACAGTTGTGTATAAGGCCAGCTGCCCTCAGTAAATCTCCAATGATAAAAGCTTTGAGAATCCCAGAAATGAATGTCTACTTGCCTACCACAAGAAATGGTCTTCCCCATGACTCTAGCTGCTCTAGGTGAAGAAGGAGAAGACTGCTCCTGAGTAGCATGCCCTACCTGCTCAGCCGGATCCTGATGGGCCTTAGTCCTCCTCTCTCTGCTAGACTATCCCTGCTTTGTTCTTCTTTTTTTGTATGCCAGCTGCTTCCAAGGACCCATTTTCAAAGAACACTGTGAAGAGGGATGAGGGAGAAGAAAGAAGGCAAGGAAAAGAGGAGAGGAGAGAGCAAATAGACCAAGAGAGGATCTGAGGGGAAATAATTCGGAGAAGAGGGAAAGAGATGGAATGTGGGAGAGGTCGGAAGAAAATGAAACAAGGAAAGAGGAGAAAGGGGAACTAAGCAACTCACGAGCTAAAGAAATCCAAAGGAATAGGAATCGGCTCGGTTAAAAGGAAAAATCATGGGAGGATCAAGGATTTGGCCAAAATCATAGAGAAGATACACGATTCGGACCAAATCCAAGAAAAAATGAAAGGAAAAACAAGGAGTTATGGTCCGACCAAAAAATCCATGAAAAATGAGGGAAATACTTGAAATCCGAGGGTTAAAAGAGGCAATCCGCTGTTCTTGGAGGTTCGGAGAGAGTTTGGGGACCACATGGTGCTAGGGAGAGGGAGAAAATTAAGTTAAAAAGGGTTTACATAAGCCCTTAAAAACTCAGTCCAGATATCATGAGTCAACACTTCGAAAATGCTTAAGTGTGACACTTGATTCAGGAAAAGCAAAATTAATTCCAGAAAAAAATTAGAAAAAATTTGGGAAAAGATTTAGAAGATGTTATAAGAGATATTTTGAGAATTTTGAAATATTTTGAAAGATTTTAACAAGAATTTGAAGGGGTTTGGCAAAAGGATTAATGACATCGAGCTCCCTTCTAATCATGCAAAATCTATATTCACTTAGAGGTTTTGTGAAAATATCTACTAATTGATTATCAATACACATAAAATCAAGCATTACATTACTATTTTGTACATGATCTCTTATGAACTGATGTCTTATTTTAATATGTTTGCTTCTTGAATGTTGCACAGGATTCTTAGTTAAATTGATTGCACTAGTATTGTTACATCTTATGGGTGTCTTAATTAGTTTAATGCCAAAATCCTTGAGTTGTTATTTGATCCATAAGATTTGAGCACAATAGCTTCTAGCTACTATATATTCAACTTCCACTGTAGATAGAGCAACTAAATTTTGTTTCTTGCTACTCCATGAAATCAAATTAACTCCAAGGAACTGACAAGTTCCACTAGTACTTTTTCGATCAAGTTTACATCCAGCAAAATCAGCATCAGAATAAGCAATCAATTTAAATAAAGAATCTTTAGAGTACCATAGACCAATATTAATAGAGCCAGACAGATATCTAAGTATGCATTTAACAGCCAAAAGATGAGACTCTTTAGAGGCAGGCTGATATCTTGCACACATACAAACATTGAACATAATATTTGGCCTACTAGCAGTTAGATAAAGCAATGAACCAATCATGCCTCTATATAATTTTTGGTCTACAGATTTATTTGATTCATCTTTGTCAAGTCTACAAGAGGAGCTCATAGGCGTACCTAATGGCCTGGTGCTCTCCATCCCAAACTTCTTTAATATTTTTTTTTGTGTACTTGGTTTGGTTGATGAATATCCCCTCTTTTGTTTGCTTTATTTGGAGTATGAGGAAGAAGTTAAGCTCTCCCATCATGCTCATCTCGATTTCTTCCTGCATCAACTTTGCAAACTCTTGACAAAGACATTCATTAGTAGCACCAAAAATTATATCATCGACATAAACTTGCATTATTAAGAGATCATCATTCTTCTTTTTCAAAAATAAAGTAGTGCCTATATTTTCTCTAGAAAAATCATTTTTAAGCAAGAAAGCTCAATTTATCATACCAAGCTCTTGGAGCTTGTTTCAAACCATACAAAGCTTTATGAAGTTTAAAAACATGATCCAGAAATTCATAATTTTCAAAACCGGGGGGTTGTTCAACATAAACTTCTTCGATAAAACCATTCAAAAAGACACTTTTGACATCCATTTGAAATAGTTTAAAATCCATAAAATATGCAAATGCCAATAATAGCCTAATTGCCTCAAGTTTAGCAATAGGAGCAAAGGTTTCATCAAAATCAATCCCTTCCTCCTAATTGTAGCCTTTGGCAACTAGCCTAGCTTTATTCCTAGTGACCAAACCATTTTCATCAAGCTTATTTCTAAAAACCCATTTTGTACCAATTATTGAAACATTTGTAGGTCTTTCAACTAAAGTCCAAACATTATTTCTTCTAAATTGATTTAGTTCATCTTACATAGCATTCATCCAATTACAATCAGATTCAGTTTCTTCAATAGATTTAGGTTCTACTTGAGAAACAAAAGCTAGATAATCATATACATTTCTAAGAGATGAACGAGTACTTATCCCTTTCGATGGATCGCCAATTATAAGTTCTTTGAGGTGTCTATGAGCATACCTCCATTCTTTAGGAAGTGGATTTTGTGTTGAGGATACTTCAACTCCTTGTACTTGTTCTCCTTCATTGTCTTGATTGTCATCTTGCTCCTTGAAAGGTTCTTCATTGTTGTTCACTTTTTCAGATCTTTGCAAACCTATTTCATCATCAATAGCATCTTCTTTTCTAGAAGATTTTTTATCATACTCATCAAAAACTACATGAATGGATTCTTCAACTAGAAGTGTTCTTCTGTTGAAGACCCTGTATGCCTTGCTAGAAGTAGAGTACCTAAGAAGATACCTTCATCTAACTTGGCATCAAATTTGCTGAAATTATCTTTACCATTATTTAGACTGAAACAATGGCATCCAAAAATACAAAAATATTTAATAGTAGGTTTTTTATTTTTTCAAAGTTCATAAGGTGTTTTCTTTAGAATAGGACGGATTAAATACGATTTAAAACATAGCAAGCAGTGTTTATGACTTCCACCCAAAAATATCTTGGTAAATCATTTTCGCAAAGCATAATGTATGCCATTTCTTCAAGAGTTCTATTTTTTCTTTCTACTACCCATTTTGTTGAGATGTCCTAGGTACAGAAAAGTTATGATGAATACCATTTTCACTACAAAACTTTTCAAAATCATGATTTTCAAATTCTGTACCATGATCTTCTTAAAGAAATAATTAAAACACCTTTTTCATTTGAGACTCTTTTATGAAATTTAATAAATACAGAAAACGTTTTATCTTTATGAGCTAAAAACATGACCCATGTAAAACGTGAGAAATCATCTACAATAACTAGACCATACTTCTTACCTCCCAAATTAGATTTTTAGTTGGTCCAAAGAGGTCCATATAAAATAATTCTAAGGGTCTAGATGTAGAGACTACTCCTTTAGGTTTAAAAGATAATTTAGTTGATTTTCCAAGTTAGCAAGCAGTACAAATCTTATTCTCAAAACTAAGTTTTGGCAAATCTTTTATTAAACTCTTTTTGCAAAGTTTTGAAATCAAATGCATACTAGTATGTCCTAGTCTATGATGCCAAAGCCAACTAGTTTCATTGATCCTGGCTTCCATAGCCATCAGGCATTGACCATTTTGAACTAGAAGATCATCAAGATCAACCATATAAATATTGCCATGCCTATGACCAATAAACTGATGCCATTGTCATCAAGACTAAAAATAATGTACATGGAAGATTTGAAAACAATTTTGAAATCTTTGTCACAAAACTAATTAATACTAAGTAAATTATACTTTAAACCATCAACATAAATATCATTATCTATATAAGTAGAAGGGGTGATATGGACTTTACCAATGCCAACAATTTTACCTTTTTTATTATCATCGAAAGTTACATTTCCACCATTTTGATATTCAAGTGAAGAGAACTACTTCACATCTCTAGTCATGTGTCTTGAGCAACCGCTGTCGAGGTACCACATTCTTCTATTGTTGGTTGTAAGGCATGCCTACAACAACAAATCAGGTGGAGACTTTAGGTACCCAAGTCATCTTGGGTCCTTCAAGGTTAGTAGTTATGGCTCCTTTTGGAATCCAAACCTTTTTAACTTTCAATTTTCTTCTATTGCATAGATATGATTTATGTCCTATATTGCCACAAGAATAGCAGGTAATAGAAGATGAAGCAGGCACAAAGAAGTTCTTGAAAAGCTTTTATTGTTTTTGAGTTTTGAAACCTAATCTAGCTTTGTTGAAAATAGCTCTTTGATTATTTAAAAGCATGTTAAGTTTTTCAAAACTATAAATAAATTTCTCCATAAAAGGTTTTAGCTTTTTAAGCTCATCCTTGTACTTCTTGTTTTTATGCAAAAGCTCTTTGTTTTGCTTAGTAAAATTTTTATTTGAAATAAAAGAATTTATCTTTTTCAAATTTTCCTTTTCCTTTTCCAAAAAGATAATTTTAGCATTTAGCATTTTGTTTTCTTGGAGCAAACAACCATTTTCAATCAAATACTTATCATTTGTTTTAAGCAAATCCAGATTTTGCTTTTTTAGTTCCTTGTGTTTTATTTTAAGTTTTTGAGACTCAACTACTAATTTATCAAAAACTTCATGCAATTCTTCAAAAGTAAATTCTTCTTCAGGTTCAGACATTACCTCATCACTGTTGGCCATTAAACAGAAATTTGCAACCTCTTGCTGTTCTTCATCGAAACTTGAGTCCTTGCTGTCACTCCAGGTTGCCATCATTGCTTTCTTAGTCTTCTTCTGCTCTTTTTGAGTAGGGGGCAGTCCAACTTGAAGTGGCCGGGTTTCTTTCACTCAAAGCATGTAGACTGCTTTTTTTCTTTCTCTTTGCTAGGCTCTCTCTTTGGAGGTTTCTTCTTGAAATTATATTTCTTCTTTCTCATAAACCTCCTAAACTTTTTTGCTATGAGAACCGTCTCATCTTCATCTCCTCTTCTTCAGATTCATCACTTGACTCTTCTTTTGTAGTGGACTTGAAGGCAATTACTTTCTTCTTCTTATCATTGTCCACCGTCTTTCATTTCAAGAAGAGCTCATAAGTCATTAATGAGCCCAAAAGTTTCTCGAGAGGAAGTGTGTTGACATCTTTTGCTTCTTCTATGGCTGTGACTTTAGCATCACATGAAGCCGGAAGAAACCTGAGGAGTTTATGCACAAGTTTACCATTAGAAATAACCTTACCTAAACTTTTCATGCCATTTACAATATTAGTGAATCTAGTGTACATTTCACTAATAGATTCGGAAGGTTCTATTTTAAACATTTCATAGGTGTGAATAAGCATGTTCACTTTAATGGTCTTCACTTGATGTGTACCCTCATGGGTAATTTCAAGCGCGTCCCATATTTTCTTGGTGGAGAGATAATTTGAAATTCTATTGAATTCACCAGGGTCAAGTGCACAAAATAATAAGTTCATAGCTTTAGCATTAATTTTAGCTTGCTTAATATCATTCTCATCCCAATCTTCTTCAAGTTTAGGAGTGAGAATGCCATTAACCAAGTGAGTGGGTTGATGAGGCCCTTTAACTATAATTCTCCATATATTGTAATCAATAGCTTGTAAATAAATGTGCATGCATGTCTTCCAGTATGTATAATTTATGCCATTAAATAATGGGGAACGGTTATAGGCTTGCCCTTCTACAACACCCATACCAATTGGGGCTGCCATGATCTTTCACTCAAGATCGTTGGACCTACAAGTAGAGTACCAGTGCTCTGATACCACTTATTACCCAGAAATAGAGTCCACGATGGGGGTGAATTGGATCTTTGGAAAATTAAAATAATTATATGCTGGCCTTGAAATATTTATGAAACAAAATGATTAGCTCTAAGAGATATACAATGGATAACAGCAAATTAAATGCAAGTAATAAAGAGCAAGTAGGAAAGAGAGCAATCACACACAAACATAATATTTTATAGTGATTCGGTGAACTCCAAGTACCTACGTCTACTCCCCAAGCTTCCCCTTGGAAATTTTACTATAATCTCTTTAAGATTACTGCCAACTTCTTTTTCAAGGTTCATAAGTCAAAGCCTAAGTTAGTTTTATCAACCAGGCTCATCAACAATCTTTATAACTTGTTTTATCTTTGGTCTCACAAGTCAAACCATAGTTGGTTTTATCCTTTGGCTCACCAACAACCTTTATAACCTAGTTTCAAAAACCTTGAAACCTAGGTCAACAAAGCAAGAACAAGAATATAATAAAGAGCACAATAAAAGCTCATAGAATGAGCTGAAATGAAGATCGTTGAAGCCTCTTGATTGCTTGAGTTGACTTCTTCTTGGAATCTCTTGAATGCACAATTATGGCCAAGCACTTGAAACCTTAACAACTTAAAAATGGAAGGTTTTTGTAAGGAAATCTCTTTAAACACACTCTTTTTATCTTTTCAAATGATTGGAGTTTGTCTCATATGAATTCACTCTTCCTTCTTGACTTTTAGAGGTTTGATGAGTGTTAAATACCTTAAATCTACTGAAAAGATCATTGAAGACCGTTAGAATTCGAAAAATAGCCATTTGAAATCATTTGGAAGCAAGTTTGAAATTATGAAAAACTAGCTGTTAGACCTTGAATCGACCTTATGAGTCGACACTTGGTTCATGAGTTGACACTTGATGCAGAATCTAGAAAACTTGAAGTTCTGTCCTAAAATTTTTTTTAGGAGATGAGTCAACCTCATGAGTTGACACTTGGTGTGTGAGTTGACCTCATGAGTCGACACTTAGACGTGCCACTTCAGATTTCTGTGCCGATCTTTTGAAACTCTGAATTTTTCTTCATGAGTTGACCTTGTGAGTCGACCCTTGCTTCTGTCCCATCCAAAAATCATGCCAAACTTGAATTCCTTAAGGATTCGTGCATGAATATATTTGATCATTCTTTATAAAGTTCAAAGAGATTGTTTTGACGATGTTCCAAGGTGAAAAACTCAATCAACCATAAGAAACTTCTTGCTCTCAAAATTTTAAACTTGTTACCTTCTTGTTGGAGAAATTAATATACCTAAGGCCTGAGATTCATACTCTAATTGAAACATTAGTTCAAATATATACTCAGCATTTTGTTATTCATTAAAATTAAGGAGCCAAAGCCAACAGATGAGAGTGATAAAAAATCTTCTAGAAAAGAAGATGTTGTTGCTGATGAAATAGGTGTTCAAAGGATTGAAAAGCTGAGCCTTCCAAGGAGAAAGATAAAAATTAAAATAATGAAGGAGAACAAGTACAAGATGTTGAAACATGATCAACACACAAGCCATTACCAAAAGAATCATGGACACTCCAAAGAACTTATAATTGATGATCCATCCAAAAGGGATAAGTACTCGTTCCTCTTTGAGAAATGTTTGTGATTACTTAGTTTTTATTTCTCAAATAGAACCTAAATCTATTGAAGAAGCTGAAAATGATTGTAATTAGATAAATGCTATACAAGATGAACTAAACCAATTCAAAAGAAATAATGTTTGGACTTTAGTTGAATGACCTACTAATATTTCAATAATTGGTACAAAATAGATTTTCAGAAACAAGCTTGATGAAAATGGAGTAGTTACCAGAAATAAAGTTAAGCTAGTTGCCAAAGGCTACAATCAGGAGGAAGGGATTGATTTTGATGAAACCTTTGCTCCTGTTGCTAGACTTGAGGCAATTAGACTATTATTAGCATTTGCATGTTTTATGAATTTTAAACTATTTCAAATGGATGTCAAAAGTGCTTTTCTAAATAGATTTATTGAAGAAGTATATGTAGATCAACCCCCTGATTTTGAAAATCATGAATTTCTCAATCATGTTTTTAAACTTCATAAAGCTTTGTATGGTTTGAAATAAGCTCCAAGAACTTGGTATGATAGATTAAATAAATTTTTACTTAAAAATAGTTTTTCAAGAGAAAATGTAGACACTACATTATTTTTGAAAAAGGAGAATGATGATCTCTTAGTAGTACAAGTTTATATAGATGACATTATTTTTGGTGCTACTAATGAACACTTTGTCAAGAGTTTGCAAAGTTAATGCAAGAAGAATTTGAGATGAGCATGATGGGTGAGCTTAACTTCTTTTTCGGACTCCAGATCAAGCAAACAAAAGAGGGGATCTTCATTAACCAAGCTAAGTATACAAGAAAAATCTTAAAGAAGTTTGGAATGGAGAGTACCATACCATTAGGTACGCCTATGAGCTCCTCTTGTAAACTTGACAAAGATGAATCAGGTAAGAATGTTGATCAAAAGTTATATAGAGGTATCATTGGTTCATTATTATATTTGACTGCAAGTAGGCCATATATAATATTCAGTGTATATATATGTGCAAGAATCAGTCTGCTCCCAAAGGGTCTCATTTATTGGCTATTAATGCATACCTAGATATTTATCTGGAACTATTGATATTGGACTTTGGTACTTTAGAGATTCATCATTTGAATTGATTGCATATTCTGATGCTGATTTTGCTGGGTGTAAACTTGATAGAAAAAGTATAAGTAGAACTTGTCAATTTCTTGGAGTTAATTTGATTTTATGGAGTAGCAAGAAACAGAATTCAGTTGCTCTATTTACGGCAGAAGCCGATATATAGCAGCTGGAAGCTGTTGTGCTCAAATCCTATGGATCAAACAATAACTTGAAAATTTTGGCATCAAATTAACTAAGATACCCATAAGATATGATAATACTAGTGCAATTAATTTGACCAAAAATCCTGTTCAACACTCAAGAAGCAAACATATTGAAATAAGACATCACTTCATAAGAGATCATGTACAAAATTGTAATGTGATGCTTGAATTTGTTTGTATTGATAATCAATTAGCTGATATTTCACTAAAGCCCTTAGCGAAGATAGATTTTGCATAATTAGAAGAGTGTTAGGTATCATTGATCCCTTTGTTTAGAACTCCTTCAAACCTTTTTTTCTTTTCGATTTCTTAAGCCCAAAATCATCTCTTTTGTGTCTTAAAACTTTCACTAAAACCCCCTTATTTTTTTGAAATTTTTTTTTGGATTTTTTTTTCTGGATTTTCTGGCCAGGTGTCAACACTTGAATTTTTCGCCAAGTGTCGACTCTTGCAAGTGTTGACATTTGACCAAAATCCAAGTGTCGACTCACGAACGAAAACTTATATTTTTAGGGTATCAACAGTTCATTTCGAAGCCATTCTTCTTTTGGTTTTGTCTTGCCTTAGTGGTCCCTCTTCACCCTCTTCATCCCGGAACAGTGATTTTCCATCGTTGTCCCTCAATTTTTCAGGTAATTTCTTCTATTTCCCTCTAATTTTATCCAACTTCTTATAATTTCTTTGCATTTTTTTATGGGATTTGGTCGAAACTCTCGTGTTCTTTTCCTTCCTTCAGTCCTTTCCCAATCTTTGGCCATTTCTTTCTTGGATTCACTCTTCCTTCCCATCGATTTTCCCTCCTTGGTCCATTTCCCTTTTCTTGGTCCACTCACCCGATCCCTCATCTTTTCTCTTTTGGCCTTCTCCGGTTCACCCACTCCTTTGTTCTTCCCCTCTTGTGGTTGTTGGTGTCATGGGACCCCACAAACTAGTTATTTCAAGGAAGAGGTTGAGCCAAGGTACTACCGAGAGGAGATCCAAGGCTCGGTGTGACCCAGCCAGGGCTCAGCAAAGTTGTGAGCAGGAGTAAGTGCCTCCACCACAATACCTTGCTACAGAGAGTGTAAGGGTTTTGGTGACCAGGGCAGAAGCGTGGATTTCAAAAATTTATTATGAAACCACTACCAAACCCTTAACCCAAGACCTCCTTACTAGGAATTAAAACATACAAACATGCATATATAATATAAACTAGAGTTTAGGCACCAACCTGAATCGATAGTATCCAATCCGATGAAGAAAACCCTGATTCAGCCTTCTTCTCTACCAGGCGCCCAAAGTTCGCCCTCCAATGGTGATCCACACGAAACTCGGACCAAGAAAGAACTCCTTCTTCAAGTTGCTTGGAGAAGTGGAACTCTTTTGGCAGCCTTTGGTCTATTGACCACTGTAGGACACCTTGTCCTACTGTAGGGCACCAAAGACACTCTCCTAAACCACTCTTAGTTTTAGGACAACCCTCTTCTAGGACCCCTTAAGCTTATGTCTTAAAATAAAGCCTTGTCCTAGTAGAAAAGACCTTGTCTTAACAAGACAAGTCTTGTCTTAAAGAAAGGAGGGAGAGAGAGACACTCAGAATAGTACTTCGGTAGAATTCTTATATCAGACTCATTTCACTGCCCCCTATTTATAGATACAAGAGGGCCGTGTGATATGTCCTCCCATCAACTTATTAGATATGATTTTTCAAGACCGAAGAGAAGTTATCTGGCTTGAAAAATCATATCTAATAAGCCCATTCATGCACTGAAGGCCTTATTCACATCCCTTCCTTTATCTGGATGAATTCTCACTTGCCACATGTCAATTACCAGTCCCTAGGAAGCCAAGAGGTGCCTCTTCAATCTTCAAACATCAAAGATTATGAATAGTCCTGATAGCAGAAGGACTCTCCATCAGAACCGCGCGCCACATGAAGAGTTGCGACTCTTCATGCACCGCACATGCCATCCTTCTTCCACGCAAATTTCAAAGAATGTTGACCAGTCAAAACATAGGCAATATGGGTGTCATTGGAAATAGCATAAAATTTTCTTTCTGACCATCTAAATTATATTCAAATCAGAGATCTATAGCTCATTCTGTGCCCTTTTGAAGTTAAGGTATCATTTAGGTACCAAAAGTCCTATGCCATTGGGACTCTTCATGTATGGTGCCTAAAATTCCCTTAAATCCAAATTAAAACCAGATTTAGCTCTGATAAGGCTAGCTCCACTTAGGACTCAACCTAATTTAGGTTTTCTATAATTAGGTTAGCCCAATTAGCAAGCAACCGGACCCAATCCAATCGGGTTAGGAATCTGGTTAGCCTACATATGCTAGTATGTAATCCGGCTAACCAATCAGGATCCTATGACCCTAATTAAATCATGAATGACTTCTTTGGCCAAGTCTCTATTGTGTGTGACCCATTGGATTCCACATCTAGCCAGTAGTAGGTTTAGGTTTGAGCCGATTCGATCCGATTGACCTAATTAGGTCAAATTGGCTTACCTAATTGTCCAATTTGAATCATACATCGAATTGACTCATGAAACCAAATCAATTGGCTCATGAAGACCTACAAGACAAGATTGACGTTAAGCAACATGTCATGCCTACCCGGAAGATGAGGAATTTTGATGGATTTATCAAAATACCCTTCAGTGGTGAGTTACCGGGCAATTCAGTCCTTCGATCTACTTGCAGCCTGAATATGACTATGGATATGGATACTTATCAAATCTAATTTAATATTCATTCCTTGCTCAATCTGATAATGATGATTCATTAATGAACCATTAGAAATTATTTCTAATGTTCATACTTTGATCAAAGATTTCCAGAATCTTCATTTGATTGAAATCATCTGGATGCGCTTCCCTCTTTCTAGGGTTGATCGATTCCTTTTTGACTTACTCACAAACTCCATATGCAATCCACCATACCCAGTATCATCCCATGCATGACTCAGTGTCATGATTAAGTGTGAACCAAAGTATGGATTCATGCATACAAGGTACCATGGCAGTCTCAGGTCAAAGGACCACATGCACTACTCCCACTATGAGAACTATCTATTGACAAATAGATAAGGTTCAATTAGATGTTCTCAAGCTGAATCCATTCAGTGAACTCATTCTCTAATGAGCACCCACATCCTAGTATTAGTGTCAAACACAAGTGACTGTGAGATCAGTCACCCTCTTCACCAAGCATACAAGGATGTGCTGGTCTTACCGGAAACATTGATCCCCTACTCAATATCCTATCGACCAGGAATATTCTAGATTAGGGTTTTAAGGCTTTAGATCTCACTGGTATGATCTCATCATAACCCTAAAACTATAGCCCTAATCTATGAGGTTCATCATATCTTAATAAAATTAATAAGACACGGCGTATGATGAAAATAAAATGCCTTTATTAATTGATAATGTCAATACACTAGTTTGGGATAAAAAAGAAAATCCCATCGAAATACAACATTTAGATTGGCCTTTAGGGCATAATCCTTTCAATCTCCCACTTGCACTAAAGCCAATCGCCTTTAAATTTTAACCCCATACAATCGAGGTGGCGATCAAACTCCCGCTGTGGTAGAGACTTAGTGAACGGGTCTGCTATATTGTTCTTCGTTTCTACTCTTTTAATGCAAACTTCTTGTCTTTCAACAATCTCTCGAACGAGATGGAAGCGTCTTAAAATGTGCTTTGATTCGTGATGAGCTCTAGGTTCCTTAGCTTGAGCGACGACTCCAGTATTATCACAGTAAAGTGATACTGGACCTTCAATCTTCGGAACAACACCCAACTCTGAGATGAACTTCTTCATCCAGACAGCTTCCTTGGCAGCTTCACTAACAGCAATGTATTCTGCCTCAGTTGTTGAGTCAGCTACAGTCTGCTGTTTAGAACTCTTCTAACTTACAGCTCCTCCATTTAGGGTAAAAACATACCCTGAAATATATTTGCTATTATCTGGATCCGATTGAAAACTAGAATCTGAATAAGCTTCCAGTTTAAGATCAGATCCTCCGTATATCAGAAAAATATCCTTAGTCCTTCTCAAGTACTTAAGAATATTTTTATAGCCTTCTAGTGATCATCTCCTGGATCAGCCTGAAATCTGCTGGCTATACCTAAGGCATATGCCAAATCAGGCCTAGTACATAACATAGCATACATTATATATCCTACAGCTGAAGCATAAGGTATATAACTCATTCTATTTCTTTCTTCAGGTGTCTTAGGAGACATCTTCTTATAAAGATGTATGCCATGACCAATGGGCAAGTAACCTCTTTTACTTCCCTCCATGCTAAATCTCTTTAGCACTTGGTCAATGTACCTAGATTGGGATAAGCCTAGCATCCTCCTAGATCTATCTCTATAGTCTTGATATCCAGTATATAGGATGCTTCTCCCAAGTCTTTCATGGAAAACTGTTTAGATAACCATACCTTGACTGATTGTAACATTGGGATATCATTCCCAATGAGGAGTATGTCATCCACATACAGAACCAAGAAAACTATGGCACTCCCACTAGTCTTCTTGTATACACAAGGTTCATCTTCATTTTTGATAAAGTCAAACTCTTTGACTGTCTTATCAAATCGGATGTTCCAACTCCTGGATGCTTGCTTTAATCCATAAATGGATTTCTTCAGCCTGCATACCTGATTAGGTTTAGTCTCTAAGACAAAACCTTCTGGCTATGACATATAGACCTCTTCCTCAAGGAAACCATTAAGGAATGCGGTTTTCACATCCATCTGCCAGATTTCATAATCATGATATGTTGCTATAGCAAGCATGATCCGAATATATTTGAGCATGGCAACAGGAGAAAATGTTTCATCATAATCTATTCCCTGTTTTTGTCTAGAACCCTTAGCCACTAATCTGGTTTTATAAGTTTCGACTTGGCCATCTGCCCCAATTTTTTTCTTATAGACCCATTTGCATCCAATAGGGTTAACACCCTCTGGTGCATCAACCAAAGTCACACTTGGTTGACATACATGGAGTCTATTTCGGATCTCATGGCTTCCAGCCATCTGTCTGAGTCCCTACTCATGATAGCATCCATAAAGGTTAGAGGCTCATCATTTTCAATGATCCGGGCTTCATTATTTTCAATAATGAACCCATACCTCTCAGGTGCATGACGCACCCTATCAGACCTACGGATAGGAGTGGTGTGTTCTGGTTCTATACTAACTATGTTATCATTTGGTTGAGATGTATCTATTTGTTGAACTTCTTCAAGTTCAATATTTCTCCCACTGCCCTTTTGTAGGATGAACTCTTTCTCCAGAAAAGTGGCATGCCTACTGACAAAAACTTTTTGTTCAGTAGGGTGGTAGAACATATATCCTATACTATCTTTAGGATATCCTACAAATAGATACTTATCTGCTCTAGGATCCAGCTTATGTCCAAAATTTCTTTTGACATAGGCTGGACATCCCCATATCTTAAGATACTTAAGATTGGGTTTCTTATCCCTCCATATCTCATATGGAGTGCTAGAGATAGATTTAGATGGTACTCTATTTAAGATATTAGCCACGGTTTCCAAGGCATATCCCCAGAAGGAAACAGGTAACTCTGTGAAGCACATCATAGAACGTACCATATCTAATAAGGTACGGTTCCTCCTTTCAGCAACACCATTTAATTTTGGTTTGTAAGGAGGGGTCCATTTAGAGATAATCCCCTTTTCTTTAAGGTGATCGAGAAACTCTATGGATAAGTATTCACCTCCTCGATCTGATCAAAGGATTTTAATACTTTTTCCTATTTGTTTCTCTACCATACTTTGATACTCTAAAAATTTATCAAAGGCTTCGGACTTATATTTTATAAGATACACAAATCCGTACCTTGAAAAATCATCAGTAAACGTGATGGAATAAGAGTATCCACCCTTGGCCTGAGTTGTCAAAGGCCCACATACATCTGTATGTTTTAGTCCTAATAACTCAGTTGTCCTTTCTCTATGTCCACAAAATGGAGTCTTGGCCATTTTATCCATGAGACATGATTCACAAGTTCCTAATGATTCATAATCATAAGGATTAAGAAAATTTTTCTTGTATAACTTGCTAATCCTAGTCTCACTAATATGTCCAAGCCGACAGTGCCAGAGTAAAGTATTGTTTACATCATCTCTCTTTCGTTTGTTACTTACATGAAGTATATTGTCATTAGTGGATAGAGTTAAAAGACCATTGCAAAATATGCCACAACATATAATTTCATTAGAAAAGCTGATTGAGCAACCATTGCTCATCACATTCATAGTATAACCTTGTCTAAGTAACAAGGGTACATATATGATATTTCTAATGATCTTAGGCATATAGTAATAATCTCTCAGCTCTAAAATCTTTCCCGAAGGTAACTTCAAGATATAAGTCCCTACGGCCTCTGCTTGGATGGACCTCCTCCAGCACCGTAGAGCTCGAAGTCTCCTTCCTTCAATACTCTAAGCCTCTGCAGCCCCTGTAATGATTTGCAGATATTATGACCACAGGCGGTATCCAATACCCAAGTATTTGAAATGGAAGAATCCAATGACAAAATAGTATGAACTTCTTTCATACCTTTTGGTGCATCTGATGCACCAGGCTTCACACCTGCAAGGTAAGCCTTACAACTCCTCTTCCAATGACCCGGCTTGCCACAGTGAAAGCAGGTCATCTGTCCAGAGGCCTTCTTTCCTTTCTTCTTCTTGATGCCCCTTTTTGGGTTCAATCTTCTCTTGGAACCCTTTCTACCTGACTTCTTCTTGTTGATCCCATCCACAAGAAGAAGTGGAGCCTTATTTTTCTTTAAATGGCTCTCTACTATTTTCAACATATTTAACAGCTCAAGCAAGGAAGTGTTAAGTTTGTTCATATCATAATTAAGAACAAACTGTGAAAATGACTCCGAGAGTGACTGCAGGATCAAATCCTGATTCAACTCCCCATCCATAACAAAACCCAATCGACCTAATCGAGTGATCAGGTCAATAACCATCAGTACGTGATCTTGTACGGATGTACCTTCTATCATTCTCGCACGGAACAACTACTTAGATATCTCATATCTAGCAGTTTGACTATGTTCTCCATATAACTCTTTTAGATTAAGCAGATGGAGTTAGTGTCCATGCTATCATGTTGCCTCTGCAACTCATTGGTCATAGAGGCAAGCATGATACATTTGACAGTGAGTGAGTCATTTTGCCACATCTTATATGTGGTCTTTTTCTCTTGCGAGGCATCTTCCCCTAAAGGTTCCAAGGTAGGGGTATCAAGAATATAAGAAAGTTTTTTCTGGCTAAGTACTATCTTTAGGTTTCTCAACCAGTCAACATAGTTCGGTCCAGTCAATTTATTGGCATCAAGTATACTACGGAGTGAGAGTGAAGAGGCCATTTAATCTACATTAACAAAGAACATAACATAAGCAAACAACCAATATTGACAAAACATAATTAAATTAGGACTTTAACTTAATTATGTCTCTCACTATTTTATCAAGCATCATAACCCTCTATATGATGATCGAGAAACCCTAATTGGTTTTCTTAGAGGGGTTGAGATCCTAATTCCTTATAAAAGACCTTGTGTGTACACAACAAATCTTTTATAAGTTCAAAGGTAGGAAAACTCTTTCCAATTGTATCTCATACAATTCTCAACAAAACCTGGCCTCTAAAATATTAATAGCCTTGTGTGTGCACAACAAACTATAATATTTTTAGTTAAGTAAGACCCTTCATTCCTTTATAGTCATGATTGTAATAATAATACCCTTGTGTGTTCACAACAAAGTATTATATTAAGTCATGCCATAAGCATCAAATGCACCAGGCCAAAATTGTGTTAGTTACCATAATAGGCCTTGTCTGTACACAACAAACCTAATACAGATCATAACATAATAATGACCAAGCATGAAGGAAGGCCTAATGTAGTGAATATTACACTAAGCATATCAATCAAGAATTAAGTTAATCTTATTGGCCAGGTAAGTGGGAGAGTAGTGGGAGTCTCCCTGTTGCTTTCCTAGACATCAATAAAAATTGGCCAGGTTAGTCAACGGAACCAATTAAAAACCACATCCTCTTTACTGATCATGAACCACTTTTCCTAGACACCGAATGATCAACTAATCATCTTGATTATTTTTCTTTTGGTATATGACACTACAACTTAATATAATTTTAATAGAGGGCAATTTAAATAGAAGCACATTCTAATATTACCATTCATCAACCATGCATCATATATCATTTTATAATATGCCAAGTGTGTCATCATACTAGGACAACCATCTACCATATAATGGATCCACCATTATGCCAGAGCAACCTTATTTTAGTATGATGACTAGAAAGCTAAACATATCTCTATATCGGTTAAGGTTTAAGTAAAAATCCTAACCAGTAACATACATATATGCATAAACATATCAATCATATGTAACTTTAAACTTTTGTAGAGTCCTACAAAATTAGGCAACTTCAAATTTTGTAGAGTCCTACAAAAATGGGCAACCTTAAGAGTCCTACAAAATTGGTCAACTTCAAATTTTGTAGAGTCCTACCAAAATGGGCAACCTCAAGAGTCCTACAAAATTGGGCAACTTTAAATTTTGTAGAGTCTTACCAAAATGGACAACCTCAAGAGTCCTACAAAAATAGGTCAACTTCAATTTTGTAGAGTCCTACCAAAATGGGCAACATCAAATTTTATATGATTTAGCCCTAATAAGGTGGCTCTAATACCACATAAGGGTTTTGGTGACCAGGGTGAAAGCGTGGATTTCAAAAATTTATTATGAAACCACTACCAAATCCTTAACCCAAGACCTCCTTTCTAGGAATTAAAACATACAAACATGCATATATAATATAAACTAGAGTTTAGGCACCAACCTGAACCGCTAGTATCCAATCCGATGAAGAAAATCCTGATTCAGCCTTCTTCTCCACCAGGTGCCCAAACGTTCGCCCTCCAACGGTGATCCACATGAAACTCGAACCAAGTAAGAAATCCTTCTTCAAGTTGCTTGGAGAAGTGGAACTCTTTCGGCAGCCTTTGATCTATTGACCACTGTAGGACACCATGTCCTACTGTAGGGCACTAAAGACACTCTCCTAAACCACTCTTGATTTTAGGACAACCCTCCTCTAGGACCCCTCAGGCTTATATCCTAAAACAAAGCCTTGTCCTAGTAGAAAAGACCTTGTCTTAACAAGACAAGTCTTGTCTTAAAGAAAGGAGGGAGAGAGAGACACACAAAATAGTACTTAGGTGGAATTCTTATATCTGACTCATTTCATTGCCCCCTATTTATAGATACAAGAGGGGCGTGTGATATTTCCTCCCATCAACTTATCAGATATGATTTTTCAAGATCGAAGAAAAGTTATCTGGCTTGAAAAATCATATCTAATAAGTCCATTCATGCACCGAAGGCCTTATTCACATCCCTTCTTTTATCTGGACGAATTCTCACTTGCCACATGTCAATTACCAGTCCCTAGGAAGCTAAGAGGTGCCTCTTCAATCTCCAAACATCGAAGAATATGAAAAGTCATGATAGCAGAAGGACTCTCCATCAGAACCGTACGCCACATGAAGAGTTGCGACTCTTCATGCACCGCGCACGCCATCCTTCTATCATGCAAATTTTAAAGAATGTTGACCAGTCAAAACATAGGCAATATCGATGTCATTGGAAAGAGCATAAAATTTCTTTTCCGACCATATAAATTATATTCAAATCAGAGATCTATAGCTCATTCTGTGCCCTTTTGAAGTTAAGGTATCATTTAGGTACCAAGAGTCCTATGCCATTGGACTCTTCATGTATGGCGCCTAAAATGCCCTTAAGTCCAAATTAAAATCAGATTTAGCTTTGATTAGGCTAGCCCCACTTAGAACTCAACCTAATTTAGGCTTTCCATAATTAGGTTAGCCCAATTAGCAAGCAACCTGACCCAATCCAATTGGGTTAGGAATTTGGTTAGCCTACATATGCTAGTATGTAATCCGGCTAACCAATCAGGATCCTATGACCCTAATTAAATCATAAATGACTTCCTTGGCCAAGTCTCTATTGTGTTTGATCCATTGGGTTCCACATCTAGCCAGCAGTTGGTTTAGGTTTGAGCTGGTTCTATCCGATTGACCTAATTAGGTCAAATTGGCTAACCTAATTGTCTAATTCGAATCACACATCGAATTGACTCATAAAACCAAATCAATTGGTTCATGAAGACCTACAAGACAAGATTGATGTCTAGCAATGTGTCATGCCTACCCGAAAAATAAGGAATTTTGATGGATTTACCAAAATACCCTTCAGTGGTGAGTTACCGGGCAATTCAGTCCTTCAATCTACTTGCACCCTAAATATGACTATGGATATGGATACTTGTCAAATCCAATTTCATATTCAATCCTTGCTCAATCTGATAATGATGATTCATTAATGAACCATTAGAAACTATTTCTAATGTTCATACTTTGATCAAAGATTTTTCGAATCTTCATTTGATTGAAATCATCTGGATGCGCTTCCCTCTTACTAGGGTTGATCGATTCCTTTTTGACCTACTAACAACCTCCATATGCAATCCACCATACCTAGTATCATCCCATGCATGACTCAGTGTCATGATTGAGTGTGAACCAAAGTATGGATTCATGCATACAAGGTACCATGGCAGTCTCAGGTCAAAGGACCACATGCACTACTCCCATTATGAGACTATCTATTGACAAATAGATAAGGTTCCATTAGATGTTCTCAAGCTGGATCCATTCAGTGAACTCATTCTTTAATGAGCACCCACATCCTAGTATTAGTATCAAACACAAGTGACTGTGAGATCAGTCACCCTCTTCACCAAGCATACATAGGATGTGTTGGTCTTACCGGAAACATATATCCCCTACTCAATATCCCATCAACCAGGAATATTCTAGATTAGGGTTTTAAGGCTTTAGGTCTCACTTGTATGATCTCATCATAATCCTAGAACCATAGCCCTAATCTATGGGGTTCATCATATCTTAATAAAATTAATAAGATACTGCGTATGATGAAAATAAAATGCCTTTATTAGTTGATAATGTCAATACACTTGGTCTGGAATACAAAAGAAAATCCCATTGAAATACAACATTTCGATTGGCCTTTAGGGCATAATCCTTTTAGAGAGAGTGTCAGGGAAGATCATCGCAGGTGGATGCCGGATAGAATTGGATTTCTTCGATCGAGAGGGGTTTGGTATTGGTCAGTTGCTTGGAGCTGCAAGTATGATCTCCTTCTGCATTGTGAAGGAGAAGTACTATCCCCATTTGATCAGGGACTTCTACAGGAGTCTGGTTACTGAGGGACTGTTATGGAGTGCTGTAGTTAGAGGTGTGTAGATTTCTGTGTCTGAGAGCACATTGAGTAGAGTTTGGAACTTTCCTTTGCATGGGATTGCAGCTACATGTGTCGGTGATAGAGAGGCCGCATTTCAGTGCATTTTGAAGCAAGATAATGTGTGCGGTGTATCTACTATCACCGCGAATCAGTTGTCCATTGAGATATGCTTGCTTCATCTCTGGAGACTATCAGATTGTCAGCAGGGAGAGTCAGAAACTAGATGTTCATGATCACACCTCAGATACTCCCAGAGATGTTCAGTTTGGCATTGCCTCAGCATTTCAGACACCAGCAGACACCTTACCTCCCCTTTCTACTAGGTCTTCTAGGGTTTTTCCTTGCTCTGGCCCTTCTCTTAGGACTAGAAGGCGGACTCACAAGACCTCTAGGCCTTCAGCTACTAGGACTAGGTGCATGGCACCTATCTTCTTTGAGCTTCCATCTGATGAGGAGTAGCCTCACAGACATCTGTTATGCTTGTATTTTCTTTTTATGCTTATAGTCTTTGATTGTACTTTTGCTTATCTTATGTTTCAGTTTATTTTTGCTTATCTTATGTAAGAACTTTTGTTGTACTGAAACTCTAATATATGAAAATTACCTTCTGTTTCAATGTTTACTCTTCTTTCTGTCAAAATTGAATGCCTTATTATGATTCAATGCATTAATTCAGGAGGAGAATACTCCTTTTAATATTTAATGTTGACAAAAAGGGGGAGTAAGATCTATATAAGCATTTTTTGAAATTTTTCATAATTTACCTTTCATAGGGGGAGAGAAAATGAAATTCAACCTTGCTTGGCATATCTCTCCTATGAAACTATGTTGTATGAACTTTTGATATACTGCATTTAACTTAATTCTCATGAGCTTTAAGTGTATGCTCACTTGAATGTGTGGTACAACACCTATAATTGAATTTAAATGCTTATATACTCAAGATTTTGTTATCATCAAAAAGGGAGAGATTGTTGGCTTTAATCCTTGATTTTGATGATTAACAAAATGTTGAGTATATGTTTTATACTAATATTTCAATTATAGTTGTGAGTTTCATGATATAGGTACATCAAATTTTCCTAACAAAGGTATCAAACTCACTAATTCTGGAGCTAAGTGAATTTCAGTATATAAGAAGTCTTCTCACCTTGAAAATCTTTAAAATGGGTAAATATGGGCTTTATGAAGAAGATATTGAACTTTTGTTGAAGAACACTTTGAATTTTGAAGCTTGGCACAGAGTTTTTGAGTGGCACATACCACATGTCGACTCATGGTACATGAGGTGTCGACACTTCAAAAAGACTGGCATGCAGAAATCTCTTTGGCATGCCTTGAGTCGACTCACAGAAGTCAAATATCGACTCATGAAGAAGTCAAGTGTCGACTTAGAGGTCGACTCATAGCCTAAGAATAAAAATGGTACAGAACTCAATTTTTTCAAGATTTATACCTTGAGTCGACTCATGCAGATCTAAGTGTCGACTCATAAAGATCCAAGTGTCGACTCATGAACAAATTTAAGTGTCGACTCACGAGTTCTGATAGCAATAATGGCTATAATTTCTGAGGCTCAGATTTGAATCCTACAAGCTCCAAACGGCTAGTTTTGCTTTACCAACGGTCATAAACTATTTTTTGAAAGTTTTTAAAGTATTTAAGCCTCACCAAACTCATTCATGAAGAATTAACTCACAAGAGACAAGACATACCTTTGAGAACTTCACTTCCAAAATCAAAAAGAGAGCAAAAAAAAAGATTCCCACTGAAAAAGCTTCCAAGCCTTCAAATCAACATTCCAAAAGTGGTCTTTGAAGTGATTCCAAAGAGAAGACAAGTCAAGAAATCATCAATAGCCTCAAAGCACTTTCTGCACTATAGAGAGTTTTTCTTGTACTTTATTCTTGTACTTCTGAATTTATCTTTTATGACTAGTTCAAGGATGTTTGAAACTAGGTGTTAGGCCTTTCCAAGCCATTAATTAGAATCCAAGCTTAGGCTGGCTTGAGTAAAGGTTGTTGGTGAGCCTAAGTAAGAAAACCAACTTTGGGTTTGACTTGTGAGCCCTTGAAAATAAGTTGGCTGTAATTTAGGTTTATTATAGTGAAATTTCCAAGGGATAGCTGGGGAGTGGATGTAGGTGCTTGGTGTGCACCGAACCATTATAAACCTTTGTATTTGTGTGTGTGTTTTTTGCTCTCTCGCATTTGTTGCCCATATTCATAGCATTGCATCTTATTCATTGTATGCTCATTTGCATTGCTTCACAAATATTTTAAAGTGTAGCATATATTTGCTTTAATTTTTTAAAGAAACCAAATTCACCCCCCCTCTAGGGTTGCTACGTTGGGCAACAGCTAGGAACGGTTCTCCTACCAACAATGATGGCTAAAAATATTTGGTGAAAGGGTTCACTCAACTCTCTAGGAAAGATGCTTGGATCATAAGATTTACACTTCCTAGACTTGTGGACTCACCTTGTAGATGGTTCATGGCTTGAATACCCTCATCTTCAACTCGAGATCCATGAAAGAACTTGCAAAAGATTTTAATATAAGATATTGAAGTGCAGAGAATGAAGAAATGAAAGATGGAAAGAAGAGAGATGAAAAGTGGAGGATGCTTGGAGCTAGGTGGCTTGGACTCTTCAAATGGCCATGGAGGGACCCTTTGAAGCGGGGTGGCTCTCACACCCCTCCCTCATGAAGTGAACTTGCTCCTAAGTAATGGGAACAAAGGAAATAAACAAAACTATGGACCTCACACCCTCTCTTAAATGGAGTGACCAAAGTACAAAGCAATGGAAAGAAAACACTCAAACTTGATTTCATTTCATAAGAGATAAGAGATTTCTACAAAGGGGAGCTTGGGGGGCTATTCATAGGCCTAAGTCCATAAAATCCATCCAAGAGAGGGTGGGTTTGGCTAACCAACTCTAGTTCTAACTACTAACTAAATTGGTTAGGAAGTTCTAACAAGAAACTAGAATTAGTTGTAACCAAAATTGGTTGCAACTAATTGTACATGTGGTGCCTATGTGGATGATGAAGTGGCCTTCCTTGATAACGTAGCATCCATGTTGGAAGGTGAGGTGGCAAGTGAGGTGGCACTCCATATAGGAAGGTGGTTGCAAAGTTGTTGGGGGAGTTGTAGGTAGTTGTCTTCACTTTATGTGGCCCCCAAAAAGGTGTTGATAAGGTGGCCTCTAAGTGGCGCCCAAGTGGATGGAAGTTGGGGATGAGGTGGCCTTTAAGTGGCGCCCAAGTGGATGGAATGAGGTGGCCTCTAAGTAGCACCCAAGTGGATGGAATGAGGTGGCCTTCAAGTGGCGCCCAAGTGGATGGAATGAGGTAGCCTCCAAGTGGTGTCCAAGTGGTTGGAAATTGAGTTGACTCCATGAAGAGGATTTGAGTCGACTCACGAAAAATTGGTTGAGTCGGCTCATGGAAGGTAGGTGGCTTCATGAGGCTTCCTCCATTGATATATTGGGCTCAATTAGAAGGACCTCTGACTTAATTACCTAGCTGCAAAAGAGTTAGCTTGAAATCTATTTGCCTTTGCCTGATGTTCCCATCAATTCTCCTGGGATGGAAAGAACTCGACCATGTCGAGTAAGGGTCAACTTGATTTTGGTAATGGTCTAGCAAGTCTGGGTTGATCTATTGCAAATCCTCTCAAGTGATCCATGAGTCTTCAAATTTAGGTCAACCTTGCCAATGAACCAAATAGCGTTGATAGTCCTTGTTCAAGATAGTGATAGTCTTATCATCCAGAATTCACTTAATTCTATCTCATCGCTTTGGTAGTTTGGTTGGTAGACACTCACGGGTTGGTTCACTCTCAGAAATGGGATCAGGTCCAAATGGCTCACTAGGTATCATTGTTGGTTCTATATACTCTATTGGGTCTGAAATATTGAAAGTGAAACTAATACCAAAGTCAGATGGTAACTTAAGCACATAGTATTAGGTCCAATTTTTATTATCAATTTGAAAGGACTTACACCACGAGTATGTAACTTTGTCTCATAGACTCCATAAAAACTCTCTCTTATGAAAATTTAGCCATATGCTAGTAATTTTCATTGCTCAAATTTTTTTACGAATCTTTTTAACATGCTATGCATATGACTCTCGCAAACTTGGACACTTATACATGGATTGAAAGAAAAAGGTCAAATGACAAGCTCAAATGACATTAAATAACAAAAACAAACTCAAATGGAATTTTTTATTAGTGGACCTATTGACTGATTTATTGGAAGCAAGGTAAAATTTCCAATATTTTTACCTTAATAGGTTTCCAAAATTCTTGCACACAACTTCAGGTAGGTGGTAGTGAATCTTAATTTGGTCCTTAGCATGTGCCATAAAGTTTTTAGAAATAACTATTGAATATTATTGGGACCAGGTCGATGGTATGGTAGATGTCCTAGAATGGTGGAATATGATCATGGAAATTCTCAAGGGATTCATATTGAAAATCTTTCAAAAGTTCTACAATTTCTTGGGGCTGATCCTTAGTGGTTTGTTCTTGGGTTTCCTTAGTGGTCATTACCCCAATTGATGGTCCTTCATCGGTCTCTTGTTTTGAACCCTCAACATGATTAACTTTAACTCTACGTCCTCTTCTTTCATGAACTCTATTATTTCCTGGGATTGCTTTTTAGGGTTCTGTTCCTAGATGGTATCATATCCCTCATATTCATCCACTAGGTTAGACCCAGCTTCATAGACCTCTTCCTTAAATTCTTCAATGGATTCAGGAGCTTCTTCCTCTAATTCCTCAGTGGATTTAATCTCTTCTTCATCTTTTTCATACTCATTTATTAAACTTGGTTCGGCTTCATATATTTTTACCTTTGGCTCTTTAATGGATTCAAGGACTTCTTCCTTACAAACTACTAGAGTAATAGGAATAGGTTGGTTTGAAAGAATCTGACTATAACTGGGCCTATATCCTAATGTACTATTCCTGTTGGACTTAGGTCGACTGATCATGAGTTCCCTTTGATATGACTCGAATTCCCTAGCAATTTGATAAGCTTCTTCTAGGTCACGAATTTCCAATTAAAATAATTCCCATTGGATGTCCTTGTATAGGCCAGCCGAAATCTAGATATTATCATTGCCTTTGAATTCAACTATGTTACATCTCCTGTCAAACTCATTGAATTTGACAATATACTCAAATACAGTTTTATTATCATGTTTCAATCTGTACCATTGGTCTAAAAATCCTTGCTCATAGAATCTACCTAGGTACTTTTTTTTAAGCTGACTCTTCATGGCTCTCCAGGTAGTTATATTATCTCCTCTATGATAACATTTATGCTCAACATCTCCCCAATATATTTTAGCATGTCGGACTAACCTAAGTTTGGCAAATTGATGTTTCTTTTTTTTTGATATTTCATCACACTCAAAGTATTGATCCATTCTTTCCTTCCAATCGATATACACCTCAGGATCTAGATTTCCATCAAAAGTGGGTGCATATGGTCGATTGCTCCTATAGACTCTCTCCTCCTGATCTACAAAGTCTTTGTAGGAGCATTTAGGGTTATATTCAGGGGTGAGATCATGATAATGGGCTCTTGGACCAAGGGTAGTTAGACTAGGTGAGTTAGGTTTTAGTGGGGGTTAATCGAGATTCTTCAAGGACCCCAGTACGATCCTTCACTTAACCTAATTCTTTGTTCATTTGTCCTAATTGCTCAGTTATAGTATCAAACTTTTTAGTCATGGTCCTCATCAAAATTTCAAGATTGGGTTCCATGGTGAAACCTTGTGAATATTGATACTGAGCTCCTGACCTAGTAAACATGCAGTACAAACCTAGCTCTAGGGCTTTTAGACCTAGAAGTTCAATACAACAGGAATTGACTAGGTACAAATTAAGACTGTAGCTACCCTTTCACTGGCCAGGTAAGAGGTGGGATTGCGGGAGGTTCCCCTCACTTTCACAAGGTCCTAATTAAAAATTGCAAGTTTGCTTAAGGCATTTGCTGTTGGACCCCTAGCCTTAGACACCAATATCAAGGAGTAAATATAGAATCAATCAACACTTTGCCTCATCATGCACATGAACTTGACTCGTGAATGTCCTTAGTTTTAGGTTCCAACTCAATTTTAGTTAGGCTTAGGTCAATGCAAAATGTGGGTGTTTGTTTTGGGCCAAGGAAAGGTAATAAACTCCTTCCCTTATGTTGTGATTGAATGCCCTTAAGTTGATTTTGAAATGAATGCACAACAACTCCCAACTAGCTAAGAATATCTAGACTAGCTCAAACTTATGATTCAAAATTCAAAATTCAAAATTTCAAGAATTTAAATTTTAAATTGAAAATTTCAGATCTTAAAGTTCAGATTCCAGAAATTAAATTTTGAATTTTAAATTTCAAATTATGGTTGGAAATTCATTTTTGGAGGTATGTAACTAAAATTGGTTGCAAAAAACCTCCAACTAACAACCCTCTAACCAAAAAAATTTGAAATTCAAATTTCAAATTCTCAAAAACTTGAATTTTTAAATTGGAATTATTAGATTTCAAAGTTTAGATTTCAGATTTTAAATCTTGAATTTTAAATTTTGAATTATAGTTAGAAAATTCATTTTTGGAGGTACATAACTAAAATTGGTTGCAAGAAATCTCCAACTAACAACCCTTTAACCAAAAATTTGAAATTCAAAGTTCAAAAATCTCAAAATTCGAGTTTTTAAATTTGGATTTCCAAATATCAAAGCCCGAAATGTAGAATTCAACTTTTTTTTGAATTTTTAAAATTTGAAGGGAGAACTTGAAAGGCATGGAACAATAATTGATGATAGAGTAGAAATTTCAGCAACTTGACCTAGTAAACCATGCTCTGATACCAAAAATTAATGTGGGACGAGATGAAATCATGCAATCATGATGGATGGAGATTCAAGCAAGAGTATTAGTAAGCTAAATTGAGCAATAAATCCACATACATACGAGCTAAATTAATCCAAAGAAAGAGTTTTATGAAAGAGACTAGTAGATCTAAGTTTCAACACCCGCAATGTAGATTTAGTTCAAACAAAGAGTAGGACCTTTATGACAAGGAAACCATTATTACTTGGATAAGTTAACTTTCAAATGATCAGATCTGAAGAGGTTAAGAATGGTTCTCCTACCAACAATGATGACTAAAAATATTTGGTGGAAGGGTTCACTCAACTCTCTAGGAAAGAGGCTTGGATCATAAAATTTACACTCCCTACACTTGTGGACTCTCCTTGTAGATGGTTCATGGTTTGAAAACCCTCATCTTCAACTCGAGATCCAAGAGAAAACCTGCAAAAAATTTCAATATGAGGCATTGAAGTGTAGAGAATGAAGGAATTGAAAGATGGAAAGAAGATAGATGGAAAGTGGAGGATGCTTAGAGCTAGGTGGCTTGGACTCTTGAAATGGCCATGGAGGGACTCCTTTGAAGCGGAGTGGCTCTCACACCCCCTCCCTCATGAAGTGAACTTGCTCCTAAGCAATGAAAACAAAGGAAATAAACAAAATTATGGGCCTCACACCATCTCCCAAATAGAGTGACCAAAGCACAAAGCATTGAGAAGAAAACACTCAAACTTAATTTCATTTCATAAGAGATAAGAGATTTCTACAAAGAAGAGCTTGGGGGGCTATTTATAGGCCTAAGTCCTCCATAAAATTCATCCAAGAGAGGGTGGGTTTAGCTAACCAACTCTAGTTCTAACTACTAACTAGATTGGTTAGGAAGTTCTAACAAGAAACTAGAATTAGTTGTAACCAAAATTGGTTGCAACTAATTGTACATGTGGTGCCTATGTGGATGATGAAGTAGCCTTCCTTGATGATGTAGCATCCATGTTGGAAGGTGAGGTGGCAAGTGAGGTGGCACTCCACATAGGAAGGTGGTTGCAAAGTTGTTGGGGGAGTTGTAGGTAGTTGTCTTCACTTTATGTGGCCCCTAAAAAGGTATTGATGAGGTGGCCTCCAAGTAGCACCCAAGTGGATGGAAGCTGGGGATGAGGTGGCCTCCAAGTGGTGCCCAAGTGGATGGAATGAGGTGGCCTCCAAGTGGTGTCCAAGTGGTTGGAAATTGAGTTGATCCATGAAAAGGATTTGAGTCAACTCAAGGAAAATTGGTTGAGTCGGCTCATGGAAGGTAGGTGGCTTCATGAGGCTTCCTTGATTTCTCCATTGATACATTGGGCTCAATTAGAAGGCCTTCTGACTTAATTTCCTAGCTACAAAAGAGTTAGCTTGAAATCTATTTGCCTTTGCCTGATATCCCCATCAGCCGGCCAACGTCAGGATGAGGATGTCCGGTCTGGAGAAGAAATCCATCGAGCTCGAGGCCGCCCTCATGGAAGAGAAGGGGGAGAGCCCACGGGGGGGGGGGGGGGGGGGGGGGGGGGGGGGGGGCAGAGGGAATGGCTACCTCAGCAACGGAGGTAGACCACCTGGGGGGTAGAGCATTGACCCTCTAGGTGTAGCTGGACGAGGAGGCTGAAAAGAGAGATACTGAGGCCATCCCTCTGATGCCTAGGGATGCCAAAGCCGAGGGTGCGATGATCTCGAGCGTAGAGTCCAGAGCCGGAGCCGCCCGGGATGCCCCTTCGGTGAGTGCTACCCAACACTAGGAGAACCCGCCCACCGGCCGGGCGAGGGGCCGGCGAGTGAGGTCTAAGCTTTGGCATAGCCTTTTTCCTTCTTTATCTTGTAACTTAGGTTTTTGGGAGGCTTCCCAGCTTGTCGGGAGCCTTCATAGGATGTAAAAAATATTTCGATCAATGAAAAAAGACATCCTTTCCTTCAAACTAGCATTGCTTGTTCATTCATCATTTATCTTTTTCTTCTTTCTTTCTTTTTTTTTTTGAAGTACTTTTAGAAGATCCCTCGATGCATAAGGGACTTATCTTTGCAATAAGAGAACATGTTAACTTGACCAGCAAACTTTGCATGATCTTTCTTTTTCCTCCAATTCCTTTGCGCGCACCTCTCTCAGGCCTTTGTTACTTTAGGTTGGCTTCAAGGCCTTAGGATTGGCACGAAAGTTTCTGAGAACATTCTCCTCTTATTCTTCCGATCTTAAAATCATGCAAGCCCAGGTGCAGGACTTCCAGATCTTCTCAATGGGATCGATTATGCTATGAGTCAAGCGGTAGATGGTAGGGCTTCAAGAGTTTCCCAGCAAACATCTCCGGACTATGAGCTAGGCTGGATATGAAACTTTTCAATGGGATTGGCCATGCTGTGAGTCAAGCAGTAGATGGTGGGACTTCAGGAGTTTCCCAACCGACATCTCCGGACTGTGAGCAAGGCAGTATATGGAACTTCTAGAACTTATCAATGGGATTGGCCATGCTGTGAGTCAAGCAGTAGATGGTGAGACTTCAGGAGTTTTCCAGCCAACATCTCCAGGCTGTGAGCAAGGTAGCAGATGCAGGGCTTCGTAAGTTTTTCGACTTGAGATGTGGGGCTTCGTAAGTATTCCGGCTTGAGGTGCGAGGCTTCGTATGTTTCCGGGCCTGAGGTGCGGGGCTTCGTATGTTTCCGGGCCTGAGGTGCGAGGCTTCATAAGTTTTCCGGCTTAAGGTACGAAGTTTCGTAAGTTTCTCGGCTTGATCCACCAGACTTAGAGTCAGACAGAGATGTTCCTGCATAGGTGAAATACAAATTTGCACCAAAAAGGAACTTTAATGATTGAGGAGTCTTACATCACTGGTAGTACATTTTCAAGTTGCTCGCATTCCATGTTCATGTGAACCAAGCACCGTTAAGTCCGATGAGGTAGTAGGCCCCACCTGGTAGAGCCTCGACCACCTTGTAGGGGCCTTCCCAGTTTGGAAAGAGTTTGCTGTATTCTCCCGATTGGGATACTTCTGCCCGCCTGAGGACGAGGTTGCTTGGACGGAATGCCTTAGGCCCCACATGGGAATTGAAGTAGCATGCCACCGTTTGCAAGTAGGTTGCCATCTGGAGTTGGGCTTTCTCTCTCGTCTCATCCAGCAGATCTAGGTTGAGGAGATGGGCTGGATTCTTGGCTTCATCGTACACTCAATCCGGAGTGTGGGTAGGCCAAGCTCCACCGAAATCATGGCTTCAGTGCCAAAGATGAGGTTGAAGGGCATCTTGCCGGTGGCCATGCACAGTGTAGTGTGGTAAGCCCACGCACACTGGGTAGTTCTTTGGTCCATAGACCCTTGGCCTCATCCAGCCTTGTGCGGAGCCCTTGCAAGATGATCTGGTTAGTCACCTCAGCCTCCCCATTGGTTTAAGGATGATCTATCAAGGTGAAGTGGTGACAGATGCCGAGGTCGGCGCAGAAGTCCTTGAAAGCCTAGTTGTCGAACTGCCATCGTTGTTCGTGATGACTGAGTGCAGTAGCCCGAACCGGTAGATAATAGACTTCCAGAAAAAAGACCTGACCTTCGCCTCCATTATCCAGGCCAGGGGTTTTGCCTCGACTCACTTGGTAAAGTAGTCGATGGCCACAATCAAAAATTTTCATTGGCCAGACGTGGAAGGAAAGGGACCGAGGATGTCTATTCCCCATTGGACGAACAACCATAGAGCTGATAGTTAGGAGAGTGGAGCCACCGGCTACCGCTGGATGTGGGTGTGACATTGACAATGATCACACTTCCTCACGAAGCTTGCAGCATCTTCTCACATGGTCTCCTAAAAATATCTTTACTGGAGGGCCTTGTAGGCTAGAGTTCTGCCCCCTACATGATTGCCGTAGATGCCTTTGTGTATTTATTGGAGCACGCAGGCTACTTTTGAGAGCTTCAAGCACTTCAGTAGGGGGTAGGAGTATATCTCCGGTACAACTACCCATCCATCATCATGTACTGCACGGCCTTCTTCTTGAGGAGGCTGGCTTCCTTTCAATCTTCAGGTAGGGTGCCGCTAGTGATGTACTTGATGTAGGGGTCCATCTAGTTGGCTTCAAAGGCAACTTGCTGGACTTCTAATGCTAACTCATAGCATAGAGCCTCGAGGTACTCGATGAAGGTACGCCCCAGCAATGACTCCGGCAGGGTGGCTAGTCTGGAGAGGATATCAGGCCAGGCATTCTCTGCTCATGAGATGTGGGAGATGTCGAAGTGCTGGAGGTTTGCGGTGTATGAGCATACCTTGTCCAGGTACTTCACCATCATGGGATCCCGAGCTTCGTACTCACCAGAGACTTGGCCCACCACGAGTTGAGAGTCGGTGAAGACCTTCAATCTCTTGACACCCAACTCATGGGACACTTTTAGCCCCGCGAGGAGTGCCTCATATTCAGCTTGATTGTTGGTCATCCTAAAGAGGAACCGTAGTACGTACTCCACAATGACCCCATCAGAGTTGGCAAGAATGAGGCCAGCTATGCTCTCTCTGACATTGGACGCACCGTCTGAAAGGGATATGACCTACAAGCCAATCTATGTTGTATCTCCCAAACCATTGTAATTGATAATTTTCTAAATAAAGGCATTATTTTTCCATCATACGCTGTGTTTATACTATATGATGAACCCTATAGATTAGGGCTATGATTTTAGGGTTATGATGAGATCATACCAGTGAGACCTAAAATCTTAAAACCTTAATCTAAAGTATTCCTAGTCAAAGGAACCCTGAGTAGGGGATCAGGATTTTCCGGTAAGACTAGCACATCCCATGTATACTGGAAAGGGTGACTGCTCTCATAGTCACTTGTGTATGACACTAATACTGGGATGTGGGTGCTCATTGGAGAATGAGTTCACTGATATGATCCAACTTGAGAACATCTAATGGAGTCTTAGCTACATGTCAATAGAAGGTTCTCATAGTGGGAGTGGTACAAATAATCTTTTGACCTGAGACTGCCATAAGTACCTTATGTACATGAACCCATTCTTTGGTTCAATCCTAATCATGACACTGAGTCATGCACAGGATTGATACTGGGAATGGTGAATTGGATATGAAGGTAATGAGTAGGTCAACAAGGAATCGATCACTCTTAGTAAGAGGAGATTGCATCCAGCTAGTTAACAATCAGATGATGATTCAGGGAATCTTTGATTAAAGTAAAGATATTAGAGATGGTTTCTAATATCAAGATAATTGAATCATCGATATAAGATTGAGCTAGAAATAAATATAATATTGGATTTGACATATATCCATATCCATAGTTATATTTTGGGTGCAGGCTGATCGAAAAATTTAATTGTATGGTAACTCTCTACTGAAGGGTAATTTTGGTATTTCACCAGAATTTCCATATCTTCCGGGTAGACATGACACGTTGCTAGACATCAATCTTGTCTTGTGGGTTGATAAAATTCAAAGATCATTTATTAGGAAGAGTCCTAATTGATCAAATCGGGTAAGCACGATTTGAACTAAATCGATTAGAAAGAGTTCTAATCAAATTAGGTCAACTTGTATTCGAACCCACTGCTGGCTAGATGTGGAACCCAATGGGTCATACACTTAAGAGGATTGATCAAGAGTTTAATTTGGAATTAAATCATCTTTGGAGGATAACACTCTAGCAGGTGTTGCAAACCCTAGCTTCTATTCGAATCGGATTCGAATTAGGGTTCCGGATTGGTTTAAATTGGGTTCTAATTGGACCTAATTAGACCTTAATTATGAAAAATAGGATTATGGCTAACCCTATTGGCTAGCCATGTAACTTGGCTAGCCTCCCCACCCGCCCCCCTTGCTATTTCACGCCAAATGCCAAGAGTCCATGCGCATATGGACTCTTGGCGCGCCATTTGGAAGAGTCCATGTCGCATGGACTCTTGGCGCGCCCCACATAAATCTCCGATGATTTTATTTGGGGCGGCCTCCTTTCTTAATCATTAGCGCCTCACATACCTCCCTTTGGATGGGAATCCAACGGCTGGAAGTCTTTTAAGAAAGACAAAAGTCGTTGTTTCCTCCCGGGTGCGCGAAATAACATCTCTTCGGAGATGAAAAGTCGCGACCCCTTTCCTTTTTAAACACCGCGATTTTTCCTTTAAGAAAAGCCGTGGGATTTAATCTGGAAGGGTGTGAGATGGGAGGATGGGGCGTGAGAAATTGAGAAGGGCATGAGAAAGTGTTTACGGAGAGGTGTGTAGGCGCCTATCTGAGAATTATTTAAAGGGTCGGGAAAATCAGAATAAGGGTTAATCTTTTTCTTTCTTCCTCTCCTGAAGACTCTTTTATTTTTTTCTTGCTCTTGCATTGTTTCCTGTACAGAGTACACCTCTGTCGAAACTCTGCTACTGAACAAGAATAAAAGTAAAAGTCTCCGATGGTAAAGGAAAGAAAGGAGTTCTGATTTGTTCCTTTCTTTCTTACATTAAGACATCATTGTCTTAATTTCTCCTCCAACTTAAGACAAGCCTATGTCCTCTTAGGACAATGTCTTTTCTTCAAGACAAGGGTGTCTAAAGGGCCAAGGTCTTAGTGGAAGGAGGAGAAGAGGTCAAGGAAAGGGAGGCAAGTTTTTGTGTGGAGGAACTCAAGCCATAGTCTAAGCAATTGAGTTCTAGGAAGAAGAACTCAATAGAAGGAACCATTGAAAAGAAGATAGAGTTGTCTTGATCACTGCTATGTGTAGATCACCATCGGAGGGCGGACACTTGGACGCCTGGTGAATTCAATCAGCCCCTTTAACATCAACTTTGTTGGAATTAGCGATTACAGGTTGGTACTCTAATTCTAACAATGTATGTTTATATGTTTAATATATGTTTTAATCCTGAATAAAGAGATCTTGGCTAAGAGATTATGGTGCAAATTTCATCATTTTGAAATTACACTTCCGCTGCGGTGCACCGGAATCCCAACAGTGGTATCAGAGACACCCTTATTACAGTTAAAACATATGAAAATTTTTATGTGGTTTTGATGTAGTGTTACATGTTAGGGTTTTAAACCCTTGAATGCTGATAACACTTAGCATATTTTTGTTGCAAATATGTTTTGGTGTATGCCACTAGTTAGGGTTTTTCCACTCAAACCCTAATTATTATAGAGATATGATTAGTTTTGAAGTCATCATACTGAAATAAGGTTTCTCTGGCATAATGGTGGATCCATTATGTGGTAAATGGTTGTCCTAGTATGATGACACACTTAGCACATATTTGTTTTTATCTGAGTGATATGGTTGTGATATGTTCTACAAGAATGTGCTGGCAATTTTATAAAGCCCTCTTCTTAAAATTATATTAAGTCATAGTATATTTAACTAATAAGCATCACTAGTCATGATGAATAATTGGTCATTCGGTGTCTAGAAAGGTGGTTCTGGGAAGGTAAAGAGAATCGTGGTTTTTAATTGGTTCCGTTGACTGACCTGGCCAATTTTTATTGGTGTCTAGGAAAGCAACGGGGGGACTCCCACATCTCTTCCACTTGCCTGGCCGATTTGATTATATTTAAATCTTGACTTAAATGCTTAGTATTAAAAATGCTATATATTGGCCTTCCTTCATACTGGATCATTATTGTGTTATGAACCATATTAGGTTTGTTGTGTTATCTGCAAGACCTAATAGGGTGATTGACATAATATTGGTCTAGTGCATAGATATGCTTACAGTATATTCAATATAATGCCTTGTTGTGTTATCCGCAAGGGCATTATATTTGAATACTGACGGTATAGAAATGAAAGGGTCTTGACTTAACTAGAACATTATGGTTTGTTGTGTTTTCTGCAAGACTTATAATGTTCTAGAGGCCAAGTTATTTTGAGAATTATATGAGATATAATTGGAAGAGTTTCCTACCTTTGAGCTTATAAAAGATTTGTTGTGTTATCTGCAAGATCTTTTATAAGTTATTAGGATCTCAATCTCACTAAGAAAAATCGATCAGGGTTCTTCTCGATTATCATAGTGAGGGCTATGATTTTTGATAAAATAGTAGGAGACATAATTAAATTGAAGACCTAATTTAATTATGTAAGTCATTTCATGGTTGTTTGCTTATGTATTGTTCTTTATTAAATGTAGATAAATGGCATCTTCATTATCACTGCGAAGTATTTTAGATACCAACAAATTGACTGGTCCAAACTATGTGGACTGGTTGAGAAACTTAAAGATTGTACTGAGTTCAGAAAAACTTTCTTATATTCTTGATACCCCTAGTCTTAATCCACTAGGGGATGATGCCACACAAGAAGATATGGCCACATACAAAATGTGGCAGAATGACTCCCTCACTGTCAAGTGTATCATACTGGCCTCTATGACTAATGAGTTACAGAGGCAGCATGAAAGCATGGATACTCAATCCATAATGCTCAATTTAAAAGAGCTTTATGGAGAACAAAGCAGAACTGCTAGATACGAAATATCTAAGCAGTTATTCCGTGCTAGGATGACAGAGGGTACATCCATTCAGGATCATGTCCTGAAGGTAATTGACTTAATCACCAGATTGGGTCAATTAGGGTTTATTATGGATGGGGAGCTGAATCAGGATTTAATCCTGCAATCACTCCCAGAGTCATTTTCTCAGTTTGTCTTGAATTATCACATGAACAAACTGAACACTTCCTTGCCTGAGCTGTTAAATATGTTAAAAACAGCATAGAGCCACGTTAAGAAAGAAAAGGCTCCACTTCTTCTTGTTGATAAGACCAATAAGAAGAAATCAGGCAAAAAGGGTTTTAGTAGGAGGCTAAACCCTAAGGGTGGCATCAATAAGAACAAGAAAGGAAAGAAGGCCTCAAAATAGTCAACAACCTGTTTCTTTTGCGGGAAAGTGGGACATTGGAAAAGGAATTGCAAGGCTTACCTTGCAACTGTGAAGCCTGGTGCGTCAGATGCACCAAAAGGTATGTATGAGATACATACTATATTGACATTAAATTCGTCTATATCAAATACTTGGGTATTGGATACCGCTTGTGGTTACCACATATGCAAATCTTTGCAGGACCTCCACAAGCTTAAAGTATTGAAGGAAGGCGACTTCAATCTCTACGGTGCTGGTGGTGATATCATCCAAGCAGAAGCTGTAGGGACCTACATTCTGAAGTTGTCTTCAGGGAAGATCTTGGAGTTAGAAAATTGTTACTATATGCCAAAGATTATTAAGAACATTATATCTATTCCTTTTTTATTAAAACAAGGATATATAATGGATGTAACGAGCACTAGTTGCTCGATAATGTTATCTAATAAAATTATTAGTTCTGGCATATTTAGCAATGGGCTCTTAACTCTTTATTCCAATGATAGTGTTTTTCATGTCAATAATAAAAGGAAAAGAAAAAACTTTAATGATACTTTACTTTGGCATCATCGACTTGGTCATGTTAATGAGTCTAGGATAAGCAAGTTATACAAGAAAAAATTTCTTGATCCTTATGAGTATGAATCATTAGAAACTTGCGAATCATGTCTCATGGGTAAGATGACCAAGACTCCATTCACTGGACATGGAGAAAGGTCAACCGAGTTATTAGGACTTATACATACTGATGTATGTGGTCCAATGACAACTCAGGCCAGAGGAGGATACTCATATTTTATCATTTACAGATGATTTATCTAGGTTCGAATATGTGTATCTTATGAAACATAAATCTGAAGCCTTTGATAAATTTAAGGAGTATCAAAGTATGGTCGAAAAACAAACCGGGAAAAGTATTAAAGTTCTTCGTTCTGATCGAGGAGGAGAATACTTATCTATGGAGTTTTTAGACTATCTTAAAGTTAAAGAAATTCTTTCTGAATGGACCCCTCCTTATACACCACAGCTAAATGGTATAGCTGAAAGGAGGAATCGTACCTTATTAGATATGGTACGATCCATGATGTGCTTCACAAATTTACCCATTTCCTTCTGGGGTCATGCCCTAGAAACTGCTGTTTACATTCTGAACAAGGTACCTTCTAAATCCGTTGTTAGTACTCCATATAAAATTTGGAGTGGAAAGAAACCATATCTTAAATATTTTAAGGTATGGGGATGTCCAGCTTATGTTAAAAGAAATTTTGGACATAAGTTGGAACCTAGAGCGGATAAATGTCTATTTGTAGGATATTCTAGAGAAGGTAGAGGATATCTATTCTACCATCCTACTGAATAAAAGATTTTTGTCAGCAGGCATGCCACTTTTCTAGAAAAGGAGTTCATTTTAGAAAAGGGCAATGGTAGAACTATTGAACTTGGAGAAGTACAAGAAACACAGATAGACAATTCTCAACCATTAGAACATATAGTTAGGACAGAACCAGAACACTAAACTCCTCCCCGTAGGTCTGATAGAGTGCCACGGGCACCTGAGAGGTATGGGTTTATTATTGAAAATAATGAAGCCCAAGTCATTCAAAATGATGAACCTCTGACCTATACGGAAGCTATCTTGAGTACTGATTCAGATAAATGGCAAGAAGCCATGGCATCCAAAATAGACTCTATGTATGTTAACCAAGTATGGTCTTTGGTTGATGCACCAGAGGGTGTTAATCCTATTGGGTGCAAATGGGTCTATAAGAAAAAGATTGGGGCTGATGGCCAAGTTGAAACCTATAAAGCCAGATTAGTGGCTAAAGGTTTTAGACAAAAACAGGAAATTGATTATGATGAAACATTCTCACCTGTTGCCATGCTCAAATCAATTCGGATTTTACTTACTATAGCAGCATACCACGATTATGAGATATGGAAGATGGATGTAAAGATGCATTCCTCAATGGTTTCCTTAAGGAAGAAGTCTACATGTCACAGCTAGAAGGTTTTATTTCAAAGAATAAACCTAATCAAGTATGCAAGCTAAAAAAATCCATTTATGGATTAAAGCAAGCTTCCAGGAGTTGGAACATCCGCTTTGATGAAACTATTAAAAAGTTTGGTTTTATCAAAAATGTGGATGAACCCTGTGTTTATAAGAAGACTAGTGGGAGTGCCATAGTCTTCTTGGTTCTATATGTAGATGACATACTCCTCATTGGGAATGATATCCCAATGTTGCAATCAGTCAAGGTTTGGCTATCAAACCAGTTTTTCATGAAAGATTTGGGAGAAGCATCATATATACTAGGTATTAAGATCTATAGAGATAGATCTAAGAGGATGCTAGGTTTATCCCAATCTAGGTACATTGACTTAGTGCTGAAAAGATTCAGCATGGATGGAAGTAAAAGAGGTTATCTTCCTATGAGTCAAGGCATACATCTTTCTAAAAGGATGTCTCCTAAGACACCTGAAGAAAGAAATAGAATGAATTCTATACCCTATGCTTCGGCAATAGGGTCCATAATGTATGCCATGTTATGTACCAGGCCTGATGTGGCATATGCTTTAGGCATTGTCAGTAGGTTTCAGGCTGATCCAGGAGAAGATCATTGGAAAGCAGTTAAAAATATTCTTAAGTACCTAAGAAGGACTAAGGATATTTTTCTGGTTTATGGTGGTTCTGATCTTAAACTAGAAGCTTATTCTGATTCTAGTTTTCAATCAGACCCTGATTATAGCAAATCCATTTCGGGATATGTTTTTACCCTAAATGGTGGAGCAGTGAGTTGGAAGAGTACCAAGCAGCAGACTGTAGCTGACTCAACAACAGAGGCAGAATACATAGCTGTTAGTGAAGCCGCCAAGGAAGTAGTCTGGATGAAGAAGTTCATCACAGAGTTGGGTGTTGTTCCTGAAATTGAAAACCCAGTGCCACTTTACTGTGACAACACTGGGGCTGTTGCTCAAGCTAAGGAACCAAGAGCTCATCATAAGTCCAAGCACATTCTGAGATGCTTCCATCTCGTCCGAGAAATAGTAGAGAGATAAGATGTCTACATAAATAGAGTTGATACAAAGAACAATGTAGCAGACCCGTTCACTAAGGCTCTACCACAGCGAGATTTTGATCGCCACCTCGAGTGTATGGGATTAAGATTTAAAGGCGATTGGCTTTAGTGCAAGTGGGAGATTGAAAGGGATATGCCCGACAAGCCAATCTATGTTGTATCTCCCAAACCATTGTAATTGATAATTTTCTAAATAAAGGCATTATTTTTCCATCATATGTTGTGTTTATACTATATGATGAACCCCATAGATTAGGGCTATGATTTTAGGGTTATGATGAGATCATACCAGTGAGACCTAAAATCTTAAAACCTTAATCTAAAATATTCCTAGTCAAAGGAACCCTGAGTAGGGGATCAGGGTTTTCCGGTAAGACTAGCACATCCCATGTATACTGGAAAGGGTGACTGCTCTCACAGTCACTTGTGTATGACACTAATACTGGGATGTGGGTGCTTATTGGAGAATGAGTTCACTGATATGATCCAACTTGAGAACATCTAATGGAGTCTTAGCTACATGTCAATAGAAGGTTCTCATAGTGGGAGTGGTACAAATAATCTTTTGACCTGAGACTGCCATAAGTACCTTATGTACATGAACCCATTCTTTGGTTCAATCCTAATCATGACACTGAGTCATGCACAGGATTGATACTGGGAATGGTGAATTGGATATGAAGGTAATGAGTAGGTCAACAAGGAATCGATCACTCTTAGTAAGAGGAGATTGCATCCAGCTAGTTAACAATCGGATGATGATTCAGGGAATCTTTGATCAAAGTAAAGATATTAGAGATGGTTTCTAATATCAAGATAATTGAATCATCGATATAAGATTGAGCTAGAAATAAATATAATATTGGATTTGACATATATCCATATCCATAGTTATATTTTGGGTACAGGCTGATCGAAATATTTAATTGTACGGTAACTCTCTACTGAAGGATAATTTTGGTATTTCACCAGAATTTCCATATCTTCCGGGTAGACGTGACACGTTGCTAGACGTCAATCTTGTCTTGTGGGTTGATAAAATTCAAAGATCATTTATTAGGAAGAGTCCTAATTGATCAAATCGGGTAAGCGCGATTTGACCTAAATCGATTAGAAAGAGTTCTAATCAAATTAGGTCAACTTGTATTCAAACCCACTGCTGGCTAGATGTGGAACCCAATGGGTCACACACTTAAGAGGATTGATCAAGAGTTTAATTTGGAATTAAATCATCTTTGCAGGATAACACTCTAGCAGGTGTTGCAAACCCTAGCTTCTATTCGAATCGGATTCGAATTAGGGTTCCGGATTGGTTCAAATTAGGTTCTAATTGGACCTAATTAGACCTTAATTATGAAAAATAGGATTATGGCTAACCCTATTGGCTAGCCATGTAACTTGGCTAGCCTCCCCACCCGCCCCCCCTTGCTATTTCATGCCAAATGCCAAGAGTCCATGCGCATATGGACTCTTGGCGCGCCATTTGGAAGAGTCCATGGCGCATGGACTCTTGGTGTGCCCCACATAAATCTCCGATGATTTTATTTGGGGTGGCCTTCTTTCTTAGTCATTAGCGCCCACATACCTCCCTTTGGATGGGAATCCAACGGCTGGAAGTCTTTTAAGAAAGACAAAAGTCGCTGTTTCCTTCCGGGCTCACGAAATAACATCTCTTCGGAGATGAAAAGTCGCGACCCCTTTCCTTTTTAAACACCGCGATTTTTCCTTTATGAAAAGCCATGGGATTTAATCTGGAAGGCTATGAGATGGGAGGATGGGGCATGAGAAATTGAGAAGGGCGTGAGAAAGTGTTTATGGAGAGGTGTGTAGGCGCTTATCTGAGAATTATTTAAAGGGTCGGGAAAATCAGAACAAGGGTTAATCTTTTTCTTTCTTCCTCTCCTGAAGACTCTTTTATTTTTTCTTGCTCTTGCATTGTTTCCTTTACAGAGTACACCTCTGTCGAAACTCTGCTACTGAACAAGAATAAAAGTAAAAGTCTCCGACGGTAAAGGAAAAAAGGAGTTCTGATTTGTTCCTTTCTTTCTTACATTAAGACATCATTGTCTTAATTTCTCATCCAACTTAAGACAAGCCTATGTCCTCTTAGGACAAGGTCTTTTCTTCAAGACAAGGGTGTCTAAAGGGCCAAGGTCTTAGTGGAAGGAGGAGAAGAGGTCAAGGAAAGGGAGGCAAGTTTTTGTGTGGAGGAATTCAAGCCATAGTCCAAGCAATTGAGTTCTAGGAAGAAGAACTCAATAGAAGGAACCATTGAAAAGAAGATAGAGTTGTCTTGATCACTGCTCTATGTGGATCACCATCGGAGGGCGGACACTTGGACGCCTGGTGAATTCAATCAGCCCCTTCAACATCAACTTTGTTGGAATTAGCGATTACAGGTTGGTACTCTAATTCTAACAATGTATGTTTATATGTTTAATGTATGTTTTAATCCTGAATAAGGAGATCTTGGCTAAGGGATTATGGTACAAATTTCATCATTTTGAAATTACACTTCCACTGCGGTGCACCGGAATCCCAACATCGTCGATGTGAAGGATCCACGTCATCACCTTCAGGGCCAGGTCCAGCCCGAGCTTGGCTTACTGGCCTGCCACTTTCGGGTCCTCGTCTGCCCAGGTGCATTCCATCAGGAAATCGGCTAGGACCTGGGCCTTTTGTGCCAGTCATGGGTGGTAGGTAATGTCAAACTCGTTGAGCTTTACCACTCACCTGGCCAGGTGCCCCTAAGTATCGAGGTAGCTCGGGATAGCCCTCAAGGGTTGATCGGTGAGGACAGTAATGGGGTATGCTTGGAAATAGGGTCTGAGGCACTACATAGACATTATTAGTACAAAAATGATCTTTTCGGATCGGGTGTACCTAGTTTCGCATCGCAGCACAGCTTGCTGGCATAGTAGACAGGCCGTTGGGTGCCATCCTTATCGGTGCAGACCAACACCGAGCTGACAGTCTCAGGTGAAACCGTCAAGTACAGGAGGAGCTCTTCCCCAGGCTCTTGCCTGGATAGCAGCGGTGGAGAGGCAAGGAGCTTCTTCAGCCCCTCGAATGCCTCCCAGCACTCTTCCATCCAAGTGAAGTCATTCATCTTTCGCAGCACTTTGAAGAAGGGTTGGCAGTGCTCAGCAGAATGCGAGATGAAGTGGCTCAATGCTGCGATGCATCCAATCGGGCGCTAGACCTCCTTCTTGGAAATAGGGTGTCTCATGTTGGTGATTGCCCGGATCTTCTCAAGGTTGGTCTCTATTCCTCTCTAGGTGACCATGAACCCTAGAAACTTTCTTGCCATGATACCAAACGGGCATTTGGTGGGGTTCAACTTCATTTGGTAGAGATGAAAGTTGTCGAAAGCCTTTACCATGTTGGCAATATGATTCGACTCCGGGCCGCTTATGATGAGCATGTCGTCAACATATACCTGCATGTTGCGACCGATCTGGTCTTTGAAGACCTTGCTGATCAGTCGTTGGTACGTGGCCCCTGCATTCTTGAGACCAAATGGGATCATCTTGTAATAGTACATACCTCGGTCAGTCATGAATGTTGTGTGCTCCTCGTCCCCTGGAAGCATACGGATTTGGTTGTATCCAGAGAATGCATCCATGAAGCTAAGAAACTTGTAGCCCGAGGTCGCGCCCACCAGTTGGTCAATCTTGAAGAGTGGGAAGCTATCCTTTGGGCATGCCCAATTGAAGTCAGTATAGTCAACACAGATCCACTTCCTAGAGGCTTTCCTGACCATCACCATATTAGCAAGCCAGTTAGGGTACTGTACCTCACGGATGAAGCCCACCATGAGAAGCTTTTCAACTTCTTCATTGATCGCCTTCTACCACTCCGAGGTGAAGCTCCTTTTCTTCTGCCGGACTGGGCGACAGTTGGGGTCGACATTCAGCTTATGGGTGATCACTTCTAGAGGGATGCCAGACATATCAGGACGGTCCATGTGAAGATGTCCATGTTGGCTCGTAGGAAACTAAGCAAATGGGATCTCTCCTCTTCAGGTAGCAGGACTCCCACCTGCATCGTCCTCAAGGGATCTTCTCCTAAGGGGAAGGACAACAAGGGCTCAACAGGTCTACCCTTCGGCTCCACCAGATTTGGTTGATCAATGACCGGGTTTGGATCAGCTCCTCGTGGCCCCGGAATAGTCTGCAGGCAATGTTGGACTAGCTGGCATGACCCCCTCATCCCTTCGGTCCCCTGAGGGGTCGAAAACTGAATGAGGAGATGCCTTGTGGAGATGGTGGCATCGAGCAGGTTGAGTCCGAGATGCCCCAGAATTGCATTGTAAGGCGAAGGGACTCTCACCACGGTGAAGGTCGTCAGCACGATCCTTTATCGAGGTGGGGTCTTGACTATTACAGGGAGTGTAATCTCTCCCTCAACTCCTATTGAGTCTCCGGTAAAGCCCACTAAGGGCACGTATACTGATTTTATCTGATCAGCAAACAAGTTCATCCTTGCAAAAGCATCATTAAAAAGGATAAATGCAGAGCTTCCACTATCTACCATGATTTTCTTTACAAGATGCTTCGCTATCATCATCTCCATGATGATAGCATCATTATTTGGGTTATCCACCCTAGTTGACCCTTCTTCCATGCAGGAGAGTACATCATCACTCTTATCTCTCCCATAACCCTCTTCGAGGTTCTGCCTGCCCCCCAGGAAATCATTCCTACCGGCTTCTTTGTGGGCCGGTTGTCGATGGCGAGTGGATGGCGCTCTTCATTTTGGATTGCTGGGGGAACTCCTCCCTCCACGTACTTCTCGAGGTAGCCATATTTGATCAAGTCTTTTATCTTGATCAAGTCTTTTATCTCCCTCTTCAGATGGCGACATTCCTTGGTATCATGGCCATGGTCATGGTGGAAACGGCGGCGGCATGACCGGTCGCGTCCAACGGATAGCCTCAGAGGAGGGGGACGGTGCAGGAAGTGGTCACCCTCAATTTCCATAAGAATCTTTACTCTCTGGGTAAGGAGAGGAGTGAACTTCTCTTCTTTAGCGGGGTCGACTCTAGGTCTTGGCCCGGGCCCGGAGGGGGACGGCGCAGGAAGCGCTAGCCCTCAATCTCCATAAGAATCTTCACTCTCGGGATGAGGAGAGGAGTGAACTTCTCTTCTTTAGCAGGGTCGACTCTGGGTCTTGGCCCCGGTCGTGGGGCCGGTGCTAACTTTTGGGCTTGGGGAGTAGATGTTTCCCCAACTGCCTGCCTCTTCAAGGGCCTCCCATCGAGCTCCCTCTTGGTGTGATATGTCTCCTCCGTGCGGATGTACTTGTAGGCCCGAAGAAGGAGCTCCGAGTAAGTCTTCGAAGGCTTATTGTTAAGGGAATAGGTGAAGCAAGAGGTCTGCAACCCCCTCTTCAGAGCCAGCATAGGACTGGCTTGTCGAGGTGGTAGATCTCTAGGGTAGCATCCTTGAACCAGGACACAGTCCTGGAGAAACTCTCGGTCCTGCTGACGGATCGAGAAAAGGTTGTCAACCTCATGTGGCACCTTCCTGCAGGCATCAAAGTATGCCACGAATCTTTTCTCCAACTGGAAGAAGGAGTCAATACTTTCTGACTCGAGTCTAGAGAACTAGGCTCGAGCGGCCTATCATAGGATAACTGGGAAGGCGATGCAGAGGAGAGCATCAGTAGTCTCCTGGACCCTCATAAGGGCCTTATAGCTTTCCAAATGGTCCAGGGATCAGACATCCCATCGTAGGGATCAACCTAGGGTATGCGAAATTGGCTGGGGATCGGTTCCTCTTGGATTCTGCGGGAGAAAGGGGGGCAGGTGTTGTAACCCGCAAGCTCGCTGGGGGAGCCCTGAATCTCTGCAAATCGGTGGGAGAGATCAGCCAGTTTGTGCTCCTACTCTTTGAGGTGCCTCTTCGCTTGGGATGGATGGCCTCGTCAATAGACCCCTTGATAGAGGCCGTCAGGGGTGAAGGAGGTGCAGAGTGGGGGAACTCTTGCCTGAGTTCCCGGCCATGCCAGTGTCATTGGTTGGAGTGCGCACCATGGTCCGAGACCGGGGAGCGGCTCTCCCAGTCGGTTGGACCATCGTGTTGCCTCTTTTTGGCCACCTGGTGGTCTCCTCTTGGGTGGGAGATTGCATGTAACAGCCCCTCTCGGAAGGATCGCAAGCTGGTATGGGGATCGACGACGTGAGCTGCTAGCATTTCTAACTATTGCCAGGGACCGGTGTCTTTGATGGAGCTGGTACACCGTCGCAGCTAGGACATGGACCTGCTGGGCCAGTGCGGCGATTTGGGGGCTCGCTGGAGGCAGCGGTGGTGGAGTGGGGAGCCCCCTCTCTGGGCTTTGATCATCATGATGGGGGGCTCCCGTCCTGCTGGCAGAAGCCTCGCACGCTCTGGTTGTCACCATGAAGCTCTGGGGCTTCTACAAATGCTCTGTTGGTGGCGGGGGACTCGCTGCTGGACTTCCCATAGTCACTGAAGTTCTAGTGCTTCGTGCCGCTCCCCTTCCTGGCATGTCAATCTATTGTCGCCAAGATCACCATGATCTATATCTCTGACATGCACGGATGCGTTGGGCTCCCATAAGGCGCTTGGTCCTCTGCTCCGGTGCTTTCCTTGATCAATTTCCCAGTAAAATAGAGGAGACCCAGGCCAAGGATTTCGGTGGGGACACTTTGACGGTCAAGTCAGTGGAACAATTTAGGAGAACAGAACCTCTATGATGGAGAACTTAGGGACTCTCCACGCGTAGAGGGTGAAAGATAGAATTAAGATATAAAGGCAAGGTGGAGTTGGGATCAGAGAGCTTGGGAGGCTCTACTGGCTGGTTCCTTACCCGTTAGCTCTCAATCTCTTACCGATTGCCTCTCTCTCTCTTTCGGGGGATTCTTTCTTTCGTTTTATATGAGAACGATGGCCTAGACCAGGTCTGGGGCTTCCCTCAGATATCCTTTTTCCGGTGCCCCCTTTGGAGGGGGTCTTTCTGTTGTTTGCCCTGCTTTCCCCTTCGGACTGATCCTTTGAAGGAGATCCTTTTATTGGGGGTGTTCGCCGGCATGGCACAGACCTTGTCCCTTTGGCGATGCAGTTCCTCGTGGGAGGGGTAGGCGCCATGCCACTGAGCTTCGAGCAATGGTGGGACATTTTTATTTTCAAAGAGACCGTCAGAACATCACAGGGCCTGTGGCCTTAATGAAATACTCCTCTTGGGGAGGTTCAGATTTCGTGTCACGAAGTTTGAGGTCCTCGATTGCACGATCATCAACGTGGCGTTATGCTACAGGATCTGGGGCCTGGAGGAGCACACTTTTCGTAGGGCATGTAGATGGCGCATTGCAGAGCTTGAATTAATGGCAAGGTGTGTGCCACCTCCCAGAGGTTGCAGGTGGATAGGAACCCCTCTTGTTGTGGTTTGAATTTCTGTTTGATCCTTCTCTCCTTCGTCGTTGATGGGAATTCTATCCTCCGTAAGGTAGGGAAGGGGCTCACTTTGGGAGCCCCGCCCTTGGAAGTATGAGCATGACCCCGGCTGGGAGCTGACCTCGATAGGAGGGCTCGTCTTGGTAGCAGGAGCATGACCTAGGTCGGGAGCTGGCCTCAAACGGAGGGCTCGCTTTGGCAGCATGAGCATGACTCCGGTTGGGAGCTAGCCTCAGATAGAGGGCTCTCCTTATGAGCATGACTCGACTGGGAGCTGACCTCGGCAGGAGAGCTCGCCTCAGCAGCATGAGCATGACCCTGGTCGAGAGCTAGCCTTAAACGGAGGGCTCATCCTATGAGCACGACCCCGGTTGGGAGCTAACCTCGGTAGGAGGGTTCGCCTCGATAGCTTGAGCATGACCCCGGATGGGAGCTGGTCTCAAATGGAGGGATCGCCCTATGAGCATGACCCCGGTTGGGAGTTAACCTCGGCAGGAGGGCTCATCTTGGCAGCATGAGCGCGACCTCAGTCGGGAGCTGGCCTCTGACAAAGGGCTCGCCCAATGAGCATGATCTTGGCTGGGAGCTGACCTCGGCAGGAGGGCTCGCCTTGGCTCTTTGTTTGGCCACCATGTCCAGGTGGTGTGTATATTGCAAGCACGAATGCCAGCAGGGGCTCTACGTCAGCGAATGTACCACATCAACTATAATATAATATTATTACAATTTTAATGTAATATAATATAATGAATTACAATTTAATCTAATAATAGATTATAATATAACATATTATAATATATTAATATAATATAATAATATAATTAAATATAATAATAATAGATTATATTTTATAATATAATAATACTATAATAGATTTACTATATGTTTATAATATATCATAATATTATTTTAAATATAATATAATATTATATTATATTTAAAGTATAATAATATAATATGATATGGTATTAGATATAATGATGAGATTTTGTTGGTGGGTATTTTAGTAATCCAAAATTTTTATTTAAATCAAAACATTTTTCTGATATTGGCTAGAAAGGATTTTTGGGAAGAAGCTCTAAAATGGAGCTTTTTTCAAGTAGACCTTTTCAGCTTTCTAGCAAAACTAAAACAGTTTCATGATTTTTTATCAAACACTATTGTATCATCTAAAAATATTTTTGGAGAGCCAGAAAGTACTTTCTAGCACTCCAAAAACTTAGCCAAATAGGATCTAAAAATATTTTTCTGATACATGGAGGACCAATAATTTTATTAATCTAAAATAAAATTAAAATTTAGATATTTCATAATTAAATACTAATTTATTATTTAAAAATCCATTAAAAATATTTTGAAAATCATAAAAAATATGAAAAATTATTGGTCTATATGGATAATGCATACATATTTTGCAAAGTAATTCTGCAATTTTCTCATTATAATGTCAATAATGTAATTTTTAAGTATTTAATTACTTAAATAACTATTAATTAAACTAAAAATCATGAGAAATATAGTAATGTGTATTGGTAATTGGGAATATTTTCTAGGGCAACATGTTAGTTTTTTCATAATATTATAAATTACCACATACATTAAGTGAAACTAAACTATACAAGTCTAATTTATCTTTAAAAAATAAAATTTTGTTTATTTTTAGAAAGTGCATATTTGCTATCTATAATTTATAAGGATGAATGACATGGATTATTACATGTTTTTTAATTTTTAAAAATATTTTCAACACTTTATTATTTATAATAAATAAAATATCAATAAGTTTTGCATATTTTATATATTATATTTTTTATACATTTAAAAAAATCTCATGATTAGTTTCTATTTATACTACAATTAAAAAGTAGTGCAGAATATAGATGCTTGTAACTTAAAGACTAGTATTTGAAGTATAAAATTTATCAATACTTATACATATTATTTTTATATTATATCTACATATTTATATTTTAAAATTTTAATATATTTTATTATAAATCTGATATGACCAATTGATTCAATGGTCATATAGGCAAGGATTTAAGTCCTGCCAGGACGGGGCCCGTCCCGTACCTCTGAGTTTCCGGCATAGGGGGACGGGTGTGGGACCCTAAAATAGTCCTACGGCCTCCGTCCCGTTTCATTTCAACTGGATTAGGTGCCGGTACAGCCATCTCGAAGAAACCCTAATTTTTTTTTTAATTTTTGATGTCGTGACTCGGGAGGAAGAAGGAGGGGAGTACTAACCTATTTGCTTTTTACTTTCAGATCCGTCGGTATCAGCGTTGGCATCCGGCATTGTCGCTAGGAAGTAAGAGGCGCATGGCCATGGCACAACCGGAAGGAAGCTTTGGAGAAGACAAGGATGGCGGACCTCCCGAGAATGCGATGGAAGGAGAGAGAAGTCTGAGAATGGAGGAGGGAGGAGGGAGGAGGGAACCGTCGGGCATCGACCATGGGATGATCGGTCGAGCGAGGATGGAGGAAGAAGATGTCGGGCATCCTATGGGGCTCGGTTCTCTAATCCCATTTTAAGGGTGCCGTTTTAACTTAAAAGCTAAGGAGCGTATGTATCATCACGAGATGGGTCATGGGAGAATGCGAACTGGAATATATGTCCCTAAACAGTGATTGAAATATGTTAAAATGTACTAGTTAAATAATGGTTTGATGCTTCGATTGAAATATATCAAAATATGGGATCATGATATATATAAAATAAATTACATGAACGGACAAGATAGGTTGTAGATCTATAAATTATTTTCATAGATCTTGAATTTTCTTTAACAATCAAATTAATGGTAAAATGGATCTATCAGTTTTTTTTTCATTTTCTAATAGATAGGTCTTAGATTCCTTTTAACGTTCATTTCAACAGTAAAATGAAATGGATTGTTCGTAATGATCGAATCGATATGAAACAACGGTAAACTTAACACGCAATGTTAAATAGGGATAAGCTTATCTCACAGAAGGGAGAATGCAGAAGGGTGAAATACATCGCATATGTTAGTGATGATGCTTTTACAAAAGGAAGAAGGAAGGCTTGTTTGAAGAAGAAGGTTGCTCTACTTATTTTTTAAAATTCTAAAAAAATAAGGTAATTCTTTATATCTTGATCCAAAATGTTATACTACTTATTAAAATTAAAAATATTTTTTCAATTAATAAAATATGATTTATTAAATTATTGTCATTATTTTTTAACTATGTTTTATTTTATATTAGAAGATTTTATAGGAGGAAAAAGAAAGGAGATGTCTCAAACACATCATTTCTTAAAATTTTAACGAGATTCGTGAACAGTATTCCTACTTTTCTAAAATTTTATATTTAGATCTTGCACATGTACAAAAACTTGTTCTAATTTAATTTAATTCTTGTTTGATAATATTAAATAAGCTCATGCAATTATAAATATATTTTTTATTTAATTTAAAATTTTATATAGAGAGAGATTTCTTATCTGCAATAAAACAGAACATTGTATTAGTTAATCACTTACTAAAAATCTTAAACTTGAAATGACTTTGCCTTTGCGGTTCTTAGTATGACTTCATTTATTTATACACAATAATTTATGCCAGAAATGTGTTTCAATGACAAATCCTTAGTTTTAGATTAATATATATGATGAGTTACACTTCTTTATAGTCATTTAACTTGTTATACTCCAACTTGAAGCTTCAATCCAACCACTACTACAATCTCAAACATGTCAAGTGAAAATAATTTAAACTCTAAACTCTAATGTACAGTTATTGTTTGATGTGTTCTGAGTATAAGAGTTTTGGTTCACGGGCTTGTGATTCTACGTGTCACGTATTATGCCCATATAGATTAAGTGCTATCATGGTACACTTATCATGATGCGTTCTACTACCCTTTGGCACTAGTGGCACCACATGATGAGTCTGTAAAAAGTTTTGCAACTGGGTTGCTAAGATATGCTATCTAATAACTTTATTTTATAACATAGACTAATTTTATTTGCTTCATATTAGTGTATAAATATGTTATTAAACATATATAGTTTTTAACTACTTATATGGATATTTGTGATTTTAAATCATCTTAAGTATCTTTACTTAGTACTATTGAATGTGTGCATCACACAAATCTCAATTTTTAATACAAGGTAGTAGTGCACGACTAATTTAAACATCAACAGCGCAATGAAAAAGGGCTTAAGATTCATATGAAAACAAAAACTTCTAGCGCACATGCAACTAGTTTTGCATCAACATATTTTTATGTGATATATATACATATATCTTTTATTTTGAGAAGCTCATATTATGGGTAATACCATTGAATATACTAAGGGATATGATAATATTAAGGTTTCTCTAATATAAAATGACAAATTTTTATCATTATTGTATTCAATTAGTAGACTGATTCTCCAAGTTTTTATAAAGCATGAAAAAAGTTAACAACGAAGAGTTTTAGACCACTTAGAGTAGAAACCAAGATTGTCAAGATGCTATATTTAAACAGTAAAACGTGCTACAATTCATTTCTGCTATGAGTTGACCTGTATCTATATGTGTAGAAGCATTATGTTTTGATATAGACCATACATAAAATGTAGAGAGGGAGAAATTCTTATGCCATGATGATAATCCACTAGTATGGTACAATTTCTAAGTACAATAGGGTAAAATGAACACCTAAATTTAATTCTTGGAAGTGGGTTTTCATTGTCAACATGTTTTCTTCTTTCTTGACATGATTTGTTGTATCTTCCAGTGGAATGTATTATTTCTTGGATAATTCTTAATGTTCTAGCATAGATCCTAGGTTTGCAGACATTAAATTGCTTCACTTTTTAAGTTATAATCTATGATAAAATTCAAAGACATTATGATTTTGTCATAGTTTTGCCCTCCTTGCTAATCAAGATAAGATTATGACTTGCTAGCATCAATAAAAAAGTATGGATATAGCATAAGTACCTGAAATCTAATTTTGAGATACTCATACTTATTAATTTCATAATTTATTTTAAATTATATGGAGCCCGATAGCAAGCAATAGAAGGATCTAGATATTAGATGGCATTATAAAAAAAATGGAAAAAGACTGGCATCAATAGAAATGTAATTTCTGTGGACATGAAAATAAAGGAGGTGGAGTCATCCAATTGAAACAACACTTTGTGGGTGGCTTCAATGATGTGAAGAAGTGTCCAAAGAAAAAGAGACGAAGATAGCATCTAGAGCTCGAAGAAAAGTAGTTGATCGTCGCACATCTCAATCTTTTGTTCATGTAGACTTGGATGATGATGATGATTATGTTGATCCAGATGATTTAGAGGCAACTTATCTATAAGAGGCTATCTGGGCCTCTCGATAGGACCAGTGGCAATAAGAGGAGATTTTGAGACATAGAGCACAATTTGGACGTTCTCAATTTGAGAAGGGTGGTGGCATTAGTGTAGTAGCAAGGTCACATTCACATTTATAGTCTGCTGGATTAGAGAGGAGTCAATCTACGAGAATGTAATCATCTTCAATCTCAAATCTTTATTTGGTACATTTGGAAAGAAATCAAAGAAAAGTTCAAGAGGTCCCACCATCTATAATCTAGATCCTACAGCATATCCAGATCCAGAGTCAAAGCAACCAAGAATTGATGACTACATAAATAAGGATAAGAAAAATAAATAGGAAGGGCAATTGCAAACTAGTTTCATTTTAGCCATATTCTAGCATGGACAGCGACGAATACATACTTTCGATCGATGATTAATATAGTTCAAAGAGCTGATCCAGGTATTGATCCTCCTACACCTTATGAGATCCATGGACCATATTTGCAACAATATGTTGCAGATATCAAAGCTTGGATTGAAAGTTATAGAAGAGAGTGGAATACTTATGGGATGACATTGATGTGCGATAATTGGGCGGCCCTACTAGGAGGAGCATTATCAACTTTCTTATATATTATGATAAGGTAACCATCTTTCATACTTTAATTGATGCTTAAAATAAAATACATGACTCCAATTATATTTTAGGCTTGATGAGGGATGTAGTTGATGAAATTGATGAAGAGTACATCATCCAAGTAGTCACAGACAATGGATCAAACTATATGAAAGCAAGAAAGGATCTGATGTTAGAAAAATATTTATATTGGACCCCTTGCACAGCACATTGTATAGATTTGATGATGAATGATATTGGACAACTACCAAAGATAAAATCTGTAGTAGAAAGTAGGTAGGCTGTATCCAAATACATCTACAATTATACCTGGGTACTTGCTCTTATGAGAAAACATGTACAAGGGGAGCTGCTTAGACTAAGGTTGACAAGATTTGTGACTAATTACATAGCATTGAAGAGTCTTCTTGATATTAAGCCTGGTTTGAGGGCTATAATGATTTCTAATAAATGGAGGGTTTCTAAATATACAAGGACCAATGATGCATGATGTGTTGATGGCATTATATTAAGTAATAATTTTTGGAACAAATGCTTAGTGGTGGTTAAGGCAATAGAGCCCTTGTATGTAGTGCTACGGATGGTAGATACCGAGAAATTTTTTCAGATGGGCTACGTATATCCCAAGATGTCTGCTTGCAAAAAAGAGATCATACAAGCAGTAGAACAGAAAAAAGTAGCACCATATTTGTGTATTATTGAGGACAGATGGGATACTCAAATGGAAAAAGACTTGCACTTGGCAGGTAAAACTTGTTTGAAGCATAACTATCATGTATCCTTTGTTGAATAAGTTATGAATATCTTTGCTTTTCATTAATACTATTCTTATTTTTCATGTAGCCTATTATTTAAATTCCAAATATCAGTATGATCATAACATTGCCTTGGATCAAGAGCTTTTGATGGCCTTGAGGAATGTCGTGTATAGGCTAGAAAGTGATTTGGACTTGGCTACAGAAGCTATAAGTGATGTAATAAAAGAATATATACCTATCATAGAGGAAAGCCATTATATTTTTGAAGTATATTAAATTATTAAACTTAGATGACCTTTAATGAGAAGTCTATATTGATTGGACAGGAAAAAAAAATTTCGAGAGTGGAAAAGAAGCTTTGGAGAACAAGGAGCATACAGATCTATATCTAAAATATCACCAGGTATAGATATAGGATTATTTTTTATTATCTATACATCTATATATAGCTGAGGAGTTAAGTTTAATAATATATATTATTTTATTTAATATTTTGAATATAGGAGAATAGTGGATCTAGTAGGGTACATCCATGCCAAATCTAAGAAAGATTGTTATTTATATCTTATTACAAACCATCTCATCAAGTGGATGCAAGTGCAATTGGAGTATATTTGTCCTGATCCATACAAAAATCAGAAATTGCTTAACCTCACAAAGATTGAGAGATCTAGTCTATGCACACTATAATATAAGGTTGAAGCTTAGGTATGTCAATGAGAAAAAAGAGTCCAAGCAAGATGATTCATTCGAGGAGGACTTTGTCCATGATGAGAAGGATCCTATGTTGAACTAGATCGCAGATCAAGATGCACAGGATTTACTAGTGTCGGATGAGCCAGGAGATCCTCCCCGACCATGCAAAATAATAGCACATGTGGTAGGAGTACGAAATATAGATCGATGGATGGCCTCTTATTTATCTTCCATTCAGAATAGAATGCAAGATACTGCTAGAGATGATAGTGGATCAGGTAGTAGAAGATCTGAAGATTCTGATTAATGATTTAATCATGAAATATTTAAATCTAGACATCAAACATAGATTTTCATAGATAGCCAAGGCATTAGGACCAGTAGCAGAAGCGGGGCAAGTCAACTGAGAGGAAGCCAAAGAGCTATAGTTGAAGACATATATGGAAAGTCCAAATCAAAGATGAAGGTGACAATTGATCCAATAATGATAATTGATGATGTGTTAGTTCGAGATGATGATAGTGAGATACCTGAATCCTCAGATCCTAGATTGCCTAGATCATCTCGGGATAATAGTGATGATGATAATGATAGCAAGAGTGATGATGGAGATCTGATGATCATGATAATCAAGGTGGAGGTGGTGAAGTACGCGGGATTAGTCCTTTTACCGAAGAAGCATATTTTAGCCATGCTACATAGGACCAGGATCATGGAGCCAGACGTAGTTCTAAATATCAGAATTAGGAAGAGTTGCTAGCCTATAGGAGGGGAAAAAGAATTATTGCAGGACGTGGCATGCAGGCTAAATATATTTTGGATCGTTTTTATAAGGAGTTGTGAATAACTAAGGAACATTGACGTCAAGCATACTCGGAGTTTATGGCATGGATGAAGCAAGATGCAAAATGCAGATTCGAGTCTGAGCAAGTTAGCTAGTCATCATCATCAACCAGAATAGAATCTGTTGGAGCGAATGATTTAGATGCATATTCTCAATGGTCATATCCCGAAGAGTATTCTCATCCACCTTATGAAAATATTTCCGGATCATAGTATGCTATTGCCTCTTATTATCCTCATCAAGGATGGCCTGTCCCTTATCTAATATACTATAAAGAGGGTTATTCTGGATAATATCAAATACAAAATGAACAACAATGATTCGTCCAGCATTTAAATTGGCAATATATTCAAGGCCCCGATTATGAGTAGGACCCGAATGTTTACGAGAGTCATAGGCATTCCACTTAAAATTGGTAATGATTTTGATATGTTTATGTTAGACTAATGATCAATTTTTTGTAATATTAAAAATGATTTATTATATAATATTAGCATCATCATATTTTTTGATATAAGTGACTAAGCTCAAGTAGTATGCACTGCAATTTTTTCATCTAACTTCAATATTTATGCTTTATCAAGCATTCGTGCAGCATCATTTACAAGAAATCATTGCTTGGTAATCAAGAAAGAATCTTTAACAACTTGAAAAATCATAATACATTATAATGTTAATTTTAAATAGAACAAGTTTATCATAAATACATTATTTTAAAAAATCAAATAGATTTAAATAATAAATAAAATAATAAAAACTCAAAATAAATTTAAAAAATTAATATATATATATATAAGGCATCACAAGTACATACCGGGATGCCTGATCGGGATGGCCATCGGGATGCCTAATCGAGATGGCCACCGGGATGGGGTGGGATGCAAGGCGTCCCGTTCCGGGCAAAAACCGGGATGCTTCTGTTCCACGGGATTTAAAACCTTGCATATAGGTGACATGGTGAACTAAAACTTGTTAGGTTTCTAGTCCAAGTTTAATAACCATGACATGGAGGGATCATATCAATATTAGACAAATCGAGGTCCTACTTGTATATGATGTGGGAATGTTTCCCAACACCCCTAATCATGTGGAGAACCTGAAGAGTCATAACATATGTAGTCGCAAGTGGGAGCATAGCAGGATTGGTTAGTTAGAAGGAATGGCTATCTCTAACACCATGATAAAATTCAACCCAAAACTTAAGCTTATAATTTGGACTTAACACTGTTGACCACATACATGTAGGTACAAGTTTGCATGGTATCAATTCCACCAAACATGATGCCCCTTTTATAGTACATCTCCTCTTAAAATTTAGTTGTTATGGCAACTACTTATTCGGCCTCAAGGAAAAACCAAGCTCGGCTAAAAAGGGGATGACTAAGTCAGCCACTATACCAATTAGCTATAACATCCATGATTGAGATGTTACAAATGACTGGGCCCGATCGACATGACATCCCTCAATGCACACCAACCAAGTAATTACTTAGACCCCACTAGATGCTCAAGTAGACTTAGTCGGGCATGCTAGCATACAATGTTAAGGCCACCATGGTTAGCAATAGGCAAGGCAAGAGTGCCATTGCCCTGACGAGTTCCAAGCATGAACACTGGGCTTAGATCGCCTGCTGACACCACCATCCGAAGCATTCGAGAAAGAGGCGAGGGTGAACAGAATACAACTGTCATATCAAGAAGCTATTATTCTCTTACAAAAAGTTGCCACTCTCAATAAAAAGAGGCTGGCCTCAATAGAAAATTATTATGCTCAATCGAAGGAGGTTACCTCCCAATAGAAATCAGTTTCCTGAGTAACTATAAACAAGAGGAGACTCCCGACAAGAATGCATTCTTACGACTTTCAAACGTTCATTTAATCTCTCGCCATCTCTCTCTACTCTATTGTTGCTCAAATCCTTCACTGACTTGTGTATTAGAGGATCCCCCACCAGTAACCACCGGTCAAGAGGGACTTTCCCTACAGGAAGCGTGGTGCTCCAGGAATGCATCTCACTAGAGAAGGCTGCGGGATAACCGGGCGCCAACGAAGTTCTAGGAGCAGGGATTTGGCCACATAGCAAACCTTTTGATACATTTTTCATTCAAATGAAAACTTAAATTGTGACTCATATGTTTTTAGGTCAATTTCATCAGGGTTTGTTATTATAAAGCTAGTGCACAAATTTGACCATCTCTTCACTCATGCTTTAATTCTTGGTCCTTCAAGGGATTTTTGGATCCCAAGTACTCAAAAGTTTGCTTCCAGAACTCTTCTACTCATTGATTGTTTACTTGACACAATTGCTAAATAATCATGTCTGCATATAATTAGACAATTAAATCCATGTATTACTCATGGACAAACATGGCACACCCATCAACACTATCGCCAAAACCAACCACTACGCAAGTTATCAAAGTGCTTACATGGCCCTAGAAGATGATCCCTAAAATTCCTAGATGGAATGCCTAGGCAGCCAAGCAAATTACTGCAATCAAAAAATCACTGGAAATTAATAAATGAACAACATAGCCTTGTTGTGCGATCAAACTATCTCAAACACATGTATTTGATTCATAGAGAACAGTTTAAAGAACATCATAGTCATAAATGGTAGGTTATTGTTATTAACTAGCTAAGCTACTTATAATATGATCTAGCATCAATGATATGTTAGAGAACATGTTATAATTGCCAAAAATAGCTTGAGGGTGCAGTTGAGGAAGGGTTACCATTAGTTGGATGGACGAATTCCAATATGGTTGGCAATGATCTACAAATGTGGCCTTTAAAGCACTTTAATAAATATACTCAAAGGCTAATTAAATATACCCCAATTTACTAGATAGTAAATAAAACTTGCAATATACAAGAAGAATGATATTTGGAATTTAAAGAGATCAATAGTGTTATAAGTAGGCATCTCTCCTGTAAAAAAGTGGCCCATAGATGGTTAGGCACCAAAATGGATGCTTGGATGACCACCTCACCTAGCAGCCTAGAAAGTGCTACATGCCTAGGAGGTGAGGTTGCCCAAGTGCCAAGATCGGACCACCTAGGCACCTATGCAGCCACCTATGACAACCTCACTGCCACTGCTCCCTAACTAAACTTCTCAAACTAGAATTCAAATGCTTGGGGAAAATAACAAACATGCTGAGGAGGCCCGAAAGAATGGCTATATACAAAATTCATGAGTAATGAGAAGAATATGAATTCTTCATTTCATGTTGAATTGGAAATCCACAAATTACAGCCATAGGCACCAGGAGCGAAGTGATTGGAGAACAAATCTGCTCATATTTTGTCATGATATAATTTTAGGTACAAGTCCAAACTATTAGCTAGGACTCATCCAAGTCAGATTATATAGCTCAATCTCGATCAAGGTTCAAAATATCAAGGTCTAGGGCATTCCCAATCGATGGGTGCATTATTTCATATAGAAGATCATGCTTAAAAGGGTATCAAATGGTATGCTAAGTATGGATGGTAAACCTTCCTACAACCCTTTTTCAATTATTTCATACTTGCGTAATTTTTAGGAGAAGATTTTGGAAGTCAACTTAAAACCACAGAATACATTGATTTTGGTCCCAGATTTATGCTAGTGATTAAACAACATTCTTCCTCATTTGACAAAATCCTCCCATGAATTTTTCAATGAAAAGCAAAATTGCTGTCGGTAGTTTGAAAAAAATAATGGAAAAAGGGAGGAGGGAGAAGATATCCCTTGCCAGAATAATTTTATATCCCTACAAATCGAAAACAAAGCTTTTGACTCTATGTCAATCTTCTAAACAGTCTCGTTCTCCGTAGCTCCGTTACCACCTTCAAATTGTGGTGAAGGTTGCAACACGAGCTATTTTAGACATCCCAACGGTACCAAGTGGTATTGCCCAATTCCATGCCAGGTTAAGATACGTTTGAAAAGAATTGACCTCAACCTGCCTTTGACTACTCAATCCTAGGTCAGTTTGAGCAGCTTGAGTGCAGCGTAGGCAATATGGTATATATGATGGGTACTGTTGATGCTAAATCCTTACCGACCGAATGGAGTGGTTCGCCTGCCGATTCGCCGTTGCCGTCCAGGACCTGCAAAACAGATTCCCTGACCAAAAATCTTCCGGCAGGGAACACTCCGATGCCAAAGTTAGCGAGAACTCAGGCAACAGAATGGAGAGCTCAAAAGCAGAGAGGGAAAAGAAAGAATTCGAATTGCTGGGAATGAGCTTAGCCTACCTCGAGTGTTCCCTCTTACCAGTATTTATAGGCTCCAACGCAACTACTTACGGTTATGTGAGTTAGCAAATGAAACCTCCTCTTAACTATAAGCAGCGGTGGTCGGAAAATTAGTTATTTCATAGTTATCCAATCTGAGGATTTCGACCATGTGAGCGGTTACAACAACCAGAACAGACTTCAACTGTTTCGGGGTTGGAAAAGCCCATATGTTTAATATGCTTCATTCTTTTCTAGAATAGATCCGAAGCAAATTCAACATTTTCTTTAGTAGTGCTCCTAAAGGAAATGTTAGCTATACACTTCGGAAGAGTTTCTTTGGAAATAACAAGAAAAAATAGGTAAACACTTACAGCCGTCCTAAAGATAAGATAACATACTCTTCGGACTATGCTGAAGGTACGAAGCTGGAGGTGTTAAATTGATAGGGCTTGGTCTTCGGACCAAGATAAAGATATGAAGCCGAAGATACAAGGTCGATAGGCTTAGTCTTCGGACTAAGATAAAGATACGAAGCCGGAGTCACAAGGTTAATAGGCTTAGTCTTCGGACCAAGATAAGGATATGAAGCCGCAGACATACGATATATCCTTTTATGGATCAGAATCTTCATCAAGTCCAGGAGATATTTCTCTTAGTATATTGATTTGACTGATAAACCAAAAATTGAAATTGGTTTAAAGAATAAACCAGTGATTATTTTAAAATTAAACCAGGATATTATAACAGCTGCCCCCCACTCCCAAGTTCGAAATGATTTTATTTCAAAAAATGGGAGTATTAAATTTGACATTTTGCAGTGACTAATAAGTAATAATGGCGCTGAACCCTGACACCTGTCATTCGTAATAACTGCTTGGTGGCACTAGGGACGTGCTGAAGACACGTGTCACCTTTTTATTCGTTGCTTCGAAAAGATGTTTCGAATCTGGAAAAACTCTTTAAGGAATTCTTGCAAAAAGGGGCTTTTATTTGATCGAGGCAAGACACCTGGCAGTCATCTGAGGCTTGATCACAGTTGAAAGACTATCTTGGCCATCCATGGCTTTTCACGCGGATCACAATCACCATCTCATTAATGGAGGGCTCTTAGAAAATCTTACCCATGATCGAGGCCGCCGATATGGCGCACGATCGAGGAGATCTTCGAACCACCGCGAAATCCCATTACTTCACTATAAAAAGAGAGAAGAACTTCTTTGCACCCGTGTTCCTTCTTCCTCTTGCTCTGCGCTGCAACCATCCATTTTCATTTCTTTTGAAGGTAGAGGTCCTTCCTTTCTATTTCTTTTTATTTCTTTGCAATGTCGGAGTCCACTAAGAATCCTTCCCCTAGCAGGGGTTTGCCGGAAGGTAAAACTAGCAAGGAAAAAAGTTCGAGTAGGAAGAGGAGTCCGGAGAGATCTCCCGATACTATTGCCATCTCCCTGTCACTTGACAAGCTAGAAAGTGTTAGGCACCACTTTCACATTCCACGAACTTTCAAAATAACCTCTCAAAACCTGAAGAAAGGGTAGATAACCCCTCCATAAGGTCAATTACCATATACGAAGACCACCTTAAGGCTGGTTTCCGGCTTCCACTTCATCCTTTTTTCACAAAGATTTTTAACCTTTATTAAATAGTTTTAGCTCAGCTGACTCCGAATAGCTTTAGGAATATCTGTGGTTTTCTGGTTCTTTGCAAGCTTCAGAACGTGGAGCCGAAGACTTCCCTATTTACCTCCCTGTTTGTATTAAAAAGAGACTTCCATGGTAAGGGATGGTGGGTCATAGGTCCTCGGCCAGGCCGAAGACTAATAAAAGGGACCCCTAGCGCCATACATGGGTGGAAACCCCATTTTTTTTTTCGTATACTATACCAACTAGGGGTTCAATACTAAATGGAAAGCTTCATGTTTGGATGCAAATGCTGGAAAGAAGGTTCTGAAAGCCGATCTCAAGGACTTTGAAACTTTATCAAAGCCAAAAATTTCCATGTTTAAAGAATTGCTGAAGGAAGAAAACCTTCACCGTGCCCATATCAGCGAAGTCCCAGCATTAAGTATAGAGATAGTGGTCTTCAAAATTTTCTTCTCTCCCCTTTTATATATATATATATGTGTACGAAGAAATTGTCTTTCTTTTGACTGCGGGTGAACCAATAAGGCCGAATCTTGAAAAAGTTCGACAAGCTTCAAGGAAAAGGGTGGTACCAGTTCCAGCAGAGTCTTAAGCTTGAAAGAAAGCGAGAGCTGAAGAGGACTCGAGCACGCCTCTGATGAGGCCCATGTCGGACAAATAAATGCCTCCCACTTCTCTACCAAGTCCACCTGAACCTTCAAGGAGTCCATCTCCAAGGAGGTCCCCATCGAAGAGTCCCCGTCGAATGCCCTTTCTGGATCAACGTGATTTGGCATTTGACAGGGAGTCCCTCCTCGTATCTTCGAAGGAGAAAGGAAAGGGAAAAGCAAAATATCGCTCCGAAGACGATCCCAGAAGGAGTGCCCCTTCAGAAGAATGTTGTAATGTGGGTTTTACTATCTTTTCTGAAGCGCAGGGCCTGGAAAACCCTGAGCTAGCCAGGGAGCTAATGAAGCGCACGCTTCTTCCCAAGGATTGGGACAATACCAAGTCCCGGTGTATTGAAGATTTCTCTGACTCAGTATATTCATCTGCACTAAAGGTAAGCATTAGATTTTCATGTTTTCAAAGTATAGATCTGCTGTTGCTAACCTATCTATTTGTAAATGCAGATGATCCGTGATATCACTATCATGGAAGAAGGTATTTTTGATTTCAGAGATAACTATAAGAGAATGAAGGAAAATGTGAAAATGGCTGAGACCGAGAAGACAATAGCCAAGGAACGAAGGTAGGTTATGGAGGAGAAGCTTGTCCAAAATGACGCTTTTATTCAGAGTCTGAAAGCTGATGTGGAAAAAACTCAATCAAAGACTCTGAACAAGAGGCAAAACTTAAGAAGAAGCAGAAAAAGATCCGGTCTTTGGAGTCTTTACTCAAGGAAGCCCATCAGAAGACCAAAGAAGCTATCAAGAAGGCCGAAGAGGCAATTGAAAAGGTCAAATCATCAGCTGAAGAGATTCGATATTTAAAATATCAACTGAGAAGGGCGATAAAAAATTATAAGGCATCTTCGGCTTTTGAAGATGAAATGACTGAAGCAGGGTCCTATAACTATAAGGGAGGCTTCAATGATGGAGTGAGAGAGGTGCAAAACCTTTACCCAAATCTGGATATTTCGAGAATTCAACTATTTGTTCTCAAAGATCCAAGTGAGCCTGAATCACAGGAAGGTCCCTCTGAAGCACCAACAACAGCCGAAGAAGTGAATGATCCGATCGACCTCACCCAAGCTGAAGATACTCCAATAAAGGGCGATCTATAACTTTTTCCTTCTCCTTTTTCCTTTTTGAAAGAATGTAAAACATCTTATCAATGAAAACTTATTTCACTGAGACATTTCTTTGTGAATGTACATGTGAGTGAATAGAAATTTTTCCAAGTATAAAGTTCTTGGATTAAAATATGATTGGAACCTCCGAAGTATAAAATAATGCCAAGTCTTCAGACTTAGAGTAATATAACCTTTTAAGAAATAGAATTTCAAAAATCTGATCCAAGATTATATTGTATTGAATAACAATATCAGAATAAGAACGATCCTGAGATTTTAAGATACCAAGTCTGCAAATAATAATACCAATTTTCTAGATATGAAAAATGCACTAAGTCTTCAAACTTAGGATAATTCCAAATAATTGAGATAAGAAATAACATCAAGTTTCCAGATAAAAATGCCAAGTCTTCAGACTTGAAAATATGCTAAGTCTTCGGATTTAGGATAATTCCATATAATTAAGATAAGAGATTATACCAAGTCTCCAGATAAGAAAGCCAAATCTTCGGACTTGAAAATATACTAAGTCTTCGGACTTAAGATAATTCCATATAATTGAGACGAGATAATACCAAGTCTCCAGATAAGAAAGCCAAATCTTCGGACTTGAAAATATGCTAAGTCTTCGAACTTAGGATAATTCCAAATAATTGAGATAAGAAATAACATCAATTTTCTAGATAAAAATGCCAAATCTTTGAACTTGAAAATACGCTAAGTCTTCGGACTTAGGATAATTCTGACCGTGTGGGTCATCCGCACATAAATGAGAGGTTGATTAACCCTTGGCATCTTTACAAGATAGATCTCTTAGATCACCCTTATGCCTTTTAATTAAGTATTAAGATAGGCTTATCGGACCTATCTCGGTATTTCGTAGAGTAGATCACGAAGATCATTCTCATACCTTTTAGAAATAGAATTAAGACATGCTGATCATGCCCACCTCGGCACTTCGTAAGGTAGATCACGGATATTATCCTTATGCCTTTTTGATTAAGATGGACAAGTTAAGCCCAACTCGGCACTTCGTAAGGTAGATCATGGAGATCATCCTTATGCCTTAAAGAAAAGAAAATTAAGATAGGCTAGTTAAGCCCACCTCGGCACTTTGCGAGGTAGATCACGTAGATCCTCCTCATGCCTTTTTAGAAGAGAAATAAAGACAGAATAGTTCAATCTATCTTGATAACCTTGAATAAAAATCTTTATTGATAATACTTGTGGAGGTTTTGTACATTCCAAGATCGAGGTAGTAGAATACCTTCTAAGATTTCCAATCGATAAGTCCCGGGTTGAATAACCTTTTTAACTCGATATGGACCTTCCCATGTGGAAGAAAGTTTACCTTGTTTGGCTGGTTTGGATACTTCAGACTTTCACAGAACTAGATCCTCAGGATGAAAGATTCGTTCCTTTACATGAGAGTTATAGTATCTTGCAATTTTTTGCTGATATGTAGCTATTTTCAATTATGCCTGAAGTCGTGTACCTTGTAACAAATCCAGGTCAATTCTTTGGCATTCAGAATTTTCGGGCTCTTTATACTGATCAATCCATTGAGATTGTAAAGAGACCTCTACAAGAAGAACTGCTTCAATGCCATAAGATGATGAAATGGAGATTCACCAGTAGCTGTTCTGGGAGTGGTTCGGTATGTCCAAAGAATTGAGTTCAATTCATTGGCCCACGATCTCTTAGCATCATTTAATCTAGTTTTAAGGCCATGAAGAATGGTTCTATTTGTCACTTCAGCTTCTCCATTACATTAAGGATGTCCCACCGAAGTAAGCTTGTGAAGAATGTGATATTGAGTGAAAAAGCTCTTGAATTTTGGATTATCAAATTGTCTTCCATTATCAGTTATTATAGAATAAAGAATTTCAAAATGGAAGATGATGAAGTTTCTTACAGAATTTTTAACTTTTGCTTCAGTGATCTGCACCAATGCTTCGGCTTCAACATACTTTGTGAAATAATCAATAGCCATTATGAGAAACTTCTGCTGCCTAGAAGTCGAAGGAAACGAACTAAGAATGTCTATTCCCCATTGTGCAAAAGGCCAGGGAGCTGTCAATGGAGTTAACTGATTCGCAGGCCGTCTTTGTATATTGGAGTATCTTTGACAGTGATCACATCTTCGGATAAATTCTGCAGTCCTTTTGGATGGTTGGCCAATAATAACCTTGATGGATTATTTTGTAAGCCAAAGATCTGCCTCATAGATGATCTCCACATATTCTTTCATACACTTTCCTGAGTGTATAATCAGCATCGGACGGATCCAAACATTTCAATAAAGGCTGCGTGAAGGACCTCTTATATAATGTTTCATTCAGGATCACATATTGAGAGGCCATCCACCAAAGCCGTTTAGCTTCCAGCTTGTCTTTGGGTGGAGTGCCTTCTTTCAGAAATTTAAGAATAGGGTCCATTCATGAAGATTCATGTTCAACTTCATATACTTCAATTGTGGGTTTTGATATGCTAGGATCTTCAAGATATTCCACATATGTCTTTCTAAGGAAATCTGGTATAGTAGTTGCAAGTCGCAAAAGAGCATCTGCTCAAGAATTTTTCATCCTTGGCACATGAACAATCTCAAAATGCTCCAATTCGGATGTCAGGCTTCGGACATTCTCTAAGTATTGAATCATATTTGGATTCCGGGCTTCGAAATCAGCTTTTACTTGATTCACCACCAGCTGTGAATCATAAAAAACTTTGATCCTCTTAATCTCTAATTTTTGGGAGATTCTAAGTCCAGCAATAAGTGCTTCATACTCTGCCTGATTATTTAAAGCTTGGAAAGAAAATCGAAGAGCATTTCAACAACTTGCCCATTCGGACCAGCCAAAATTAGACCTGCCCCGCAACCGTTGGCATTTGAAGCACCATCTACATGTAGCATTCAAATAAATTCTGGACCATCTTCGGCACTCTCCTCTTCGGCTCTTGGTTGGCCCCCTTCGGATCTCCATGTACATTTTGCTATGAAATCAACCAAAATCTGTGCTTTCATTGCTGACCTAGGCTGAAACTTAATATCAAACTCTCCCAACTTAACATCCTATTTAGCTATCCTTCCTAAGGTTCAAGACAACGAAGAATAGCTTTTAAGGGCTAATCGATCAGAACCATAATGGAATGGGCTTGGAAATAAAGCCGAAGATGCTTTGCTGCAACCACTAGAGAAAAGATAATCTTTTGCACTCTGGGGTATCAAACTTTTGCTTCATGCAACACTTTACTAGTATAGTAGATCGACTTTTGCAGGTGATTGGCATCTCTCGTACCAGCACCGAACTAACTGCCTCATTAGAAGCTGATAAGTATGAGTAAAGTATCTCTCCCTTACAGGGCTTAGAAAGCAAAGGAAGATTTTCTAAGTATTCTTTCAACTTATCAAAAGCAACTTTGCATTCCTTTGTACATTCAAAATTTTGGGTTTGGCGAAGAACCTTGAAAAAGGGTAGACATCTTTCTACAGACCGGGAAATAAATCGGCTTAAAGAAGCAACTCTTCCTATTAACCTCTGTACTTTCTTTTTGCAAGTGGGATGCCTCATTGACCGAAGTGCTTGGATCTTTTCTGGGTTAACTTCAATCCCTCGCTTAATGACCAAGTATCTCAGGAATTTTCCATAAGTTACACCGAAAATACATTTGGTTGGATTCAATCTCATCCGATGGTATCTAAGAGCATCAAAAGACTCCTTCAGATCTGCAATGTGATTAGACTTATGAAGCCTTTGCACAATCATATCATCAATATAAGCTTCCATATTTCTCCCAATCTGATTTTTGAAGACTTTGTTGATGAGCCTTTGGAAAGTTGTCCCAGCATTTTTTAATCCAAAGGGCATTACCTTATAATAGTAAAGTCCTTTTTCTGTAATAAATGCAGTTTTCTCTTCATCTTCAAGATCCATTTGGATCTGGTTATAGCCTGAGAAGGCATCCATAAAACTTAACAATTGATGATCAGCCGTGGTGTCAACTAATTGATCAATTTTTGGCAAAGAAAAACTGTCCTTTGGACATGCCTTGTTAAGATCTATATAGTCTATGCAAATCCTCCATTTGATGTTTGATTTTTTCACCATAACCACATTTGCCAGCCAATTCGGATATTGCACTTCTCTTATGAAGTTAGCCTCAAGCAGCTTATTAACCTCTTCATCAATAACCTTCTGCCATTCTGGAGAAAAATTTCTTTTCTTTTACCGTACAGGCTTATAGCTAGAAGACATGTTGCCGATCCCGCCGCCGCGCCCGTGCTTCGGAACCGCCGATCCTACTAGACCGTCTTGCTTCTGGGGCCTCATAGCTGGACCGAACCTGCAAGGCAAGGTCAGAAAATCCTGGCCGGGGATTCCGGCGAGGGAGCTCCGACGGTCAAGTTAGTAGACGACGAGAGGGAACAGATTCTCTGGGACGGGCCCCCGAAGGAGTCCCAGACTCAGAGAACGTGCTAGCAAGAAAGGTGCCAGAGAGACCAGAAACCCGGCTGGGCTCCTTTGCCGAGCTCACGCCAAGTGACCCCCTCTTGGGACCTCGGATCTTGCTCTTCAAGTGGAGTTTCCAGCCTTTGTTTCTTACTTGCTTCGCTTACCTTGTCGTCTATTCTCTACTTCCTTTTATCTCCTCCTGTCGCCCCTTCGTTTTCCACTCCGGGGAGGCTCCCTTGTTGCTTTCATCTCCTTCCCTCCATCCCTTTCTCTTTCCCCTTCTGGTTTAGAGGGCCGGGCGGCTTTCTGGCCTCGTTTGCCGAGCCCAGCGGGGAAAGAGTAAGGGAGGGGGTGCTGGCGAGACTGTCGACCAGACCTCGGGCCGAGTGTGAGCGCTCTCCTTCCTAGGCACCGGCGCTGTCCGTTATCGGGTCCTGTTTTGTCAGAGCCACATCTCTCGACTACGGAACATGTCGGGCCGGCGTAAGTGATGTTTCACATGCCGCCGCCGTCCGTACGGGGCGCCTTTCTCGGGGTGCGGCGCGCACGGCTCGAGGGGCAACCTCGGAGCCCGTGCCTCCGTTCTTCAGGACCTTCTCTGTCTGAGCTGGCCTACTTCGGTCGAGGTGGACCCCTCCTGGGTGGACACCTGGCGGGCGGCAGAAGGACTCCCAGCTTCGACCGAGGTGGTCCCATCTCTGGGTGCCACCTGGCGAAGGGGCCCGGCTCGCCTTCGGCCGAGATGGGACCGTCTCAGGGTGCCACCTGGAGAGGGAGCAGGGGAGCCGCTGACTTCGGCCGAGGTGGACCCCTCCTGGGTGGACACCTGGCGGAGCGGCAGAAGGACGCTTGGCTTCAGCCAAGGTGGTCCCGTCTCCGGGCGCCACCTGGCGAAGGAGCGAAGGGGCCCGGCTCGACCTCTGCCGGATGGGACCGTCTCTGGGTGCCACCTGGCGAGGGAGCTGGGGAGCTGCCGAACTCGGCCGAGGTGAAACCCTCCTGGGTGGACACCTGGTGGGGCGGTAGAAGGATGCTCGGCTTCGGCCGAGGTGGTTCTGTCTCCGGGCGCCACCTGGCGAAGGAGCGAAGGGGCCTGCCTTGACCTCGGCCGAGGTGGGACCGTCTCAGGGTGCCACCTGGCGAGGGAGCAGGGGAGCCATTGACTTCTACCGAGGTGGACCCCTCCTGAGTGGACACCTGGCGGAGCGGTAGGAGGGCCCGGGCCGAGCTCGACTTCGGACGTGTGGGAGCCGCAACTTACTTGGCCGAAAAAACTCCACGTGGCTCGAATCATGCCTAACAAAATCTGAGACCCGCCACGTCATCGTTACAGCCGTAACAGTTGCCCCCTAATCCACCGTTTCATTTGGACGTCATGGAACGGGACGTGGGGATTAAATGCGGAGGTGACGTGGGGAGGCGAAGATCTTGCATCATAATTGCCACGATCCTCGTCGCCGTTTCTCGGTGCTCCCAAAGCCCTATAGGAGGCCGCCACGCATCGCCTATTCGCCCGTAATTAATGCGTCGCTTTGAAGCAGAGGTCGTTTCCCTGCTAACGAGGCGTCGGTGTCGGGCGTGCGTCCATGCGGCGATCATCCGATGGCCCGGAGCGGAATGACAGGTACGATTGCTGTCGATTGCGTTTGAAAAGGAGGTGACTTTTCGGAATGAGGCCTTTTTCCTTGCTCCGTCGGTGGTTTGCTGCAGGCTATCTCCCTCTGCCCCGCGTTGCTCAGTGCATTTCGATGAGTGCCCCCATTCTCTTCTTCGCTCTTCTTCTCTTTTCCACTAGTGAGCTTTTCTCACCCTCTTCTCTGCCATGGTGCGCCGTCGCCATGTTTCTTCTAACCCGGACGAGGCTGGTCCGTCCCGGCCGAGGACTCCATCGTCCTCCTCCTCGGAGGAGGAAGTGATCCCGGAGGAGACCCGCAGGCGACTGCAGCCTGGGGGTATCACCATTGGCATCCCCAGGGGTGTCAGGTCTCCTCCCATCGTGTCCGCTCTTCCCCTTTCTTCTCTTCCTCCTCCGACCCTTCCGTCTGTCGGTCCCTCCAGTCATATTTCCATGATGACCGAAGGTGACCTTTCCTTGCTCCGGGAGGTCTATGGCATCCCGGGGTCAATCCATCTCTTTGTTCCGCGGCCCGGGGATCGCGTCACCATGAGTGGCCCCGGCCGCATAGCCTTCTACGGGGACTTCCTTCTCGGGGGTCTTCGGTTCCCTCTGCACCCCTTCTTCCTTTCCTTCCTCAGCCACTTTCGTCTAGTCCCGGCCCAGTTAGCTCCTAATGCCATCCAGGTCATCTTCTCTTTTATTGTCTTCTGTCACTTCCACGGGTTTGTTGCCCGTTTCTCCCTCTTCAGGGCCCTGTTTACCCTGAAGCGGTACTCCACCGATGACGGCTGGTGGTACATCTCGCCCCGGCCCAGTTGTCTCCGGTTCGACCTCCCTTCTTTCATCAAGGGCTGGAAGAACCAGTTCTTTTTTGCTTCGGTCGAGGACGTCGACTAGGCCTGGAGCGAACTGGATCGGTCCCCGAACCGGAACTCCCAAGTCGAGTCGGCGAACCAAGAGGCATACTCCCAGCTTCTGAGCAACGTGGTCCCAGCGCTTGAGGTTCTTCTCTCAGAGCAGAACTTGTTTGAGGTGGGGATCAGTCCCATCCGCGAGCCGGGTGAGACTCAGCTTTCCTCTTACCTTTCCGTTCTTCTTCTTTTAGCCGAGCCGACTGACCCTTTTTGTGTTGCAGGCATGAAATTTTCGTTGGAGAATCTGCTGGAGGGTGCGTCCCAGAGGGACGCCACCGAGGTGGACGAGCCTGCGCGAAGAGGGCTCGCACCGAGGTGAGCCAGGAGGTTGTGTCGGCACCCGCGCCAAGTCCGGTAGTCGCCGCTCCCCTGCCCAGGCTGCCTCGGGCCCGGGCTATTGATGCTCCTGCCGTCCGACCCAGCGGTGCTGCCGACAAGGGAGGTCCACCGGCAGCAATTCCAACCCGAGCTGGCCCCATTGTCACCGCAGAGCCGACAGCGCCGCCCGCGACTCCAGCCGTTCCAGTGATGGCGGTTCCTCCCGGGGGGTTGGTCGGCCCTGCGGCCGACCTGACGGCTTCACCGCCGGTGATCACCAACCGGTGCTCGGTGATCCGCGACAAGGGGCTCGCGGAGAAGGTGATGGAGTTTGCCTCCACCTCCCGGGACCGCCGATCTCGAGGCGACCGGGACTACGCCGACACCTTGCTCAGGGTCCTCCCACAGCTTTTCACGATGAGTCCGAACTCATAGCCCGTTCTTCTTTGCCACCTCGGTGGGCCTTCCCACTAACTTGTTCTCCTTGCTGTGCAGATTGGGACCGACGTGCTCCTGCTGAGGAACTTCCTCACAGGGTACGCGAAGAAGGATGCCGAGAAGGAGGAGAAGCTCGGCAAGCTTGCAGCCGATGTCATAGACGTCATGGAGAAGGGGGTCGAGCTGCGAGGGAGCAACCAGGCCCTCCAGGCAGACCTGGCACGCGCCGAGGAGCACGTCAAGGACCTGGAGTCCTCTCTGTCTGAGGAGAGGATCTCCCACCAGCGGCGCGCGGAGGAGGATGCGGCTGAGAGGGCTCGTCTCCAAGCCCATTCTCAGTGTCTGGAGCGTCAGCTAGAGGAGACCCGGCGGGAGGCGAGCGCGGCCAAGGAGTGGAGCGCCTACGTCAACGGGCTCCTGGAGGCCGCGAAGCGGGAGGCGCAGGAAGCCATCCCGAGGTTCCGGGCCTCCAACGAGTACATCTCGGAGGTCCAGGAGGCCGCTGTGGACTCCTTCCTGAAGGGGTTCCAAGTGTGCCGAGAGAAGGTGGGGTCCTTCTACCCCGAGCTTGACCTCAGTGGGATGGCGCTCGGGGGCAGAAGACAAGGACCCGCCAGCGGAGCTTCCGGCACGGCAGGCAACACAGCAGTGGCCCCAGCGGGCGACTCGGCCGTAGCTCCGGAGCGGCCCTCCGAGCCAGCAGCCACCGCCGACGAGGATGTGGAGCGCGCGACCCCTACTGAGGACCCAGCCACCGTGTCGAACTAAGTCGCAGATTATCGCTTTTTTTCCCTTTTGTTTTGTCTTGGGGACTCCCGGCCTGTCGGGACTCCCTTGTTGTAATCCTTTTCTTGAATTAATGAAGATCCAGTTTTGCCAAGTCTCGACCTCGCCTTCCTCTTTCACCTTTTCTTCTCTTCTTTTTTTTTTTTTTTGAGGTGTTGGTGTGGAGTGCCGAGACGAGGGTGGACCTGCTCCGGGCTGAGTCCGCCGGTGGACCTGGTCCCATCCAGCGTTCAGATCAAAGTTCGGAGCATTCCGGACTAGGTGGCAGTAGAGTAGGCCTTACGCGGGCCCTTCTTTGGGCTTGCCTCTTTGATCCCGTGGGCGAACTAGGTTCTGCCCTGCATTCCACAACGAAGTCCGGGACTTCCGGACTGAACCCCGGGGCCGCAGGCTTTGTTCAACCTTGCGCGGCTTGCCGAGCTGTTCTCCATGATCGCGTGGGTGAGCTGGGCTCTGCTCCGCCTTCCAGATCGAAGTCCGGGACTTTCGGACTGAACCCTGGGGCCGCAGGCTTTGTTCAACCTTGCACGGCTTGCCGAACTGTTCTCCGTGATCACGTGGGCAAGCTGGGCTCTGCCCCGCCTTCCAGACCGAAGTCCGGGAATTCCGGACTGAACCCCGGGGTCGCAGGCTTTGTTCAAGCCTTGCACGGCTTGCCGAGCTGTTCTACATGCTCGCATGGGCGAGCTGGGCTCTGCCCCGCCTTCCAGACCGAAGTCCGGGACTTCCAGACTGAACCCCAGGGCCGCAGGCTTTGTTCAAGTCTTGTGCAGCTTGCCAAGCTGTTCTTCGTGCTCGCGTGGGCGAGCTGGGCTCTGCCCCACCTTCCAGACCGAAGTCCGGGACTTCCGGACTGAACCCCGGGGCCGCAGGCTTTGTTCAAGCCTTGCGCGGCTTGCCGAGCTATTCTCCATGTTCGCGTGGGCGAGCTGGGCTCTGCCCCACCTTCCAGACCGAAGTCCAGGACTTCTCGCTTTCTCGGGTCTTCGGCCACAGTCATGTTTGTCGAACTCAGAGCTATGCTCCCGTTTCTCTACGAGGTGAGAAAGAGTGTTTGAAGCAAAGAAACTTTATTGCAGGAGTTGGGGGAACCTTACATTATTGATAATACATCCTTAGGTTCGAGGCGTTCCACGTTCGAGAGAACCTGGACCCTCCCAATTCCTCCAAATAGTAGGCCCCGTGAGGGAGGGCTTCCGCTACCCTGTACGGGCCTTCCCAGTTCGAGGAGAGCTTCCCGCACTCTCGTGGCTGAGAAGCTTCAGCACGTCAGAGCACCAGATCTCCGGGATGAAAGGACTTCGGCCACACCCGGGAGTTGTAATACCTGGCCACTCGCTGCCTGTATGCCGCCATCCGGACTCGAGCCTTGTCCCTCGTCTCTTCAAGAAGGTCCAGGTTGAGCATCATTCTGGTGGGGTTCTCCGCCTCGTCATATTGTTCCACACGTAGTGTGGGTAGACTGAGCTCAATCGGGATAACCGCCTCGGCTCCGAAGACGAGGTTGAATGGGGTCTCGTCGGTCACCGTCCTCAGGGTGGTGTGGTACACCCAGAGGATGCTGGGGAGCTCCTCCGCCCACCTGCCCTTAGCCTGGTCCAGCCTCGTGCGGAGGCCCTGCAAAATAGTCCTGTTCATGACCTCGGCTTCTCCATTGGTCTGAGGGTGTGCCACCGAGGTAAAGCGATGATGGATGCCGAGGTCGCTGCAGAACTCTTCAAACTCATAGCAGTCGAACTGACGCCCATTGTCGATGATCACGGTGTGGGGGAGACCGAAACGGCAGATGATCGACTTCCAAAAGAACTTGGCGACGTTTGCCTCGGTGATCCGCGCCAAGGATTCGGCCTCGATCCACTTCGTGAAGTAGTCGATGGCCACAATCAGGAACTTCCGTTGTCCAGACGCCGGTGGGAATGGTCCTAGAAGGTCCATTCCCCATTGGGCGAATGGCCATGGAGCTGAGAGCTGGGAGATTGGGGTGGAGGGCTGTCGTTGCACTACGGCATGCCGCTGGCACCGATCACACCTCTTCACAAAATCGACGGCGTCCTCCTTCATCGTCTCCCAAAAATAACCTCGACGGAGGGCCTTGTAGGCTAGCATTCTGCCCCCCACGTGGTTCCCACAGATGCCCTCATGAATCTCCTGGAGCACGAGTGTGGCATCCGCGGGTCCCAGGCACTTCAGGAGGGGGTAGGAATAGGATCTTCGATATAGTTGCCCATCCATCAGGACGAACCGCGCGGCCTTCTTTCTGATAAAGCGGGCCGCTGCACGGTCCTCTGGCAGGGTACCGCTGGTTATGTACTCGGCATACTTGTCCATCCAGCTGGGCTCATGGCTGACCTGATGGACCTCCACTGGGATCTCGTAGCTTGGGGCCTTGAGGCGCTCCACATGAGCACAGCCCAGCATTGAGTCCGGCAGGGTCGCCAACCAAGAAAGAGTGTCCGCACGGGCATTTTCCCCGCGGGGAATGTGGAAGATGTTGAAGTGCCGAAACCCGGTCGTGCCCCCTTTGATAAGCTCCAAATACTTCACCATCTGAGGGTCGTGCGCGGCGTATTCTCTGGAGACTTGTCCCGCCAGTAGCTGGGAGTCAGTGAAGGCTTTGAGATTAGCCACGCCCAGCTCGCGGGAGACCCTCAGCTCGACGAGGAGCGCCTTGTATTCCGCCTGATTGTTGGTTGCGGCGAACTGGAAATGGAGCGCGCATTCGGCGACGATCCCACCGCTATTGACGAGAATGAGTCCGGCTCCGCTCCCGCTGGAGTTCGAGGCTCCATCTACATGAAGGATCCAGGCGTCCTCTTCGGGCTCCTCGGGGCCTGTTTTCGGCTGCTGATGCGAGGAGTCCTCCTCGAGCTCCTTGCCTAGGCCCGTGCACTCGACCAAGAAGTCGGCCAGCACTTGCGCTTTAATGGCCGACCTCGGCCTGTATGCGATGTCGAACTCGCTGAGCTTCAGCGCCCACTTTGCCAATCGTCCCGATGTGTCGGGTCGGCTGAGCACCGCTTTCAGCGACTGATTCGTCAGGACGGCAATGGGATGCGCTTTGAAATAGGGCCTGAGACGCTGAGCAGACATTATTAACGCAAAAACGAGCTTTTCGGGCCGGGAATACCTGAGCTCCGCATCGCGGAGAAGTTTGCTGGTATAGTACACTGGCCGCTAGACTCCTTGGTCGTCGGTCCGAACTAGGACCGAACTGATGGCCTCCGGGGTGACCGCCAAGTAGAGGATGAGCTCCTCTCCCTCCTCGGGCCTGGAAAGCAGTGGGGGCGATGCGAGCATCTTCTTCAGTTCTTCAAAGGCCTCCTGGCACTCCTCGGTCCAGGCGAAGTCGTTCATCTTCCTCAATACCTTGAAAAAGGGTTGGCAGCGGTCGGCCGACCTGGAGATGAACTGGCTCAGGACCGCTATCCGGCCGGTGAGTTGCTGCACTTGCTTCTTGGAGGCGGGCTGCTCCATGTCCAGGATGGCCTGGACCTTCTCCGGGTTGGCTTCAATCCCTCTCTAGGTCACCATGAACCTCAGGAACTTCCCGGCGGAGACGCCGAAGGCGCACTTCGCCGGGTTCAGCTTCATCTGATGATGTCGAAGGTTGTCGAAAGTCTTCGCCAGGTCGGCCACATGATCCGAATGGGGCTTGCTCATCACCAGCATGTCGTCCACATACACCTGCATGTTGCGACCGATCTAGTCTTTAAAGATTCTGTTGACCAGACGCTGGTACGTGGCCCCGTCGTTCTTGAGGCCAAACGGCATCATCCTGTAACAGAAAGTTCCGTGGTTGGTGATGAAGGCAGTGTGCTCTTCATCCTCCGGGTTCATTCGGATCTGGTTGTAGCTGGAGAAGGCGTCCATGAAGGATAGGAGGCGGTGCCCCGAGGTGGTGTCGACCAACTGGTCAATCTTTGGAAGAGGGAAGCTGTCCTTTGGGCAAGCTCGGTTGAGGTCAGTGTAGTCTACACAGATCCTCCACTTACCACTGCTCTTCCTCACCATGACCACGTTCGCCAGCCAGCTGGGATACTGGACTTCCCGCATGAAGCCGGCGGCGAGGAGTTTCTCCACCTCTTCGTTAATGGCCCTCTATCTCTCCACAACGAAGCTCCTCTTCTTCTGGCGGACCGGGCGGCAGCTCGAGTCCACGTTCAGCCTATGCGTAATGACCTCGGGGGAATCCCGGCATGTCGGCCGCTGACCAGGCGAACATGTCCGCGTTCATACGGAGGAACTCCAGCAGGCGGGTCCGTTCTTCTTCTGGGAGCTGCGCTCCAACCTGCACCATCTTCAGTGGGTCCGAACCGAGGGGATAAGTCAATAGGCGCTCTACGGGTCCTCCCCTGGGTTCCTTCTCCCTCAGGTCGAGGTCGTCGACGTCGGGGGCGAGCTCAGCGCCCCGGGCACCCGGGACCGTCTAGAGGCAATGCGGGACTGGCTGGGTCATCCCCCTCATCACCCCGAGACTGGAAGCCGTGGGGAATTGCACCAACAACCGCTTCGTGGAAATCATGGCGTCCAGTTGGTTGAGCCCAGGATGCCCGAGAATCGCGTTGTAAGGCGAGGGAAGCTTGACGAAGGTAAACGTCATCAAGACGGTCGTCTATCGAGGTGAGGATCCAGCGGTGACCGGGAGAGTGATCTCCCCTTCGACCCCCACCGAGTCCCCGGTAAAGCCCACAAGAGGGGTGTGCACCGGCCTCAGCTGATCATGGAACAAATTCATTCGGGAGAAAGCATCATAAAAAAGCACGTCGGCCGAGCTCCCACTATCTACCATAATTTGGTGTACAGGATGCTTCGCGATGGTCATCTCGACCACCATGGCATCATTGTTTACATTCTCATTTTCATTCCCCTTCTCGGAAGGGGGTACATTCTCCGGGTTCCCAACCTCCCGGGCTCTCTTTGCCGCTCGCTCGACCCCAAGTGAGATCATGCCTACCGGCTTCTCCGTCGAGCGGTTGTCGATTGCAAGAACTGGGGGTAAGGCCGCGAGCGGCTGTCCCTCCGTCGGGACCTCATTCCTGACGAACTTCTTGAGGTAGCCCCTCTTGATCAGCTCCTCGATCTCCCGCTTCAGGTTACGACACTCCTCCGTGTCGTGGCCGTGTCGCGGTGGAACTGGCAGTACTTTGATTTATCCCGGATACCCCTTGGGTTATGAGGATGAGGTCGGCGGAGGTAGTGCTCGCCCTCAATTTTCATGAGGATCTTTGTTCGGGGAGCGAGGAGGGGGGTGAACCTTCACTCCGGAGTGACCTCGCCCTTTAACCTTGGATTCGGGCAAGGGTCGGCAGATGGCCCGGGCTTCCGAGCTCTTGGAATGTCCCTCGGGGCCGGCTTCTTCAGAGTCTTCCCGTCTAACTCTCGGCGGGTGCGGTCGGCCTCCTCCGCTCGGATGTACTTGTGGGCACGAAGGAGGAGCTCGGAGTACGTCCTGGGGGGCTTTTTGTCCAGGGAATAGGTCAGACAGGACGTCTTGAGCCCGCGCTTCAAGGCCAGCATGGCGACGGGCTCGTCCAGGCTGTAAATTTCCAGGGCTGCGGTCTTGAACCGGGTGATGTAGCCCGGAGCAGCTCCTGGTCCTGCTGGCGGATAGAGAAGAGGTGTCCACCTCTCTCGGCACCTTCCGACAAGCGTCGAAGTGCACCACAAACTTTCCTTCCAACTGGTGGAAGGAGCAAATAGTCCGAGCTTGAGGCGGGTGAACCAGACTCGAGTGGCCTTCCGGAGGGTAGCAGGGATGGCGATGCACAAAAGAGCGTTCGTGGCCCCTTGGACCCTCATGAGAGCCTTGTAGCTCTCCAGATGGTCCAGAGGGTCGGTGGTCCCGTCGTAGGGATCCACCTGTGGCATGCGGAATCGGCTCGGAATCGGCTCCGCCTGGATTTCTTCGAAGAATGGGGGATGGGAGTCGTAACCCGCCGAGTCCACCGATGAGTTCTGCAGGTCGGCAAATCGGCGGGCAAACTCCGCCAACTTGCGCTCGTGCTCCTCCAGGCGCTTCTTGGCCTGGTGCCTGATGGCCTCGTCGGTGGAATCTTCCACCGAGGCTGCTGGTGAAGGGGGCGCCAATCGGTCTCGGCGCAGGGTCACGCCACGGCGTCGCTTGCTGCGATGCACCGTCTCGGCTTCATCGGCCGGGGATGACTCTCGTGATCCGCCGAACCGGAGTAGTTTCTTTTCGTGAGAGTTTGACAGCTCCCGCGAGGGTTGGAGACTGCCCGCGGTTGGGATGGCCTGCCTTGAATGGAGCGCAGGCTCCCACGCGGCCCCGCGGCCCGAGCTGCGAGGGTCCCTGGCTGAGGCTGCGTGGCCAGGGAGCGCTGTTGGTGTTGTAGCTGCCGGACCGCCGAGGTCAAGGTCTGCAGCTATTGGATGACGGCCACGAGAGGTCCGTCCGCCGAGGTCGGCTGTGGTGGAAAAGGAGGGAGAGCTGGGAGCTCCCTCTCCGGGCTGTGGGCCCCCTAGGGGGAGGGGACCTCCCCTACATGGCTGGTGGACGCCTCGCATCCACGAGTGACCACCATTGTCCGAGCGTGCTTCGTCTGCAGAAAGCTAGCTCCTGCTTGGGGTGTTGTCCTGCCCCCCTACCTGGTGCGCCAATCTGTTGCCGATCCCGCCGCCGCGCCCGTGCTTCGGAACCGCCGATCCTACTAGACCGGTCTTGCTTCTAGGGCCTCCTAGCTAGACCGAACCTGCAAGGCAAGGTCAGAAAACCCTGGTCGGGGATTCCGGCGAGGGAGCTCCGATGGTCAAGTTAGTAGACGACGAGAGGGAACAGATTCTCTGGGACGGGCCCCCGAAGGAGTCCCAGACTCAGATAATGTGCTAGCAAGAAAGGTGCCAGAGAGACCAGAAACTCGGCTGGGCTCCTTTGCCGAGCTCACGCCAAGTGACCCCCTCTTGGGACCTTGGATCTTGCTCTTCAAGCAGAGTTTCCAGCCTTTGTTTCTTACTTGCTTCGCTTACCTTGTAGTCTATTCTCTCCTTTTTTTTATCTCCTCCCATCGCCCCTTCGTTTTTCGCTCCTGGGAGGCTCCATTGTTGCTTTCATCTCCTTCCCTCCGTCCCTTTTTTTTTTCCCTTCTGGTTCAGAGGGTCGGGCGGCTTTCTGGCCTCGTTTGCCGAGCCCAGCGGGGAAAGAGTAAGGGAGGGGGTGCTGGCCAGACTGCCGACCAGACCTCGGGCCGAGCGTGAGCGTTCTCCTTCCTAGGCGCCGGCGCTATCCGTTATCGGGTCCTGTTTTGTCAGAGCCACGTATCTCGACTGCGGAACATGTCGGGCCGGCGTAAGTGATGTTTCGCGTGCCATCGCCATCCGTACGAGGTGCCTTTCTCGGGGTGCGGCGTGCACGGCTCGAGGGGCAACCTCGGAGCCGCGCCTCCGTTCTTCGGGACCTTCTCTGTATGAGCTGGCCTACTTCGACCGAGGTGGACCCCTCCTGGGTGGACACCTGGCGGGCGGCAGAAGGATGCCCGGCTTCGGCCGAGGTGGTCCCGTCTCCGGGCGCCACCTGGAGAAGGGGCGAAGGGGCCCGGCTCGCCTTCGACTGAGGTGGGACCGTCTCAGGGTGCCACCCGGTGAGGGAACAGGGGAGCCGCTGACTTCGGCCGAGGTGGACCCCTCCTGGGTGGACACCTGGCAGAGCGGCAGAAGGACGCTCGACTTCGGTCGAGGTGGTCCCGTCTCCGGGTGCCACCTAGCGAAGGAGCGAAGGGGCCCGGCTCGACCTCTGCCGGGATGGGACCGTCTCTGGGTGCCACCTGGCGAGGGAGCGGGGGAGCTGCCGAACTCGGCCGAGGTGAACCCCTCCTGGGTGGACACCTGGCGAGGCGGCAGAAGGATGCTCGGCTTCGACCGAGGTGGTTCCGTCTCCGGGCGCCACCTGGCGAAGGAGCGAAGGGGCCTGCCTCGACCTCGGCCGAGGTGGGACCGTCTCAGGGTGCCACCTGGTGAGGGAGCAGGGGAGCCCTGACTTCAGCCGAGGTGGACCCCTCCTGGGTGGACACCTAGCGGAGCGGCAGGAGGGCCCGGGCCGAGCTCGACTTCGGACGTGGGGGAGCCGCAACTGACTTGGCCAAAAAAACTCCACGTGGCTCGAATCACGCCTGACGAAATCTGAGACCCGCCACGTCATCGTTACGGCCGTAACAAGACACTTCTAAGCGATGTGTGATCACATCAGGTTGAATTCCGGGCATGTCCGAAGCTGTCCAAGCAAAAATATCAGCATTATCTCGAAGAAAGGTAATTAATTTTGCCTTTGACTCTTCATCTAGTAAGCTACCAATTTGTATAAATTTTGTTGGGTCGTCTTCGAATAATGACACAAAAAATGTTTTCTCCACTAGTTCTCCACAGTCTTCAGCTTCATCTCTTGGATCCAACTGGTCAAGTATCAAGGACTTGGTTGTTTGTTTATTTTAGATCAGCAGACACTGGTGAGTGATCCTTTGATCCCCCCTCACCTCTCCAATACCTGACCTGGTAGGAAACCGAACCAAAAGGTGATACATGGACAATATGGCCCTGAACTTATTTAATGATGGACGCCCCAATATTGCATTATAAGCCGAAGATGTTCTAGCAATAATAAAATTAATGGGAAGGGTTCTTTGAAATGGTTCGGACCCAAAAGTCACGGGCAAGACTGTTTCACCTTCAAATCCAACTTGATTTCTACCAAAACTAGTTATAGGAATGAGAGACCTTCACAATTCACGTCTAGACAATCCTATCCGAAGAAAGGCATCATACAGCAAAACATCAACTGAACTTCCATTATCAATCAAAATTCTTTTTACATCATATTTCGCTATTACAGCTGAGACCACAATGGGGTCATCATGTGGAAGTTGGAAACCTTGAACATCTTCATCTAAAAAAGTGATAAAATTTTTTTCCTTGAATCTTTTAGGGACATTTTCTTCAGCTTCAATATCTCATGCAACTGACCGATGAAGCATACCAATATTCCCATCAGTTAGTTTTTGGTGAGGCAGATCGGCTTCATCAGATATCCTCAGAAGAGTTGTTGCTTCGGCTTGAGATTTTAGGTGGTTAATGTATTTTCCCAGATATCCCCTCTTTATCAGGTCTTCAATGGCATCCCGAAGCTGAAAATACTTCTCGGTGTTGTGGCCATGATCCCAGTAGAATCGACAGTATTTGCTCTTGTCCCTCGCTTTTGCAGATGTCTTCAGGGGACGTGGCCTTTGAAAGTAATTTTCCTTTTCAATTTCCAGCAGAATTTTCTCTCTTGGTAAGTTGAGAGGTATGTAGACATCAAACCGGTTATTCTGTTACTTGGATCTGGGTACGCCTGGGAACTAAAGTATTGTTAGAGGATGTGGGTATGTTTGGTCTCTTGGTGTTTTTCTTCTTAGAAGGGTATCTCCCTTCTGCATGTCTTCGCCTTGCCGCTTGCTCTTCAGCAGCAGCGTACTTTTGAGCCCTCGCCAGCAATTCGGCATAGCTCAATGGAAATCTTTTGTCTAGGGAGAAAGTGAACCTAGACAATTTAAGGCCTTTCTTCAAGGCAGATATGGCCATATGCTCATTCAGATTTGGTATTTCCAAAGTGGCCGAATTAAAATGGTACACAAATTCCTTCAAACTTTCTCCTTCATTCTGCTGGAGGAGAAACAAACTATCAGTGTTGCGCGGCATCTTCTGGCATGTTCTAAAGTGTGAGACAAACTGCCACTCCAGTTCAGCAAAAGAATGAATAGTTTTCGGTGGCAGGCTCGAATACCACATTTGAGCAGATCTCTTCAATATAGTAGAAAAAGTAAGACAATAAAGAGCATCAGTTACTCCTTGCACCATCATGTGAGCCTTATAACTCCCTAGATAGTCAAGAGAATCCGAAGTCACATCATAAGCCTCTAGCTGTGGGATCTTGAAATGCCTGGGGATAACTTCATCCATAATATGATCAGAAAATGGAGGCTGAGAGTTGAAAGCTATAACCTCATCATTCCTCCTCAGATCCAAAATTCTGGCTATTTCTGCTTGCATAGATTTGAATTTCTCTTCAAATTCGCAGTTTATCTCTCTTTGCCTAGCTTCTTCAGGTACAAAACTTCTGGAAGAAACAGAGGGAGAGCGCCTGATCCTCTTCTTCCCACCATGATCCTCTATTTGTTGATCTGGAGGTGAAACATAGCGATCAAGAGATGACCGGATCCGTGAGAAACTTGGAGTGAGTTCTTGATGTCGTTCTTCTTCTCTTTCAGGTTGATGGTTGGGCTGTGGAACAGGTGGTGGACACTATCTTTGAGCAGCAGCTTTTTGCAAGTTTTGAACCAACGCCGTCAAGACATCTACCCTGTTTAGAAGGGCTTCAAACTGCTGCTGCCCCACCATTAGCATAGGAGGCTGCATTCCCTGATCTGCTGGAGGATCGTCTGTTGGAGGAGCATGTTGCTCCTTGCTCGTAGATGCGTTTTGAACCTTTGCTTTCACCATTTTTGCTTGAGTAGAGCTCTCCTTTGAACAGAGGAAATAGATCTTTCCCTTCCTGGCACGCCAATCTGTTGATGCTGAATCCTTGCTGACCGGATGGAATGGTTCGCCCGCTAGTTCGCCGCCGCCTAGGACCTGCAAAACAGATTCCATAACTGGAAATCTTCCGGCGGGGGACACTCCAATGTCAAAGTTAGCAAGGACTCAGGTAGCAGAATGGAGAGCTCAAAAGCAAAGAGGGAAAAGAAAAAATTCGAATTGCTGGGAATGAGCTTAGCCTACCTCGAGTGTCCCCTCTTACCAGTATTTATAGGCTCCAACACAACTACTTACGGTTATGGGAGTTAGCAAATGAAACCTCCTCATAACTGTAAGTAGTGATGGTTAGAAAATTAGTTATTTCATAGTACTCAATCTGAGGATTTCGACAATGTGGGTGGTTGTGACAACCAGAACAGACTTCAACTGTTTCGGGATTGGAAAAGCCTACATGTTTAATATGTCTCATTCTTTTCTAAAATAGATCCGAAGCGAACTCAACATTCTCTTTAGTAGCATTCCTAAAGGGATTGTTAGCTATACACTTCAGATGAGTTTCTTTGAAAATAACAAGGAAAAATAGGTAAACACTTATAGCCATCCTAAAGATAAGATAACATACTCATCGGACTATGTTGAAGGTACGAAGCTGGAGGTGTTAAATTGATAGGCTTGGTCTTCAGACCAAGATAAAGATACGAAGCCGAAGATACAAAGTCGATAGGCTTAGTCTTCGGACTAAGATAAAGATACGAAGCCGGAGTCACAAGATTAATAGGCTTAGTCTTCGGACCAAGATAAGGATACGAAGTCTCCTTTTGTGGATCAGAATCTTCATCAAGTTCAGGAGATATTTTTTTTAGTATATTGATTTGACTGGTAAACTAAAAATTAAAATTGATTCAAAGAATAAACTATTGATTATTTTAAAATTAAATCAGAATATTATAACAGGTACCAACTACACCAACCAAAATATCAAACCATATTCTCAAAATCAGAGACCTAGTGCCTGAGGTAATGATCCTCCATGCAAGAAAAAGCAAAAAAAAAAAGGGATTGCTGGCATAACTCGGAGCATCAAGCATCTTAACGTACGACCCGACTTAGAACATTAGTGTTGATGGAGATCCAGCATCTCACCATGGGAAGGACATCCACCATCTAAAATCACATAGATCATCTAAGTTTTTTTATTCCAACAAAACAATTCATCTATAAGGAAGCGCCGATCAAAGAGATCAACATTAACCAAAGCAATCGATGATTTAGGTTGATTAATTGATGTTTGATTCAAAAGACCAAAGCCTCTTCATTTATGGAATACAGGATGGATAATCAAGATTAAGCGGGGAAGCCTTAAAAGGTTTCATTAGAAGATTATGTCGTAAAGACTTCTTGACCAGCCACCTAAAATTTCCTTCTTCTTCTTCTTCTTTTCTTTTCTTTTTTTTTTTTTTTTTTTTTTTTTTTTTATATGAAACAAAAGGGGTGGGGGGAGTTAGACCTTGGGCGTGGCCATCCCACTACCATCAGCCAACAGGAGCTTCAAGATTATTTTTATTAATTTATTTTTTTTTTAATTTTACTCTCGGACTATTTTTTTATTTTTTATTTTATTCCCGGACTTTCCAGTCGAAATATATCCAAACCAGGATTCAAACCCCTGCCAGCTGGTTGTGAGATAAGTCTCACAAAAAATCAATGAGAAAAGAAATAACAGCCAGTCACTTTTTAAGGGCTTCACGTTACTACCAACTATTGACCTGCGAGGGGAACTCTCTTGTGGCAGTCACAGAAGGCAAATATTAAGGACTTGGCTAGAATAATCAGTCCAAACTAGGAAAGGAAGCTTAGAGAGAGCTTTAGAGAAGATGCCAGGAAGTGAATACGAATTTCTTTTCTAATGATCAGTAAAATAAAGGAGAGAAACAAGCATATTAGGTTTCTAAGCAATCCTATTTCAGGAGTCAGAGAAATGAAGGAGAAGCTTGTAATCATAGGCATTCATCCCAAGTGAGTTTTCTTTTGTTCATGGGTACTTAAAGAAGCATGACGAAAGAGAAGCCAGCAACTTTGGGAGCCCATTAGCAGTCCGCTTATTAAATCACATTAGTAGAAAAATCATAGAAGCTGCATACACATATCTCACATTGATGATCATTAGTGCACTTGAAGCATACCAATGGTTATACAAGTCTAATCAGATCATAAGGTACATATATTTATTTAAGATTTCTCTTTGTTTTTTCATATTGCTTATCTTATATTAACAGTGATATTGATTCTGTTGAAGTGCCACATAGAGATCAAAACATTCAACTATGTTTATCTGTCACATATTAACAGTGAACATATGAACCATCACATAGAGAAATTAAACATAACCATTTTATATTCATATGTGCATGCAAAAATGATACCAACATATGAAGAGTACATGACTTCAATTTAGCCTACAGCATCTGCTCCCAACACTTGAAAATGGACATTGCTATGACATTTGAACAGTACTCCATAAGAAGATATTTTTAAATATTGAAAAGGATCTGGTGCTTGGACAAACCTGAGCCAATGTAACATAGAGTATAATATATCATGTCTCCTAGATCAAAATACTTTTACCTGAATGAAACTCTTGTCTTTAGCCCCAGAAACAAGAGGAAAACTATCACAGTCAGTTGCAATCACGTCATAGGGCTCCTTAGGAATAAATGGTAGTGTGGGAAAACCAAGGAAGCATTTTTCCTTGATCATCTCTTGCTTCTCTAAATCAGTTTCAGCATTTTCCATTTTCTCCTCTAAAAAGCATTAAGGAAGCATTTTTCCTTGATCATCTCTTGCTTCTCTAAATCAGTTTCAGCATTTTCCATATTCTCCTCTAAAAAGCATTGAACCTTTCCCCTTATTCCGGTAATATAACCATCAGGACCGCCATGGACACAGAATGTATCCACTTGGATAGATGGCATCTGAGCATCAAACATGTATATGCCCTGCAAATTTAGTGAATCCTTGCTATTAGTCGAAAAATTATAATAATTTCATAATAGAGTCGTACCATAACATGTGTTTACCTGTTTGCAGTGGCAGTCCTGTCCTTGGCCAGCAAATCCACGCTTAAGTGAAGCTACTTCAAACCATCTTTCAGAATGTCTAACTGGATCAAAATTCTTAGCTATCATGCCCCTCATCATTAGCATCCAGTTTCCATCATCTGGCATGCTATCAGATTTTAACATCAAATCATTATTTGTGGCCATTGCAATCTGGAATAAACTTCGGTGATGGATGCATTCTGCAGCAACAGCCTGATCAGCAGAAACAAGTATATGGCATCGTAATATATTTTTTGTTTTCTGATCCCCTGCCTATACAATGTCTAGTTGTTCACAGAAAATATCTGCTATGCTGGTTCCTGAAATGCTATTATTTGCAATGATTCCTTATATTGAATTCCTCCTCTGACATACTAAATTTATACAAATTTACACATGAAAATTTGTATCTGAATCACTTGTAGGTCTGATAACAATTCTGGTCTATGTATATGAGATAAGGATTCATCGTGAGGGTTACATTAGGTCTGACAAATGATAATGACCATACAATAGCCAATTTCACTACGATTTATTCCTGCCACTGCAGGCCAAATTGAACAAGTTGCTTTGCTTAAAAATGGTTTTAGAAATGGAAAAGATTACATTTGTACCTGGTTTTGTGTAGAGAGGAACATAACTGAAGCAGCACAAAAGGATATAAGTTGCATAGAAATAACTTTTTTGTTGGATGTGGTCTCACTCAGACAACATGTTTGAAACTTTTCCCCTGGAAAGGAGTATCTTCTATGGCAGAGAAGAAAGCAAAAAAATTGATATCATGGACAAACAAATAAAATAAGATTTTGGCAATGAGATTACATATTATAAGATAAATTGGACAATGTTGTATCCAGATTGATGTGACGCCCAAGCTTCGATAAGATTGCTTGAAGATGGCTTCGTCCTGCAGATCTATCCCTTCTTCTCCATTTGATGAATGCTCTCATTCACTAAGATGATCGCCGGCCAAACTTGCAAGTCAATCCACTCACCGGAGAGGTTTCAGTGAGAGGACACTCCAACGCTCAAGTCAGTTATAGAGTCTGGACTAAACAGATGAGGTCTGAGAGAAAATTGAATTTAGGGTCTGCGAGAGTTCCTGCTGCTAGAACCCACTTACCCGGAAGCTCCTTACTCACTGGTATTTATAGGGTACGATCCTAACTGAATTCAGTTAAGCAAGCTGTAAACGGTTAGTTTATTAGTGGGCCATCACATGCACAGAACATTTATCATCAGTTAAGTTGGTCAAAGAGTGCAGACGATATGGACTATATCATATTGGTCAAATAACATCATGATTGACTCATTAAGTCAGCCTTGAATATCAATCGGCCGCGCATCTCTTGGGCATCAATCGGCTTTGTGCCTCTTGGGCATCAATCGACCATGCGCTTCTTGGACGTCGATCAGCCTTGTACCTCTTGGACATCAATCGGCCATGCACCTCTTGGGCGTCGATCGACCATGCACCTCTTGGGCGTCGATCGGCCATGTGCCTTTTGGGCGTCGATCGGCCATATGCCTCTTGGGCGTCGATCAGCCTCACGCCTTTTGGATGCCGATCGGCCTTACGCCTCTTGGGCGTCAATCCATCAATCGATCAACCATGTTCATTTCATTCGACCCAACACAAATAGATCAAATTTGTCATAACCCAACACTAGTCCCCCCAACTTCTGAATTCATTAAATGAATGTCAGAAGCTTTCAGAAGAAAGGAAATATGATATATTTGTACCTTATACTTTTTCTTCCCTCTTTTTTTCTTTTTTTTTAAAATGCACATGTTCTCGAACAGAGCATCTTAATGACGTGTCGATCTCTCATTGAGAAAGCGGTTACAAAACTGACAGCTGTATCACAACCGGCTGTCATCATTACCAATTTTGAAGTTCACAAAAGCTGGAAGATCGCTATTGTAGAATAAATGCAAGCATTGTATCATAGATATATCTACCATCGAATCATGAATGGTCACTTCAGTTTTCCGAAGAGTCATATCTCTCCATCAGATATCAAGGACAGATGGCATAATCAAAATTAGTCTCGCCATTCGAGGGAGAAATCTTAACCGTCATATGGATATAAGCACCATCTCCTCCAAACAAATAGGTTTTCTTCCATCTCAATTTTTCATCCTTTAGGAGCAGAGCTTTCCCCAGGTTGGCTTCTCTTTCTCTTTCCCTTCTGTTACAAGTTAATCTTCTTTTCCTCCTACTTTCTTCATAGCAAGGATCATAGAAGTTAGCCATACTAATGAACCTGAAGGTTCCACCTCTCAGAAAGAAAAGCCAAGCCGAATTAGTTAGAATAGACGCTGTTAGGACCTCCCTAATAGAGCATAGGGTTCTAACATTGCAGAGATATTATAATATCTCGGATGAGTTTATAGTGGTCACTCCAAGCTTCGAAGATCGTATAGATCAGCCACCCTTGGGCAGTCTGGCAGTTTATGAAGAATACCTTAAAGCCGGACTTAGATTCCCGCTACATCCTTTCTTCATCCAAATCTTTAGGTTATATCATGTACTCCCTGCCCAACTGACCTTCAACAGTATTAGGATAATCTGCGCCTTCCTAATCCTTTGTAAAGATGCAGAGATAACATCCAAAACTTCTCTTTTTACTATCTTTTTTATGTTGAAAAGGGATTTTCATGGCCAAGAGTGGTAGGTGATCAACCCTCGCCATGGCTGTAAATTCATTGTTGGGCTTTTTTCGGCCATTCATATGTCGAGTTCCTCATCATACAAGTAGAAGAGAATTTCCAAAATTGACCTTAAGAGTGTCTATCATCAAGTAAGAATTAGGCCCGGGGATGAATGGAAAACCGCTTTCAAAATCAAAGATGGCTTATATGAGTAGGTAGTAATGCCGTTCGGTCTGTCCAATGCACCTAGTACCTTCATGAGGATTATGACCCAAGTTTTAAGGACCTTTATTAGAAAATTTGTAGTGGTCTATTTTGATGACATTCTCATCTATAGTAGAACTAAGGAAGATCACCTGAACCATCTTACGCAGGTTTGTCAAGCTCTTAGACAAGATAGTCTCTATGCTAACCTCAAGAAATATGAATTCATATCCCATAGAGTTATCTTTCCAGGATTTGTTGTCACCACTGAAGGGGTGTCTGCTGACCCCGAAAAAGTCAAGTCCATAGTTGAGTGGCCAATACCCAAAAGTGTCCATGAGGTTCGAAGTGTCCATGGTCTAGCCACCTTCTATAGGAGATTCATTTGAGGATTCAGTACCATGGTGGCACCCATTACCGACTGCATTAAGAAGGAAACCTTTGAATGGACAAAAGCTGCCGATAGAGCCTTCCTAGAAATCAAGAAAAGAATGACACAAGCACATATTTTGAGGTTACCCAATTTTTCAAAGGTATTTGAGGTTGTTTGTGATGTCTCTGGAGTAGGAATTGGAGGAGTTTTGAGTCAAGAAGGCCATCTAGTGGCATTCTTTAGCGAAAATTAAATAAGGCGAGAATGAGGTACTCGACATATGATAGGGAATTGTATGCAGTAGTACAAGCATTGAGGTATTGGAGACACTACTTACTACCACAAGAATTCATTCTTTATTCTGATCATGAAGCCTTACGATTCCTTAATTCCCAAAAGAAACTAAACCGTAAGCACGGAAAATGGGTAGAATTCATCCAAGCATATACCTTTGTCCTGAAACACCATGCCGGAACTGAAAATAGGGTTGCAGATGCACTGAGCCGATGATCCATGCTTTTGACCATAGTTAGCACCGAAGTTGTAGGGTTTGATAAATTGAGAGAAGAGTACCCTAAGTGTCCAGACTTTAGTGACATTTATCAAATCCTCCAACAAGGACCATCTAGTGTTTATAGTGACTATACTCTTCTAGATGGATTCCTTTATAAAAGAAATAAATTATGTATACCCCAAATGTCCATCCGAGAATTTTTGATCTGGGAAGTTCATGCTGAAGGCTTAGTAGATCATTTTGGAAGAAATAAGACCATCCTAGTAGTAGAAGATCAATTTTTTTGGCCTAGTCTCAAGAGGAATGTAGCCCAAGTTGTAGCGCAATGTCGAACATGTACTATTGCCAAACAGCAAAAGCAAAACACTGGTTTGTTCACTCCTCTACCAGTCCCTGATTGTCCATGGCAGGATCTTAGTACGGACTTTGTACTAGGACTTCCAAACACCTCTAGGAGATACAATTCCATCTTTGTTATAGTTGATTGATTTTTTAAGATGGCTCACTCCATCCCATGTTCTCAAACCCTCGATGCTTCTAGAATGGCTAAGCTTTTTCTTAACGAAGTGGTTAGGATACATGGTTTACCCAAAACTATTATGTCAGATAGAGATGTCAGGTTTACTAGTTACTTTTGGAAAATTCTTTGGCATATACTAGGAACCAAACTGAAATTCTTCACAGCCTACCATCCTTAAACTGATGGCCAAACTGAAGTCATTAACCAGAGTCTAGGAAACCTGCTAAGATGTCTAGTTGGTGAGAGTATGGAAAATTGGGATCTCTTACTATCTCGTGCCAAGTTCGCTTATAACAGCTCAGTCAATAGATCTATTGGGAAGAGTCCTTTTGAGGTGATCCACGGTTACAAACCTAGAAACCTATAGATCTCATTCCATTACCCATACATGCACGAGTTTCTGAGTCTGCTGAGTTATACGCACAGCATGTTAAGGACTTGCATAAAGAAATCAGTAAAAAAATCAACATGAGCAATGAAACCTACAGGCATATGGCTAATTCACTTAGGAAAATCAAAGAGTTCTCTGAAGGAGACTATGTAATGGTTAGACTCAAACCCGAATAGTTCCCACCTGGAACTATGAAAAAATTACATGCCCGCGGTGCAGGGCCATTCAAAATCCTAAAAAAAATTATACCTAATGCGTATGTATTGGAACTACCATCTGACCTAGGTATCAACTCGACCTTCAATATTTCAGACTTAGTAGAATACAAGAAGCCAATATTGATACCTAGTAAGCCTTTTGGGCCTAAACCTACCATTGAGAGTGACCCTACCCCCGAGTGTCCACCACCCTCTATACCAAAGCGGCGAGACCGAATTGAGAGAATTCTAGATGACAAAACTATTACTACTAGAAACAAAGACTATCAATGCTATTTGGTGCAAATGGTAAGGTCGACCAGAATCTGATAACTCGTGGATCACTCGAGAGGACCTACAATAAATCATCCCGGACTTACTAGAATATTATCAAAGTCAGAGAGACCCATACTCGACAGGGTCGTGGCATTCCCACCGTGGAAGAATTGGTGCGGGCACCACAGCTCAAAAGAGAATTCAATCCAGTTTAATCAAGCCAGATTCAATATGGATTTTGGTAGAGTAAATTTAGTCTATTTTTGGTTTCAATTTTACTTCTTTAATTGAATATGAGTCCTGTAAATAGGGTAGTTTATTTCTTTATTTGAGTTTGAGTCCTGTAAATAGGAATAGGTCTATGTTAATTTGATCTTTTAAGTCAAATTGGGTGCAATTTGACTTTGTAATTAGTTAATTCCCTAAGTTGGTCCAAGAAGGATTTGAATTGGGTTCAAATCAAAGCAAGAGGGCTTGGAGAATGGGTGCAACAAATCACTTCAACTAACCTTGACATGGAGGATGCCACATCATCACATACAAGTGGAGGCCAAGTCATCTCCAAAGTCAACATGGAGGACACCTAAGCATTCCACCTCACCACTCTTTGGGCGCCCAACTTAAATTCAAAATATGTCTAGCTGACCACTATTCTCTCCTCATTCCAAGCAAGGATCAAGGTGGCTTCAACTCTCCTCCCACATAGCAAGCAACTCCCCATGATACTCTCCTTGTATTTCGAAATTTCAAAATTGAAGTGGATTAAAAAGCCCTCCAAACCACTCTTGTAAGCATTATTCATGAATTAAAAAAAAAAGAGTTTCTTCTTCCACTTGTGATAAGCAATGTGTTTTCTGAGAGGGAGTGGGTGAGAGACACACAAAACTATCCTTTAGCCATCCTAATCTTCTCCTAAACCCACCATTACTCTAGCTAGAAGACGCCCCTCCACCATCCAAAGAAGATCTCCCAAATTCCAACCAAAGCTCCTCCACCATCTCCTTTTTTCAAGAACGAGAACTTCAATCTTCAAAAAAGCTTCTTCAACAGATTTTGGATACCATCCCTTACTTTCATGGGATGCTAACTCCAGTTGCAGCTCAAGGATTCCAATGAGATTACATTCTAGGCACCAAATGAAGCAACTTGATCTCCTCCAACTCCATCTAATCCAACCATACTATTCTTCCTTGAAGCTTTAGTATTTTTCCATTCTTCTTGTCATCTCAAGTCTCTAATCCCTTTTCTTTCTAGGGTTCCCCAAGATCACAAGTTGAAGAGGGAGGTGGTCTTGCCCTTGAGACCATTCAAGCCAGAGGTCTACATCTCTTGGAGTGATAGTTTCAAGTACTAATCTCAATTCGGGAGTGCTAAAATTGAACCCCTACTAATGGCGTGAGACATCAATATTGGTAAGAAAACTGATTTGGTATGCGATGAATGATTTCTAATTTAGTAGATGATTTAATTTGTTGAGCAATGACCCCTACGAATATAAACAAATTCAACCACAATATAGCAAAGAGTCATATGAAGGAAAAACCAAATAAGGGATAACTCAAACTAGGGCTTCATGTTCATCCATGAAGCTTGGACCTAAGGCTTGGGAAACCATCCTATCTAGGGCATAGACTATTAAAATATTCAGACCTAAGAAATAAAAAGGGTTTTCTTACCAATATTGATGTCTCATGCCATTAGTAGGGATTCAATTTCAGCACTCCCGAATTGAGATTGGTACTTGAAACTATCACTCCAAGAGATGTAGACCTCTAGCTTGAAAGGTCCCAAGGGCAAGACCAACTTCCTCTTCAACTCGTGATCTTGGAGAACCCTAGAAAGGAAAGGGATTAAAGACTTGAGATGACAAGAAGAATAAAAAAATACTAAAGCTTCAAGGAAGAATAGTATGGTTGGATTGGATGGAGTTGGAGGAGATCAAGTTGCTTCATTTGGTGCCTGGAATGTAATCTCATTGGAATCCTTGAGCTACAACTAAAGTTGGCATCCCATGAAGGTAAAGGATGGTATCTAAAATCTATTATAGAAGCTTCTTTGAAGATTGAAGTTGGCGGTCTTGAAGAAAGGAGATGGTGGAGGAGCTTTGGTTGGAATTTGGGAGAACTTCTTTGGATGGTGGAAGGGCGTCTTCTAGCTAGAGTCATGGTGGGTTTAGGAGAAGATTAGGACAGCTAAAGGATGGTTTTGTGGGCCTCTCGCCCACTCCCTCTCGGAGGACACATTGCTTATCACAAGTGGGAGAAGAAACTCTTTTAATTTTCATTCATCAATATCCTTTACAAGGGGTTTGGAGTGGTATTTATAGCCTCTCCAAAGTCATTTAAAATTTTGAATTCAAAAGGAGGTTACATAAATCATGGAGAGATAAGTGGGGAAGTTGAAACTATCCTTGATTCATGCCTTGATCATGGAGAGATAAGTGGGAAAGTTGGAATCATCCTTGATTCATGCCTTGAATGCTTGGTTGGCCACCCTCTTTGAATTCAAACCTTGGCCGACCAAGATAGAGTGAGGTGGCCTCATGAAGTGGCTTCCATGTGGGCTTGGGAGATGAGATGGCTTCCATATAAGTTTGATGATGTGGTGTTCCAACTTAGCAAGGTTTGTTGAAGTAGTTTGCCTCACCTTATCTTTATGTCTTCATGCTTCATTTCAACCCAAACCAAACCAAACTTGAACCCAACTTGTAAATTCACTAATTACAAGACCAAATTGACTTTAATTGGACTCAAAAGATCAAATTGAAATAAGCCCAACCCTAATTACAGGACTCAAACTTGACCAGAGAAATAAATTTCCCTATTTACAGGATACATGTTCAATAAAAGAAAAAAAATTAAAATCAAAAGTGGCATTAACTCAATCAATTGAAATCCATAATGAATTTGGCTTGATAAAATTGGATTGAAGCTTCTTTCAAATTGTGGTGCTTGCACCAATTCTCCCGGGGTGGGAATGACTCGACCCTATCGAGTATGGGTCTCTCTAACTCTGATAATATTCTAGTAAATCCGGGTTGATTTGTGGTAGGTCCTCCCAAGTGATTCACGAGTTATTAGATTCTGGTCGACCTTGCCATTGCATCAAATAGTGTTGATAGTCTTTATTTCTGGTAATGATAGTTTTGTCATCCATAATTCTCTCAATTCGATCTCGTCGCTCTGGTATAGAGGCTGGTGGACACTCGGGGATAGGGTCACTCTCAATGGTAGGTTCAGGCCCAAAAGGCTCACTAGATATCAATATTGGCTCCTTGTATTCTATTAAGTCTGAAATATTGAAGGTCGAGCTGATACCTAGGTCAGATGGTAGTTCCAATATATACGCATTAGGTCCAATTTTCTTTAGGATTTTGAATGGCCCTGCACCGTGGGTATGTAATTTTTTCATAGTTCCAGGTGGGAACTATTTGGGTTTGAGTCTAACCATTACGTAGTCTCCTTCAGATAACTCTTTGATTTTTCTATGTGAATTAGCCATATGCCTGTAGGTTTCATTGTTCATGTTGATTTTTTTACTGATTTCTTTATGCAAGTCCTTAACATGCTGTGCGTATAGCTCAGCAGACTCAGAAACTTGTGCATGTGTGGGTAATGGAATGAGATCTATAGGCTTTCTAGATTTGTAACCATGGACCACCTCAAAAGGACTCTTCCCAATAGATCTATTGACTGAGCTGTTATAAGCAAACTCGGCACGAGATAGTAAGAGATCTCAATTTTCCATACTCTCACCAACTAGACATCTCAGCAGGTTTCCTAGACTCCGGTTAATGACTTCAGCTTGGCCATCAGTTTGAGGATGGTAGGCTATAGAGAATTTCAGTTTGGTTCCTAGCATATGCCAAAGGGTTTTCCAAAAGTAACTAGTAAACCTGACATCTCTATCTGACATAATTGTTTTGGGTAAACCATGTAGCCTAACCACTTCATCAAGAAAAAGCTTAGCCATTCTAGAAGCATCGAGGGTTTTAGAACATGGGATGGAGTGAGCCATCTTAAAAAATCGATCGACTATAACAAAGATGGAATTATATCTCCTAGAGGTGTTTGGAAATCCTAGTACAAAGTCCATACTAAGATCCTGCCATGGACAATCAGGGACTGGTAGAGGAGTGAACAAACCAGTATTCTGCTTTTGCTCTTTGGCAACAGCACATGTTCGACATTGCACTACAACTTGGGCTACATTCCTCTTGAGACTAGGCCAAAAAAATTGATCTTCTACTGCTAGGATGGTCTTATTTCTTCCAAAATTACCGGCTAGGCCTCCTGATGCGGGACAAATAGGGGGGCTAGGAGGATCGTTGGAGAGCTGAGAAGTCTCCTGTGATTAGGGTCAAGAAGGTGGAAGAAAGATGCAGGGGAAAGAAAGATGGATACTCTATGGACTTGGAACATACCTTCACGAAGAGACGTCGCACTTCTAGGGCATCTCACCCACCCCACTACATGCAGTCTAGGGCGTCCCACCTATCTCACTACATGCAGAGCCTAGGACGTCCCACCTAAATTGCTACCTGGGGTCGTGATGGAGAAGCTCCAACATCATAGAGGGGACTCAACGAAAAAGAAGATAACTAGGGTCTCACGCCTCTCGATGCTCGAAAGCGAAGGTAGTGGGGTCTCACACCCCTCGACACCCACAGGTGAAGGAAAGACGGGCCTCATGCCCACTCCTAACGGAGGCAGAACCAAGAACACTCTTTTCAAAAATTCATATTCTTCATATTTTATTCAAGAGAAGAGGTGCTTTTATATAGGCTTACAAAACTTGGGGTCCAAGTAAAGAATATAAGGCATGCAGCTCATAAAAGGTGACACCCCAAACATGCTTTGTTTGTAGCCTGAAAACATGGTAGAAAACTAAATACAATCCTCCCCAAATGATAAAAAAATCAAACTAATCCTAATCTAAAACTAATTTAAATAACTTCCCAACTGGTCCATACATCATGATTTAAAATAAATAAATTAGGCAATGCCTGCTCTAAAATCTATGAAGCTTTGAAATTGGTGCAGCTCTGAGATTCATGCTTCACCATCTTTGAGCTGCTTTGAGATCGGTGTGCATTGAAGAGAGTGCACTTTCATGTTTGTACAACAGCTGGGTTCCTTCTCCATGGATTGAAGGGGGCTGAATGATGGCAGACATGGAGGTCGTGACGGCCGGCGAAGGTCATGAAGGCCGGCGGCGGGCATGGGTGGCCGACGGGAAGCAGGGGCGGACGGCGGCATGGGGGAGAGGGACGTGGCACGGCACGGCCGAGCAGCAGGGGCGGATGGATGGGCGGAGCAGTAGGGGCTGACGGACGGGCGGAGCAGCATGGGTGGACGGACTGCGGAGCAGCAGGGGCGGATGGATAGGCGGTTCTGGTGGGATTCACCAGCGTTCCCACGAGAAGATCGTCACCGGGGGAAGGTGGATGGCCATCCAGGGTCGTTGGTGGTTGGGCATGCCGGATCCAGGACCGGCGGCAAAAAATTGGGAGTTCTGGTAACTTAGATTTGAGGTTGAAGATGACGGGGATAAGGAGGAATAAGTCAGGAATAAAAGAGGGATAAAGTGGAAATAGTGGGGATAACTTGAATAGATGGAATAAAAAAAATAAAAAAAAATCTGGCAAAAAAGAAAACCCGGATGGATTTTGATGTCCCCATCATTCCCCTGGGATGGGGAAACTCGATTCCATCGAGTCAGGCTCGCTACAAATTTTTTTTTCTTTTTTTTCTCTTTTTTTTTTTTCAACCCTAATCCTCTCCTGCTCTGATACCAAATTGATGCGGGATGAACCTAAGGATGCAAAAAAATAGAAAACTCATTTTTTGGAATTTTTAGAATTTTAATTTCGTGGTTAAGAACTCAAAAGATAAGCAAAGTTCAACATAAGGACTAGCAATGGCAGAAACAAGCATACCCACAAAATTCTCATGCAAACTAATGAATCTTAGGACCCAGAAATTGAGAAATTCCCGGCTTAGGATAGCAATCTTCAACCAAATCAGAAATTAATAGAAGGAAAGGATTTTACCAGTCAAAGATTGAGGATTCAGTCGATGAAGAGATCTCTCGCACTCAGATTGGAGCCTGGATGATGAAGCTACAGTTTTCCTTGAATCTGAGGCAAATCTGGGCGGTCTTGGAGGCAAGAGGGGCCTCCTCTGAGGAGGGGAAACACCTCGGGGATCTGCAAAATGTCAGAGGTCAGCAAGAAATAACAAAATAATTAGAAAGGAAATTGATGGAAAGAAGAAAGGGGAATCAGGGCTCCAAGGGTTGGCAGCTAGAAAGAGAAGATGGCTTCTTCTTCTTGGATGCCTGAGGGCTCTTCAACTGAGGGCGTGGTTGATGTCTGGAAGTTGATTTGCTGCTAAGACGTGGGGTTTTGCAAGGGCAAGGGTCGGCCAACACAAGAACAAGGAATCACACAAAACAAAGTAACACAAACACAAGCTCGCAAGCTCAAATAAATTTCACTAGGATTTTTTTGATATCATGAATAAAAGTTTATTACAAGAGGGGGACGGGTGGGGTATTTATAGAGTTCCCATGCCCTCTCCTTGTTAGAATAGGAATACAAGCTAGATAGGGAGAAAGATTACAAGTGGAGTGGGAATAGGTTCACAAGTTGAATAGAAATAGATTCTCCTTGTTTGATATGGATTTCCTTCCTCCTTTGACTTGGTCAAAAGGCCTTGGACTTGGTCAAATCTCCTTTTCTTGGGCTTGGACACCTCTTGGCTTGGACTTGGGCTCTTAGGTAGCAATTGGGGCGTCCAAGGATGGGTTGGGCGCATGGGCTTTGGGCCCTGGAGGCCTGGGATGCCTAGAGCAGGAATATTCTAGGTATCTTGGTTCTGGGCTGGAATATACCTGGAATCTTGGTTCTTTATGGACCTGGACCTTGCATTCACTTAGGCTGGGATGCAGGTGGACCTCTGGAATCATGGATGCCCTGGTTTGGGAATATGCTCTGGTATTTAGGAAGGAATCTGGGCATCTGGAAGGCATCTAGAAAGAATTAGGATTTCTGGAAAGTATTTTGGATCCTGGGATATTACACAAAATCCAACAAGCTGATGTAGTAGCCTCTGACTCCTGGATGTGGCCTGGTGGAACTCTAAAATAGGGTAACCTCCTCTCTTGTACAAAAATTGGACTCATACTGGACTCATAACTGAAGTACAGGACTCGATATACTGATTAGGGTTGAGGGTTGAGACAAATCAACTAACCTCAACTTATTACAGGACTCAATCTTAATTGATTATAAAATTGTGACACATGACTAAGGTTCTAAAATTTAAAATCCTAATCAATAAACTATATGGGATCCAGTGATCTGTGTCTGATCATGGTGTCCCCACCACCTCCAGCATAAACTTCCCAGATCAAAAACTCTCGGATGGATGTTTGGGGTATACACAATTTAATTCCTTTGAAAAGGAACCCATCTAGAAAAGTATAGTCACGATAAACACTAGATGGTCCTTGTTGGAGGGATTGATAAATGTCTCTAAAGTCTGGACACTTAGGGTACTCTTCTCTCCATTTATCAAACCCTACAACTTCGGTGCTAACTATGGTCAAAAGCATAGATCATCGACTCAGTGCATCTGCAACCCTATTTTCAGTACCAGCACGATGTTTCAGGATAAAGGTATATGCTTGGATGAATTCTATCCATTTTTCATGCATAGAGTTTAGTTTCTTTTGGAAATTAAGGAATCATAAGGCTTCGTGATCAGAATAAAGAATGAATTCTTGTGGTAATAAGTAGTGTCTCCAATACCTCAAAGCTTGTACTACCGCATAGAATTTTCTATCAAATGTCGAGTACCTCATTCTTGCCTCATTTAACTTTTTGCTAAAAAGTGCCACTGGATGACCTTCTTGACTCAAAACTCCTCCAATTCCTACTCTAGTGGTATCACAAGCAATCTCAAATACCTTTGAAAAATAGGGTAACCTCAAAATATGTGCTTGTGTCATTCTTTTCTTGATTTCTAGGAAGGCTCTATCGGTAACTTTTATCCATTCAAAGGTTCCCTTCCTAATGCAGTTAGTAATGGATGCCACTATGGTACTGAATCTTCGAATGAATCTCTTATAGAAGGTGGCTAGACCATGAAAACTTCGAACCTCATGGACACTTTTGGGTACTGGCCACTCAACTATGGACTTGACTTTTTCGAGATCAGCAGACTGAAAGTAAACTGATGCAGGTGGTTTGACAAGATCCTACACTAGGCATGCAAACATCTGCGGGAGCAGATAGGATTTTAAAATAATTTTTAAAATTCATGCAGCGGGGCTCTCGGACCCGCCTCCACGCACGGTGCTAGCCGCCAAAAAGGGGGTTCACGGTCACAGAGTTCTGTAGCACTGGGCAGAACTAGAGCACTTCAAAACAATGGATTAAACCCTTGATTCTCTCCCTCTAAAGCTCCTAAACCCAGCCCCAAATGTTCTCTCCTTAAGCCTCTCAAAGAAATGCCCAAAGCTTCTCTCTTTTTAAGCCTCTCTCACGGTGAAACCTCTCCCGTTGAAACTCAATTCCCAATCATCAAAAATAGGGGATGCTGGTTTGGTTTTAATATAGGCTGCTGGGAGGGAGAGGGAAGTGGAGCGACGGTGAGGTGGAGAGACGGTGGCTTTTAACCCAATTAAACAGCCATAAACAAGGGATCAAAGCCATTAATCAACAGTGGAGGGAGAAGAGGAAGAGACGCGCGCGAGGACGTTTGGCATTCCCGATGTTTTGGAAATTTTATTTTCTCATTTGTTTGGCCTTCCATCAAAAACAAATGACCATGTAAACGGTCCAAGGAGAAAAACCATGGAACCAAAACCGGTCCATGGCAAATATGGTTCAAACCAATTAAACCAACCCATTTTGGTTCAATCCCATTAAACCAAACGGTTCAACCTGGTTCAAGGAATACAATTGGTTCACAACCAATTAGAGGCCGAAACGAACTCCGAATCAGTTCAAAACTGATTCAGAAAAATCCTGGCGCAGTGCTGGTCAGCCCGGAACAATTTCCGATTGACACAGATAAGGGCAAGACGGAAAAAAGAGTGCTCAAAAATACTGTGACCATAAAACCGAGGCGATTCCCAATCATAATCGGTATCCGGATCAGAGAGTTATCTTCTGTGGCGTGTGACCTCATAGGTTCGAACCTAAATGGTAGCACTAGAATAATTTTAGTACCAGCACAGGAAACCATCTAGCAATGGATCCCGGCATCCGGATAGGTCGAAGATGCGGGAGCAAACTATCGAACCTCTGGCATATGGTTACCGTATAATTCATCCCTTTGACCTCTAATGCTCATCACGATTGAGATTGGGCTGCCAACCCAGACTGAGTCAGTCGACTACATGTCTCAACCTCGCAAGCCCAGTGACTCTTCACTTGGACTACCCCGGCCGAGGATTTGCTAAATTGAGATACTGCGAGACATTCAATCCAAACTGTTTGGACAGGTCAATTCCATCTTGGTCCATCACTCCTCCACAAGTACTTGCCTGTACCCAGAAACCTTCCGTCACCGGATTAAAAATCCGGGTAGTCCGGCACCAAAGCATAGGGAGTTGCTTGCAAGCTACCGTGACGACCTCAGGTCAGAGGGACACATATACCCATATCCAATCGTGAGTATCCCTTTGGCAAATAGGGGCTGCACGGAGTCACGTTCAATGAGATATCACATATCCCACTTGTAGATCACATCAGTGTCACCACACTCATTTGGCCAAGAGGATAACCAAACGATGTGAACTGCAACAACCTATACTTGATATATTGCCATCCAGTACAATATATCCTTTGGTTGTGAACAGGGTTTAAGGACCACTCAATACATCCTCTCTGTATCGAAGTCAGAGTAGTCCTAAGGACTTCATCACATTGAAAGAGTTCATTTCAGGAAAATATTAGTATGTGATGAGCTGCCAAAAATATTATTTTATTAATTCATAAAATGAGTACAATACTGAGCACAACCGCCTACAACCCAGGCGATTGGCTTTGGGACACAATTCCCAACAACTCCCACTTGTACTAAAGCCAATCAGAAGAGTATCTAATACCCATTTCTCATTTACAATAGTCGAACTCTTTTATTCCGAGGGCTTTAGTGAAGGGGTCGGCCAAATTTTCTTTTCCATCGATCTTCAGAAGATTGATGTCGCCTCGTTCCACGATCTCTCGTACGAGGTGGTAGCGCCGCAAAATGTATTTGGTGCGGTGATGAGCTTTAGGCTCCTTAGCTTGAGCAATGGCTCCAGTGCTGTCACAGTATACCGGAACAGGACCATCTAGGGAAGGTGTCACCCCTAGCTCTCCAAGGAACTTCCACAACCACACAGCTTCCTTTGCCGTATCTGATGCTGCAATGTATTCTGCTTCGCATACCGAGTCTGCAACAGTTGCCTGCTTAGAACTTTTACAGCAGATCGCTCCTCCATTCAAGGTAAAAACAAATCCTGACACACTCTTGCTATCATCTCTATCTGACTGGAAACTGGAGTCAGAGTACCCCACAAGTTTCAAGTCAGGTTCTCCATAAATCAGCCATTGATCTTTAGTATTTCTTAAATACTTAAGGATGGACTTAACCACCTTCCAATACGCCTCACCTGGGTCAGACTGGTATCTGCTCACTACTCCTAGTGAGTATGCCACGTCTGGTCTAGTACAAGTCATAGCATACATGATAGAGCCTACTACCGAAGCATAAGGTACTCTACTCATGCACTCTCTTTCCTTAGGAGTTGTCGCACAATCCTTCTTGGAAAGAGTAATTCCATAACCTATCAGAAGATAGCCTTTCTTGAAATTTTTCATGCTGAACTGTTTCAACACAGTGTCAATTTACGTAGACTGGGACAGTCCCAAAAGCTTCTTAGATCTATCTCTATAGATTTTCATACCTAGTATGTAAGAAGCTTCACCCAAGTCCTTCATGGAGAACTAAGATGATAAGCAGACCTTTATTCCTTGTAATGCTGCGACATCATTCCCGATTAAGAGAATGTCATCAACATACAGTACTAGGAATACAATCACAGAACCATTTATCCATTTATAGATGCACGGTTCTTCTCTGTTCTTAACGAAGCCATACGATTTGATACACCTATCAAACCATAAGTTCCAACTTCAAGACGCTTGCTTGAGTCCATAGATGGACCTCTGCAACTTGCATACTTTTGATTCATCTGTGGATGTGAACCCTTCAGGCTGTATCATATACACCTCTTCTTCCAGCTCCCCATTCAGGAAAGCGGTTCGGACATCCATCTGCCAGATCTCGTAATCAAAATATGCTGCCAAAGCAAGCATGATCCGAATGAACTTGAGCATTTCCACAGGGGAGAAAGTCTTGTCATAATCGATACCATATCGCTGACGATACCCCTTGGCAACTAGACGGGTTTTATAGGTCTCTACCTTCCCATCTGCGCCCCTTTTCCTCTTGAAGATCTATTTACACCCGATGGGTTTTATTCCTTCAGGCGGATCAACCAATGTCCAAACATTGTTGATTTCCATGGACTCCATTTCAGATCGCATGGCTCCAAACCATGCCTCAGAGTCAGATCTCAGAAGTGCATCCATATAGGTGATCGGATCCTCATTGTTCTCATCGAGCTCAATGGGATCGCCGTCCCAGACCAAGAAACCGTAGTATCTGTCCAGGTGACGCGGTATTCTACCGGATCTCCTAATGGGTTCTGGGTGTGATTCAATCACAGCCGGTTCTACGATGTCCTTAGAGTGTGTAGGTTCTTCTATTGGCTGAACTTCATCAAGTTCAATATTAGAAGCTATAGTTCCTTCTCCAAGGAACTCCTTTTCCAAAAAGATAGCTCTAAGAGTAACGAACACCTTTTGTTCATTCTCCAAGTAGAAGAAATACCCTTTGGTTTCCTTAGGATAACCAATGAATAAACATCTATCAGACATAGGACCAAGTTTGTCTGAGTCTAAACGCTTTACGTAAGCTGGACAACCCCATACCTGAAGGTGTGAGATTGAGGGTTTACGCCCATTCCACATCTCATACGGAGTGGAGACAACAGACTTACTTGGAACATTATTTAATAAGTAAAAGGCTGTCTGAAGTGCATATCCCCAAAAGGATAGCGGCAAAGTTGCAAAGCCCATCATGGATCGAACCATGTCCAACAAGGTTCGATTCCTCCTTTCGGACACACCATTCAACTGTGGTGTTCCTAGAGGAGTCCACTGAGAGAGAATTCCATTCTCCTCAAGATATGTCAAAAAAGCATCAGATAAGTATTCACCACCTCGATTAGATCGAAGGGTTTTAATACTTTTTTCCAGTTTGCTTTTCTACTTCATTACGATATCGTTTGAACATTTCAAACGATTCAGACTTATGTCTCATTAAAAAGACATAACCGAATCTTGAAAAGTCGTCTGTAAAAGTAATGAAATATTTGTATCCTTCTCTACATCGGTCCACATACATCAGTATGTATTAGACTTAGAAGTTCTGTAGCTCGTTCACCCTTTCCAGTAAAAGGTGACTTGGTCATTTTACCAAGTAAACATGATTCACAAGTGGGCAGTGATTCAGAATCACTGACCTCGAGAAGTCCATCTCCTCACATCTTGTTTATCCTATTTTGGTTAATATGATCTAGCCTACAGTGCCAAAGATACAAATCATTGACATTATCTAACCTTGGGTGTTTGCTAGAAGTGTACATTACACTAACAGGCCTTGATAGTATATATATGTCATTATTTAATCTAGCTTTCATTATAACAGAGTTATTCAAAATAACATTGCAAAAATCTCTTTTTATTGATAGTTCAGAACCACAATTGGCCAAAAGGCCTACAGAGATTATGCTCATAATGAAACTAGGACAATAGTGACAGTCGACTAGCTCGACAGTACAAGACTCAAAGACAAGACGCAGGACTCCGATCGCCAGTACTGGAACACGATTTCCATTCCCGACACTCATAAACTGTTCTCCATCTTCAAATCTTCTGCTAACTTGAAGTCCCTGTAACGAATTACAAACATGAATTGGACTACCAGTATCCAATACCCAGTTAGCAGTATCAACAATTGAGTTATTACAAGGTTTTATCATATAAATACCTTGTTCAGCAGACTTCTGCTTCCTCGGCCTGTTCGGATCAAAGGACGCAATATAAAGAGGACAGTTCCTCTTCCAGTGTCCCTTCTTCTTGCAGTAGAAATATTCTGCAGAAGACTGATCAGCTTTATACTTCCTAGTCTGACTAGGGCCAGGAACATTCTGCACCTTCTTTCTCTTCTTATTTATTTTCTTCTTCCCTTTCTTAAAGGGACGACGACCTCTACTTCCTTCCACTAAATTCACCACCCCCTTATTCAGTTGGTGGTCTTTCTTGAAAGACTGTAGTAACCCCAAAAGACCATGGTAGTTGACTGCAGGCTTGTTCATTCTATAATGATCGAGAAAATCAAGATAGGAGGAGGGAAGAGAATTCAGGATCACATCCTTGCCGAGCTGCTCGTGCAAGGGGCATCCGAGTTTGCCCAACTTTTCAATCAGCTCGATCATATACAATACATGATCAGTGACTGAACCGCCACAAGACATTGTACCGTTCTACATCATCCGGAGTGCCGAAGGATTCCTTTAACTTTTGAAGGATCTCATCAGGTTGGGCCTCCTCGAATTTGCAACTGAACTCGTCGTTCATAGCCACTAACATAATGTAATGGACAGTAGTCCGATCAGAGACCCACTTCAGATAAGCGTCTCTGACCGCACTCCGTGCATTTGCAGGAGGGATTTCAGGTGCCGGATCCGTTATCACATAAAGGATCCATTCATGCTCCAGAACAATTCTCAACCTTCGATACCAACTATCAAAGTTGTGACCCTTTAACTTCTCGTTATCGAGAAGTGACCGGAGCGATTAATTTGAAGACATCTGAAAAGAAAATAAGACCATATTAGTTTATGAATTAATAACTTAACCAAAAGACTTGGATTTTAGTCTAAAGGTTTCTCCCACTAATTTTTCAGATTGGTAGCCTCTAACTCCAATCCGTGAAAACACTTTTTCAAGTAGGTACTGAAATCCAATAGGTCTCGCATGAGCCCGACTATGGCCGGCTCACCCATATGAGCCTAAAGGTAGGTTCGTAAACCAATTGTTTCCCTAAATAATTTTCAGTATTTTATTTTGCCCCAGAGAGAACCCCAATTGGCCTAGGGGCCTCCTATTGCGGGTCTCTGGTTAGGTCCAACCATTAAAATGACAAATCCAATGCTTCCAGTTAACTAAAGACCAAGCCCGACTATGGCCGGCCCACCTGGTCCCGTTAAGGAGGTTGCACTGAACCATCATCGATCAGATAGAAATTCCAGTCGCCGGATGTACACCCGTTCTATGGAACTGCCGATGCACACCAAGCTAGTGGACACATTTCTATCCAACTTAATGGGAGGCAAAGACACTATCAACTCATTGACTTAGTCTTTTTAAGGACTTAATAATTTTAGAGAATTTTTTTTTTTTTAGTTGTGACAGAAGAAAAGAGACAAGGACATGGATCATCCTCCCACTAAATCAAAAGATTCCAGGAGGGTTGAAATAAATCAACAAATAATCCATGGGCACCTATAGATTAGTCAGACCGATCAACCTGGGTGACATGGGTTAACTCGAGTCATTGAGCTTTTCCAATCAGTTCTGGTCGACTCGACTAGCCAGGTAGGTGAGATCATGGGTGAGTATCCACCATTAACCATCTTTCCTAGACACCAACCAAGTTGGCCAGGAAAGAGGTAGCCTCATACAGCCATGATCACAATGCCAAACCTACCTCGACACCAGTCGGTTTACCAGACTCGATCAGAGTAGCCTAAAGACTTGGGCGTCCATTGAGACACTAATTGGATCCATTTTAGATGAACGGATCAACTAATCTAACTATTAGATAGTTCTAAAGAAGGACCTTAAACAACTTTTGTTTAATCTTCTTCTTATTATCCAGTTCAACTAAAATTAGGTCTAACCCAGTTTTGGACCCAACTAGTCAGCTAACCCAATTAACCCAAAAATGGCTTATGCAAATTGTATTAGATTTCATAAACCTAAAAACTTTTCTAATAAGCCAAACACTTAATTAAAATATTTTTTAATTAAGTCTTTATGTAAAACATTTTTACATACCAAAAATCATGCATCCAAAAATATTTTACAAATATTTTATAAAACATGCCTAAAACATGTATCTCAAAATTAAAATAATTTTTAATTTTTTAATATTCTTTAAGGATCATTCTGAAGAGGCCAACACAGACGATCCACATCGTGTCTAAGGCACACGGTCATGATGAAGGTCTCAACTAGGTTCCAAAAAAAAAACTTGATACATTTTTAAGATTAAACAATTTTTAATCTGTAAACATGCATACTAGATTAGATTACAAATTCAACGTGGCTCTGATACCAATGAAAGTAAACTGATGCAGGTGGTTTGACAAGATCCTACACTAGGCATGCAAACATCTGCGGGAGCAGATAGGATTTTAAAACAATTTTTAAAATTCACGCAGCGGGCATCTGCTCCGCCAGGAATTAATCTAAATCTAATTGCATTTAGGCATGCATAATCATATAAAATATTTATAAAATATTAAACAATTTAATCTATCCATGCATGATTAAAAAATAAATTTTTCATACCTTTATTCTGCCTGGAATAACTCTGCAATAAACCTGGAATAGGCTGGAATAACTAGAATAAAGTTATTCCAGTCATCTTCCTCCTTGGGACCCTGTTTTTAGCTTGCAAAACGTCATCGGAACACCGCCTTCCGGACCTCCGTTTGCTCCCAAATTTGAGCAGCAGCTTCATGGACAAGTCTTCTTCGATTTGCCTCCGGTTGCTGCAATCAAATCTAAGCCAAAAAAATTAAATAAATCACCAAATTCTGCAGCCAGATTTCTGCAGCATAACTGGGCAGCAGACTTTGGCCTTCGTTTCAGAGCAGCTGGGGCGATCCCGGCTCGCGTGGTTTTCTCCTAGGAGTAGAGTGGTACTCCCTCTAGAGGGGAGACATGCCCGGGGCTCTCGGATCCGCCTCCATGCACGGTGCTAGCCACCGGAAAGGGGGTTCACGGTCACAGAGTTCTGCAGCACTGGGCAGAACTAGAGCACTTCAAAACAATGGATTAAACCCTTGTTTCTCTCCCTCTAAAGCTCCTAAACCCAGCCCCAGATGTTCTCTCCTTAAGCCTCTCAAAGAAATGCCCAAAGCTTCTCTTTTTTTAAGCCTCTCTCACGGTGAAACCTCTCCCGTTGAAACTTAATTCCCAATCATCAAAAATAGGGGACGCTGGTTTGGTTTTAATATAGGCTGCTGAGAGGGAGAGGGAGGTGGAGCGACGGTGAGGTGGAGAGATGGTGGCTGTTAACCCAATTAAACAGCCCTAAATAAGGGATCAAAGCTATTAATCAACAGTGGAGGGAGAAGAGGAAGAGACGCGTGCAAGGATGATTGGCATTCCCGACATTTTGGAAATTTTATTTTCTCATTCGTTTGGCCTTCCATCAAAAACAAATAACCGTGTAAATGGTCCAAGGAGAAAAACCATGGAACCAAAACCGGTCCATGGCAAATATGATTCAAACCATTTAAACCAACCCATTTTGGTTCAATCCCATTAAACCAAACGGTTCAACCTGGTTCAAAGAATAAAATTGGTTCACAACCAATTGGAGGCCGAAACGAACTCCGAATCAGTTCAAAACTGATTCAGAAAAATCCTGGCACAGTGCTGGTCAGTCCGGAATAATTTTCGGTTGACACAAACAAGGGCATGACGGGGAAAAGAGTGCTCAAAAATACTGTGACCATAAAACCGAGGCGATTCCCAATCGTAATCGGTATCCGGATCAGAGAGTTATCCTCTGTGGCGTGTGACCTCATAGGTTCGAACCTAAATGGTAGCACTAGAACAATTTTAGTACCAGCATAGGAAACCATCTAGCAATGGGTCCCAGCGTCCGGATAGGTCGAAGATGCGGGAGCAAACTATCGAACCTCTGGCTATGGTTACCGTATAATTCATCCCTTTGACCTCTAATGCTCATCACGACTGAGATTGGGCTGCCAACCCAGACTGAGTCAGTCGACTACGTGTCTCAACCTCGCAAGCCCAGTGACTCTTCACTTGGACTACCCTGGCCGAGGATTTGCTAAATTGAGATACTGCGAGACATTCAATCCAAACTGTTTGGACAGGTCAATTCCATCTTGGTCCATCACTGCTCCACAAGTACTTTCCTGTACCCAGAAACCTTCCATCACCGGATTAAAAATCCGGGTAGTCCGGCACCAAAGAACAGGGAGTTGCTTGCAAGCTACCATGATGACCTCAGGTCAGAGGGACACATATACCCATATCCAATCGTGAGTATCCCTTTGGCAGAAAGGGGCTGTACGGAGTTACGTTCAATGAGATATCACATATCCCACTTGTATATCACATCAGTGTCACCACACTCATTTGGTCAAGAGGACAACCAAACGATGTGAACTGCAACAACCTATACTTGATATATTGCCGTCCAGTACAATTTATCCTTTGGTTGTGAACAGGGTTTAAGGACCACTCGATACATCCTCTCTGTATCGAAGTCAGAGTAGTCCTAAGGACTTCATCACATTGAAAGAGTTCATTTTAGGAAAATATTAGTATGTGATGAGCTGCCAAAAATATTATTTTATTAATTCATAAAATGAGTACAATACTGAGCACAACCGCCTACAACCCAGGCGATTGCTTTGGGACACAATTCCCAACACAGACACCCCTTTAGTAGTGACAACAAATCCTAGAAAGATAACTCTACGGGACATGAATTCACATTTCTTGAAGTTAGCATAGAGACTATCTTGTCTAAGGGCTTGACAAACCTGCCTAAGATAGTTTAGGTTGTCTTCCTTAGTTCTACTATAGATGAGAATGCCATCAAAATAGACCACTATAAATTTCCCAATGAAGGTCCTTAAAACTTGGGTCATAATCCTCATGAAGGTACTAGGTGCATTGGATCGACCAAAAGGCATTACTATCCACTCATATAAGCCATCTTTGGTTTTGAAAGCAATTTTTCATTCGTCCCCAAGCCTAATTCTTACTTGATGATAGCCACTCTTAAGGTCAATTTTGGAAAAAATTTTGGCTCCGGGCATCATATCTAACATGTCATCCAAACGGAGAATAGGAAAATAATACTTAATTGTGATTTTATTTATGGCTCTGCTATCTACATACATTCTCCATGTGCCATCTTTCTTAGGGGTCAAAAGGGCTGGCACTGCACATGGACTCAGGCTTTCTCTAATGAACCCCTTTTGGAGAAGTTCCCCAACTTGACGTTGTAACTCAGTGTGTTTTGTAGGGTTCATTCTATAATGGGGAAGGTTCGGTAACGTGGATCCTGGGATCAAATCTATGGCATGTTGAATGTCTCTCAAGGATGGAAGGTGATTAGGAAGGTCTTCTAGAAATATGTCTTAAAACTCCTCTAGAAACCTTAACACTTCCTGGGGTTGTTCCTTATAGGGTTGGTCCTGGGTTTCCTTAGTTGTCAAAATCCACATGGGGGAACCACCACTAAGCTCCTACTCCAATTCCTTAGCATTGATCAGATTTACTCCTTGTTTCTTGTCTTTCAAGTGACTTGATCCTCTCTTAATTTGGTCCTTAGGTAGTGAAGAATTGATTACAATCTTTTTTCCATTATGAGTAAAAGAATAAGAATTAGAGCGACCATAGGGTATAGCATCATGGTCATACAACCATGGTCGTCCTAATATGATGCTGCTTATCCCCATGGGAAGAACATCGCACCAAACCTTTTCTTGGTATGACTGGATTCGGATTGTGCTTGGCACCTAAATTTGATGGGAATCGAGGTCGAATCTATCCAGGATACCTTATATGGGTTGGGATGGGGCACAATAGGCAATCCTAAGTTCTTGACCGTACTGGTTGATATAGCGTTGACACAACTTCCACCATCTAAGATGATTTTGCAGGCCTTTTCTCCTATCTTAACAAAAGTTTGTAGGATGTTGGTCCTACGCCAATCTTCTTGTTCCTTATCCTGGGTCAAGATACATCTCACAACTCCTAAGAATTCAGATGAGTCTATTATCTCTTCATCCCCTTCATACTCATCAGCTAAGTTCTCACCGACCTCATATACCTCTTCCTCACAATCCTCTAAGGGTTCAGGGACCTCCTCATCTATTTCTCCTATGTATAACACTCTGGTAGGACATTGGCTTGCAATATGACCTTCCTTATGACACCTAAAACAATGGACACTACCTCCTCTTCAAACTTCGAGGCTTTTTCCTTTGTCATCTCTACGGGCTACTGGAGTAGTAGAATTGGGTTTGTTGGATGGGGCTTGGGCTGGGCCTACTTCCAGGGAAGTTAAATCTATTGGGTTCGGGTCGACGAAAAATGGGTCCCTTCTGAAATCCCTCATAGTCCCTAGCAATTTGGTAGGCTTGGTCTAGATCGTGGACCTCTCTATGGAATAACTCTCTCTGGATCTCTTCTCAAAGACTTGCCCTAAACCTAGACAAAGTCAGCTTCTGACTCAACTACACTGCATCTCATGATGAACTCATCAAACTTGGCAATATACTTTGACACTGTCTCATTCCCTTGACTTAATCGCTGCCATTGATCCAAGAGTCTCTGTTCACAGGATATTGGTAAATACTTCTCCCTAAGCTTCACCTTCATAGCTCTCCAAGTGGCTATAGGCATGTCACCTCTCTATCATCCAATACGTTCGACATTATCCCAATACAACCTAGCCTGACAGACCAATCTAAGTTTGGCAAACTTAAATTTTCTATCTTCTGACATTTCATACCAATCAAAGTATTGATCCATATCACTTTCTCAGTTTATATACACCTTAGGATCCAAGTTTCCATCAAATGTGGGTGCATCTAGATGAATATTTATAAGGGCTCTCTAGGATGGATGGGTGGTAATTTGGATGATTGTGGCTCAGTAAGGGTCAAACGGGTCTCTTCAAGGGTTCCTATCATCTCTTCCATGTGATCAAACCTAGTGTTCAATTGCTTGAACTGCTCAGTCCTAGTTCTTATTAGAGTTTCTAGATTGGTGTCCATGGTAGAACTGGGTTGGTCTTATGAATGTTGATAGGGAGTTCCTGATCTAGTAGTCATTCAATACAAAGATTTGCTCTAGGGTTTGCTAGACCTAGAAGTCCAATGTAGTATGAATTAACTTAGTATAGACCAAGACTACAAATATCCTTTCAAATGGCCAAGTAAGAGGTGGGATTGTGGGAGGCCCCCTCCGCTTTCGCGAGGACCCAATTAAAGAACCACAAATCCTCTTAAGGCATTTGCCTTTGGACCCCTAGCTTTAGACACCATTTTCCAGGAGTAGATGAAGAAATGATTCACACTAGTCTCAACACACTAATTGAGCTTGACTTGTTGGTATCCCTAATTCTAATTAAGTTGCTACTCAATTTTATTAAAAAGTTTAGGTTAGATGCAAAATGTGGATCGTTGTTTTTGTGCTAAGGAAAGATAATGACCTCCTTCCCTTGTCTTATGATATTGACACCCTTAAGTAGTTTAAAATGAATGCAATTTCTTTTTGTATTTTATGAAGTGATAGATTTGAATTTCAGTTGATTAAATGATCAAGCAAAATGGCTTGGGTTTGGGAAGTTTGGATGTGATTTAGTTTCAGCCCAAACAGAACATATAGAATTTTCAGCAAGCTTGTTTTGTATGCAGAATTTCCTTTGATTTTTGAATTCATAAAATCATGCAAAAATAATAGAAATTAAGAGGACTACTCAGAGTTCAGTGTAGAAATCAGATGGAAATAGCAAGGATTAATTAGTGAATCAGACTAAAGTTCAAACTACCAGTGCAAATTCAGTATGCAGAAACTTTAGTAGGGCTATTTTCTTAGACAGATATAAATCTATTTTTGAATCAGTAAAATCTCAGAAAAATTATAGTAAATAATGGATTAAGTGGAGATTTAACTGATGCAAAAATCAGGATAAAACAGTGAAAGCTTGATGGGAAAACAGTCCTAGGTTTCAGTCCCTAACACAGAAATCAGCAAACAGAAATTAAACATGCAAGGAAATTCAAATACCAAAACTTCAACCTAAGGGTTCACGTCTTACCGAAGTTCATTATTCCCATGGGTCGTGATAGTATACTAGTGTACACCTGCTTAGGAGGCGTGAACCTTAGATCTGGATTGGATTTAAAAGGAAAAAACACAAAGCAAGTATGAAGACTATGCTACCAATGCAACCATGCTCTGACACCAAATTTGATGTGGTATGCGATGAATGATTTCTAATTTATTGGATGATTTAATTTATTGAGCAATGATCCCTATGAACATAAATAAATTCAACCACAAGATAGCAAAGAGTCATATGAAGGAAAAACCAAATAAGGGATAACTCAAACTAGGGCTTCATGTTCATTCATGAAGATTGGACCTAAGGCTTGGGAAACCATCCTATCTAGGGCATAGACCATTCAAATATTCAGACCTAAGAAATAAAGAGGATTTTTTTACCAATATTAATGTCTCACGCTATTAGTAGGGATTCAATTTCAGCACTCCCGAATTGAGATTGGTACTTAAAACTATCACTCCAAAAGATGTAGACCTCTAGCTTGAAAGGTTCCAAGGGCAAGACCAACTTCCTCTTCAATTCGTGATCTTGGGGAACCCTAGAAAGGAAAGGGATTAGAGACTTGAGATGACAAGAAGAATAAAAAAATACTAAAGCTTCAAGGAAGAATAGTATGGTTGGATTGGATGGAGTTGGAGGAGATCAAGTTGCTTCATTTGGTGCCTGGAATGTAATTTCATTGGAATCCTTGAGCTACAACTGGAGTTGGCATCCCATGAAGGTAAGGGATGGTATCCAAAATCTGTTGTAGAAGCTTCTTTGAAGATTGAAGTTGGTGGTCTTGAAGAAAGGAGATGGTGGAGGAGCTTTGGTTGGAATTTTGGAGAACTTCTTTGGATGGTGGAAGGGCGTCTTCTAGCTAGAGTAATGGTGGGTTTAGGAGAAGATTAGGATGGCTAAAGGATGGTTTTGTGGGCCTCTCACCCGCTCCCTCTCGGAGGACACAGTGCTTATCACAAGTGGAAGAATAAACTCTTTTAATTTTTATTCATCAATATCCTTTACAAGGGATTTGGAGTGGTATTTATAGCCTCTCCAAAGTCATTTGAAATTTTGAATTCAAAAGGAGGTTATATAAATCATGGAGAAATAAGTGGGAAAGTTGAAACTATCCTTGATTCATGCCTTGATCATGGAGAGATAAGTGGGGAAGTTGAAATCATCCTTGATTCATGCCTTGAATGCTTGGTTGGCCACCCTCTTTGAATTCGAACCTTGGCCGACCAAGGTAGAGTGAGGTGGCCTCATGAGGTGGCTTCCATGTGGGCTTGAGAGATGAGGTGTCTTCCATATAAGTTTGATGATGTGGCGCTCCAACTTGGCAAGGTTAGTTAAAGTGGTTTGCCTCACCTAATCTTTATGTCTTCATACTTCATTTGAATCCAAACCAAACCAAACTTGAACCCAACTTGTAAATTCACTAATTACAAGACCAAATTGACCTTAATTGGACTCAAAAGACCAAATTGAAATAAGCCCAACCTTAATTACAAGACTCAAACTTGACCAGAGAAACAAATTTCCCTATTTACAGGACACATGTTCAATAAAAGAAATAAAATTGAAATCAAAAGTGGCATTAACTCAATCAATTGAAATCCATAATGAATTTGGCTTGATAAAATTGGATTGAAGCTTCTTTCAAACTATGGTGCCTGCACCAAAAACTCTCCTTATTTCTTAGGTCTGAATATTTGAATGGTCTATGCCCTAGCTAGGATGGTTTTCCAAGCCTTAGGTCCAATCTTCATGGATGAACATGAAGTCCTAGTTTGAGTTATCCCTTATTTGATTTTTTTCTTCATATGACTCTTTGCTATCTTGTGGTTGAATTTGCTTATGTTCGTTGGGATCATTGCTCAACAAACTAAATCATCCACTAAATTAGAAGTCATTCATCGCATACCTCAGCACTTGGAGAGAGAGAGGAATAAAGAAAAAATTCTGAGGGAGAGGAATAAAGAAAAATAATTTTTTCAAGAAAGGATGTGTGGTGACAGAGCCTAAATCTCTAAGAAGATGTATCCAAAAATCATATGCGACCAAGGTGCAGTTTGTAGGGAAGTATAAATATTTATTAAAAAAATCCAACAAAGCCGTAATTTTAGCAAATGTTGCTCAAACAACATGTTCCCTCGGTATATATGAAACATGTGGCATATGAAATTAATGTAACCTATTAAGCTATATCATATAAAAGAACCTCTGATTACATTCTAATTTATTCTCAAAAGTAAACAAGTCATGCTAAATGAATAAAGTTTCATTGACCATGTCAAATACGTGCCATTTCCTATCACCTCAAGACATGCGGTGAACACGGATTTAAAGGCTATGTCAACTTCTAACTTTTATATCTTCATATGATCCATTAATTTAACCTAGCCTGGGAGCAGTGGAGACTTGGTTTATATATTTTTCTCACTAATTTATGCATCAGAAGATCGAGTCTGAGCCAGTTCATCGAGTCTTCTGATCTATTGCTTTCTGTCTTGGATCAGTGGCAATTTTTTTCCCCAATACCTTTATTTCATTAATTTAATCGAAGATGAGAATTCCTGAACTCCTTCCAAAAGGAAAAGGAAACTTCCTCCATATGACCTGGTCTTTGCTACAAAAAATAAGGTTATGAAAGAATGGATACGATTTACCCTTTCAGCCTCGGTTCCTTAACATCTTCACTTGCAGGCTCCACCACATGAAACCTCCTCCAATAACAGGTCACACAAAGCTATTATTGGCAAGCCAACCTCCTAACTCAACCACCTTGGTTCTTCTTTATATACTGCTCTTGCTCTATAAATTCTAAAATAACCTGCAGACCTTGAGAGAGAGAGAGAGGTGAACAACCAATGACCAAGCTACAGCTTCTTCCTGCCTTTGTTACGCTTTGCCTCACCCTCACCGGCATTGCCCTTGCTTTTGATCCCGTCACCAACAATATTGGTGAGGCTCTGAAGACAAAGGAAATTGTCCTTGAAGGCCGTGTCTACTGCGACACATGCCGTGCCGGCTTCGAGACCGATCTCACTGCATACATGCCCGGTAAGCTCCACTGGAGAAGTTTAGATGCAGTCAGCATGATCATGGTAGCATCTTCCATCTAATGCATGGCTAGCTAGTAGACGGGCTCTGGTTGTATCTTCTGCATCAAGGAAAAAAAAAAAGATGGATCTTCTATCAATCATTGGATCGTGTGTGTGTGTGTGTATATATATATATATATATATATATATTACATGAAACTTAAAAGCATGCACTCCAATCTTTTCATGCTCCACCTGTACATATCTCAAAGCAGTCATTGTGAGATCCAATGGTTGGGGTGAATCATTCTTTTGCACGAAATGACCATTTTTCATATTGTAGTAGTGTGGTTCCTAAGCTAGTAGCTCAGTGGAGCACCTCTTGAGCGGTGTTTGGGTGTTATTTATCACTTCCATTATTGATGTTACAAATACTATCCTTTCATTTACACCTTTAATTGTAACGAATAATATAATAATTCATTGTTATAATGTAACAATAATGTCCTACGATAATTTGGCGTTATGATCATGATATAGTTATATATATAAAGTTATTGTTAAGAGAATGAGCATGGCCTAATAATTTGTGTGTGGCAGGTGCCAAGGTTAGGCTGTAATGCAAGCGCTATGGCACGGATGAGCTTACTTATGAGGCCGAGGCGACGACAGGCCTCCAGGGTACCTACCAGATGGTAGTCCCGGATGACCACTAGAGCGACCAGTGCTCGGTGGTGCTGGTGAAGAGCTCGATCGGTCAGCAAGTGCACCGATATCCTTCCTGGCCGGGACCGTGTCCGGATTGTGCTTACCCAAGACGGTGGCCTACTCTCCAACATCCGCCAGGCCAATGCCATCGGCTACCTCGCCGATGAGCCATTGCCGGAGTGCGGCAAGCTGCTCCAGAAATATGGCTTCGCAAATGATGACAACCGAGGGAGAGTGGAGAGCAGGAGAGGCAACAACTAGAACGGTCCCGTTGCATGCCTACAATAACAAAAAGCAGTAACAATGACGGTTGGCATTGAAGGCAATGGTTAATGTGAAAAGTGGCTGAAGCTTGTGCAAATAAGATGCGTATGTGCCTCATGTAACTTGATTTAATATTAGCTTTGGTCGTCTACCATGCTATAAGTTGGTTCTTCCCATGTATCATTGATATGGTTGTATGATATATATTCTCGATTAACTCTCTTTAGGTGCAAATTAAAGCTCCGCACCACCTAAATTTTCATCTTGATGACATCTGGTTGGAATTTGAGAATCTACATGGAATCAAGCAAATCACACCGTGGTGCACATGTGCCGGAGTTGGAGATGGCATTTTCTAGCTCACATTTGATGATCGTAGGGCATATCTTCAGCAACAAGCTCTTGTGTGTGTAGCAGCCGTTTCCAGTGTAACGATGTTCAAATTTTCCATCTACATGAATCTTTCACAAAAAGAACCATGCTGATTAGATTGTACATTTAATTGATGAAGAAGAATTAAGAAGAGAGAAAAAGGAAGAGGGATGGATTTGTATGAAAATTTCAAAAGTTAAGAAATAGGTAGGGGTAGAGGAAGATGAAGATTAATCAATGACTTGTAAATTATTTATTTTATTTCTAATTTTGTGCTGTTTTAACGAGAAGACATTAACCGTTTTCTTTATTACTTTGACACTCATTTTCTTATTGATGTTCCAACCAACCTTTGGCTGTATTCAGACATGCTCATTACCAACTTCCTCTAGCCAAAATCAAGTTTATCATCCTTCTCGAAGAAGCCATCTTGTCTTCAACAAGCCATAAGTAGGTGACAACCAAACAGGATTACCAAAATAACACCACTGGCATCCTGATCAGATGAAATTACATGCTAATATTAAAACCTTTACTTTTAATATCAATTTATTACCACATGAAGGGGAATTGTGCATCAAGTAACTTATGCTACAAAAAATTATGTAACACAACAGCTCAACAAAGAAACAAAAATATACAGTTCGAGACCTCGAGTCATTGTCAGCACCAGTGGTACAGCTTAGGAGGAAGGCGACAGCAATGGCTGCGAACTCAAGCTGCTGCTACCAAGGTTTCAGATCACCTACTGGACCTGCAGTCCAGTTCAGAATCTTTTCACTTGGTTTCAGGAAAGCTTTCTTATCATGCGGAAGCTTGCGGGCCAGCCCATTCAGTATTTGATGGAAAGCATCTCCTGGTTGGGCAGGTTGTGGGAAAAGCATAGCCTGCTTCATCGAGGGGTTAGCAAGTAATCTCTGCTTCCTTAATATAACATCTGTTGGTATTGATGTGAGGATGGTGTCCAGCTTTGGCACATCCTTCTCAGCCACAAACACACCAATTTCCTCCCATGGAATAGCATCAGCAAATGGTAGCACGATGTCGTCGGCTATAACTACTGGTATGCAACCAAAGATCACTGCTTCCACTAATCTGGGACTCCATGGCGCCCAGCCCAAGGGACACAAGCAGAAAACAGCCCGTTGCATGTCTTCATAGTAGGTAGCCGGGTGTTCAGTAGAAATGTCAAAAAGAGGATTGTTCTTAAAGTTCTCCCACACTGATGCTCGAGCACCTCTGAGCAACAAAGATTAGGTGAAAACTATCATAAACGAGGATGGCTACGGTTTAGGAGACAAACTTGGATTCAAGTGATAAAGAAGATTATTGTGAGTGAAAATGACATAATATGGGTTACCATAAGATTCTGGGAATTTACCTTGCATAGTATCCACCCTCCGGATCATTCCCCACATCATAAAACAAACCCCGGAAGTAAACAAATATAGAACGAGGAGTGTCAGGAGGAATCAAGTGAGCCTGCATCTTCTGTGGAGGGGCATATGGAGGAATAGTGATGGAACCATCCTTCAAGCAAACATGATTTCGTTGCCCAAAAGTTTGGACCAACGTGGCTCGCTGAAGCAAATGGAGAATTCCCCGCTCTATTGCTTTCTCTTCCTATGCCACATAAAAATTGAATATATTGAGCAATTTCAACAAAGAGGAAAACTCTTTTTCATCTTACTAACACAAATATATTAGCAAAAAGGTACAATCGCTTACCTGATAGTGAAAGCATGCCCCAAAATCATGTGGAACAACAAAAAAATGGTCTGCCCCTTCCGTTCTATTCCAGTAAGGCCAATTCATGGAAATTAGCTGTATTGCACTTCTCATCATTCGTGGTGATTTAAAGGGCAAGGGAAGTCCATTAGGAGTTAGGTCACAAGTTGTATATACAGGCGTATAGAACCAGTCAGCTTCATCAGGATGAAGAGTTCGGACAGGACTTGACAGCAGGAACCGATGCATGAAAATCTCTGCAGCAAACATGTGGGTGAGGCATCTAGGATCCCTTTGGAGGATCTTCTTGTTGTATTTGCTCGGCAGCTCATATACAAACACCTTCAACCTTCCAACAGGATCATCTTCCAGAACATCACCAGCACTCCCTGCATTAGGAAGTTTCATGACACTAAAATAAGTGCATTGGCTCATCCCCACAAGATCCTAAGACAAAACTCAAAATGTAATCAACATGGGTTAAAAAGATGCAACAGTGAACCGGAAAAGAAATCAAAAGCATCAGGTATATGTTATATGAGAAAGTCCTATGAATGGAACACCTAAAAGTTGGTGAGAACAACTACCATTCATCATATAGACAAACAAAGCTTGCAAGGAGATAAATGGTAGCTAAAGGTAAACTTATTAAAGACTGATATTTGATAGTAAAAGTTCAGCAGACTCAGCCTAATATGTAGCAGCTAGTCTAGTACTGATTTACGGGCTCAAGTTTGTATTACAACTTAAAGAAGAAGAGTTCTCAATATATAATTCCAAAATCTGAGTTACCTCCAGCAGAAACAGAGAAAATGTAAACAGAAGGAAATAATATATAACTAACCACTTGCATTGCCAGTCCAAATTTTGAAACATGTTGAAGATAAAATATGATAGTATGGCAGCTTCAAATGAAACACAATAACGAAAAAAAAAAAACACCATAGCCATACTTTGATGGCATGAACTGACAAACATGCATCATGCAGATCAAATCATAGATCACAAGATAAAACAGAATGAGCTGAATCAAGTGGAACAAGATCACTGAAATCACCAAACAAAATGAGCAGAATCAAGCTGGCCAATGTGTTGGCACAAGTATGGTGCTCCCAAGCCTTGGAAGGCCAGGAAAGGAGATATGACGATGGTTCTAGGAGTTTAGGATTGGTTTGGATCCTAGGACTAGGATTGGTTTGGTCCTAGGGTAGAGGTTCGACCCTCCACAGGCTCGAGATCCTGCATTTGGGATCTTGAGAGGGCTAATCTATGTTGGATCGGGTTTGAATCTAAGTGAGTATAAAAGTAGGTCAACCCATAAGTGTACATGGACTTGGATGAGTGCACTCCTAATTGGATTAGTCTTGGAAGAATTAGGTTAGGTTTAGAATTGTATTTCTAGTCTTATTTGGATTAGAAGACCTTTTGGTCTATAAAAGGATACCATATATATATATATGCCTAACATGAGAAAATTAATAGCATTCATCTTCTCCCTAATCTCTCCCCCTCTCTGGTATTGCACGCCACCCAAAGAGTAGCAGCAAGGCGACGGAAGGAGGCTTCATGCGCGCGTCCTTCTTTTCCAAGAGGGGGCGCATTGCATGAAGACTAGTGCCTTAGAAGATCTTAACACCATCACTTCTTCCTATTTCCAGTCGACCTAAGGTATTCCAGGTAGTTTTCCTACTGATTCAAGGTCCAATAAGAGGTAGATAATGTCTAGTACATGTCCTAAAGGTGTGGGAGACGTTCAAGAAGAGGAAAATGGCTAGTGCTACGATTCCTAGTCAAACTAGAAATCTCTAGCACCCAAGGATTTGGAGCTACCCTCAGTCCTACCTATTTGGAGTTCGACCAGAAGAATTAGAGGGCTTATTCCATGTTGATTTGAGGTCTCGAACAAGATATTTTAGATCTAGAAAAGATCTGGAAGGTTTGTGGAGTGTTGGACAAGTTTGAAGGCTCCTAGACATCAAGGCTGCTATAGGAAGATGTTGCTAAGGAGTCCCTACCGAACTAAGACTCCTCCTCATCCATGTTTTCGGTCCAGATTTTCATGCTCCAAGGTACCACACCCCTAGCCCTAATTCTTAGGATATTTGGGGGTGGAGTTTGAGATCTAGAAGCGCGTCCAAGGTCCAACAAATCATGGAAACACGAAATGGGTCGCTGCAGCAGGATTTTTGACACGCAGCGATCTAAGACTTGGTATTTGGCTACCCAAACGATATCGAATTATCATGAAACTTGGTAAAGAGCTTCCTCACTAGTGTTTTCAGGTCTATGCATGAGCACAGCGGTCACAACAATTGGTATCAGAGCCACGTGAGAGTGGAAGGGAGGAACAGGGTGCTGCAAAAATTCTATTCAAAACAGAATTTGACTGCAGGCCGTTCTTGGATCTCTTTGCTGGTCCCAGGTTTTCAGAACTTGGTGAGACTCTTGGTACAGGTAGGAGGTGAGGAGAGGAGCACGTGGAGTTAGGTTTTGAGCACAGAAAGGAGAGCCATCCAAGAAGGGAGGAAGAAGACTGCTGCAATTCCATTCAGATTTGTTGAAATTTACATATATTCCATGGTATGCTTCAAATCTATCTTTTCTTGTTGTGGTTTGGCTAACCAGGAGCAGCAAGTTGAAAGTGGAGGTTAAGAGGCTTAACAGAAAGGGAAGCTTTCTAGAGTGGAAGGTTTCGGTGGCAGACTTCTAGATCCAACTTCGGTTGGATCCGGTCTTAGAGGAAAGGCCAGAGTGTATGACGAATTCATAGTAGAGTCTCTGGTGAAGATGGATGGCAAGGAGCTAGTCTTTGATGGATGAGGAGTGTTTGGCATCCTGGAGGAGAGGTCATCTAAGGGATCATGGTCAAGATGGAGCTGAAGAAATAACCACATAGCCTTTAGATGCAGGAAGGCGGGGAAGTAGTTCAGATACCTTCAACGGTTCAACCAAAATAAGATTTGCGGAGCCTTGGAATGGAGATGGATGATTCTCGTAGTATCACTATTGGTTCAGAGAAGGAAGAGGTCCTCTTAGAAGTTTCGGAGATGTTCACCGAGTGCGGAGGCTCCGAAATAGGAGCAGTGATGGTTGAGGTGCAGCAAGAGACTCAGCATAATACCTTTGAGCAATTGACTTCAATTTTTTTTTCTTTTGCAGGAGCACCAGGAGGAGTCGTTATTCAGGTGGAGCACCTGCCAGAGATTCCTCCATAGATGGAGGGAGATTTGACACAGGTTTAGAGTTGAGAGGTGTAAGGAAAGGCGCCAATTCCAGCACCAGCGATGGTGATGCATTGCACGGGTCGATGCAGGATGTGCAGGCACCGAAGATGTATGGCTCTAAAAAGATCTTGTCATATAGTTTGGTTATAGCGAGAGAGGACCCGGATACCTATAAGGAGGCTGAGGTGAGTCCTGAAAGAGATAGATGGGTTTGAGCTAGGATAGGCGAGTTGTAACCCCTCCAAAAGAAGCTAAAGTGAGGGTTTGTGCAAGTGCAGAAGAGGAAGATGTCAACATGATACAGAAGGGTGTCCGGATACAAGCAAGAACTTTAGCCTAGGTAGAGGTGGCCGTATCAGAGACCTCCAGGATTGAAAGAATCAGCATTGGTGTTGGAGTTTGCATAAGGAACTGTCATGGTGCGCAACGGTAGTACGACGGCAGTAGGATCGTGCAAACGAATAGCGCAGATCATGCCAAGACTTGTAGATACCAAGATAGAGATTGTTGGCATAAGTGTGGTATTCTCAAATCTCGGAAAGCCAAGAGAGGAGCGATGACGATAGTTCCAGGAGTGTAGCATCAGTTTGCATCCTAAAACTAGAACCAGTTTGATCTTAGGATAGAGGTTCGGCCCTCCACAGACTCGAGATCCAGAATTTTAGATCTTGAAAGGGCTAATCCGTGTTGAATTGGATTTGGATCCAAGTGAGTGTGAGAGTGGATCAACTCATGGGTGTATATGAGCTTGGATGAGTGCTCTCCTAATTAGATTAGCCTTAGAAGAATTAAAGTAAGGTTTAAAAATATGTTTCTAGTCCTATTTGGATTAAAAGAATATTTGGTCTATAAAAAGGTACTATATGTAAACCTAACTTGAAAAAATTAATAGAATCCATCTTCTCCCTAATCTCTCCCCCTCTCTCTGATGTTGCATGTCACCAAAGGAGCAACAACAAGGCAACATAAGGAGGCTTCACACGTGCCCCCTCTTTTCCAAGAGTGGATGCGCGGCATGAAGACTAGCATTTAACGAGATCTTGATGCCATCCTTTCTTCCTATTCCCAGTTGATCTAAGGTGTTCCAGGATAGTTTTCCTATTGATTCAAGGTCCCAACAGGAGGTGGGTCAGGTATGGCACATATCCTAAAGGTATGGAAGCAATGGAGAAGAAAAAAATGCCAGTATTAGGATTTATAGTCAAACTACGGATCCCTAGCATCCAAGAATTTGGAGCCACCCTTTGTCCTACCTATTTGGAGTTTGACCAGGAGACTTGGAGGGCTTATTTCATGCTGAGGGCTTATTTCATGCTGGTTTGAGATCTCAAACAAAGTTTTTCAGATCTGGAATAGATCTGAAAGGTTTGTGAGGTATTGGACAAGTTTGAAAGCTCCTAGGTGTCAATGCTGCTATAGAGAGATGCTGCCAAGGAGTCCCTGTTGAACTAGGACTCCTCCATATTTTTGGTCCAGATCTTCATGCCCCAAGGTACCACACCCCTAGCCCTAGTTCTTAGGATGTTTGGAGGGGGAGTTTGAGATCTGAAGCACGTCCGAGGTCTAATGAATCATGGAGACACGAATTGGATCGCTGTAGCAAGGTTCTTGACGCACAGTGACCTAGGACTTGATATTTGGTTGTCCAAACGATATTAGATTATTGTGAAACTTGGTAGAGAGCTTCGTCATAGGTGTCCTCAGGTCCATGCATGAGCATGATGGACACAACACAACATATATTGTAAGTAAAGGTTATTGGTTAGTAATTTTTTCACATGTACCTTCATGATAGTTCATGGTTAGGAGAACTACTATAACTGAAAACCCAAAATAATGCTGGTTAACTTGATTCTTAACATGAACTTCAGAAAAACTGAACTGCAGGAGAACAAAGTCCACTAAATATGATGATCTTTACTTCCAACACCATAAAAGAATCTCGACATATCATTTGAACCACACACGAGTCCTCCCTCTACTCTCACCATCAGGAGACTGTAAAAACTTGGCAGGACTTCGACAAAGACAGGACAACTAACAACACTAATGGCATTTAATAAATCACCAAAATGAAAGTCAAACTTTAATGTTAATCTCCCCAAGCAATGAATACTCGAATTTTGTTAGCTTGAGTAAATTTATAACTCTTGAAGTGCCAAGTCTTTGATTAAGCTTAGAATTCTCATTGATCCACTATGATCTCCAACAATAAGTTGATGATGATCTTTACTTCCAACACCAAAAAAGAATCTCGACATATTATTTGAACCTCCACATACTCTCACTATCAGGAGACCAATATAAACTTGGTAGGACTTCTGCAAAGATGGGACAACTAACAACACTAGCATTTAATATATCACCAAAATGATGGTCGAACTTTAATGTTAATCTCCCCAAGCAATGAATACTTGAATTTTGTTAGCTTGTGTAAATTTATAACTCCTCCCGAAGTGCCAAGTCTCTGCTTAAGCTTAAAATTTCCATTGATCCATTATGATCTCCAACAATTAGTTATATATTTGATGTTTTTGAACCAATAAACTAGCTTTAACAGCATGCTCATAGAAGTATCCATGATATTGTATCCTCAAAGATCCTCTGATTTTTTTTTCCTTTTGACCACCCCATCACCCCTTTGGCATCCTATGCACTAACCTCTAAGATAGTGGTGGATGATATAAGTGTAACGACCCAAAATATCATCCAAAAGGGCTAATTGGAAGATATTTCAGTTCTTTGGTCCCATATAAGTACCCATGATCTTCCCGTGCACAACCAATATGGCATTGAATACATGCCTATGTGGGTCTTCATAGATTCTCCTCTTTTAAGCCATAACATCCTCGCCAATGTTAAGGATCCAAATCCAATCACCAACACTACAATTGGTTCATGGTCAACTCCAAACGAGACCATGCTGCAATATTCCCAAGTCCACATGGGATGTACGTTGGGCTTGCTTTGATACCAAAGAGCCTTAAAACCTTGCACACTATCTTGAAGTTATTTAGGCTCCTTGGCCTTACATAAGTATCCAAGATCTTTTCACTACATAATAATGTAGGACTAAACAAAACCTTGCATGGGTCCTCACAAAAAGTCTAAAATTTTATCGATCAATATGAGATAGCATTTCTAAATGAACCTCAAAACCTCATATCGTGCACAAAATCAGCTATGCCCTTGTCAGTCATGCACATAAAAAAGCACAGGTGCAACGAATATACCAAATTTGTGATTTTAATATCATTTGTAAGCAAGGTTTTGAATCCCGTGGGATGGGGATATCTTGGTTTCTTCATAGAACAGACACCCCACTATCCCGCCCCAACTTAGTGGTCCCAGTCATATTTTGATAGATATCCTCCATCTCTCTCACTTTCTTATTTCCTTTCTTTGTTCTTTCTTTTTATTCTTTGTTTCCTTATTTCCTGTCTTTCTTTTCTTCTACCTTTCTTTTTTTTTTTTCTTTCTTTTCTCATCCCTTCCTTTATTTCTTTTTTTCTTTTCTACTTTTTTCTCTTTCCTTTCTCCCTTCTTTCCTTCCTCCCTTTTTCTTCTTCCTTCCTTCCTTTTCTTTGTTTTTTTCTCTCCTTTCACTTTTTCCTTTTCTTCATCTTTCCTTCCTTTCTCTTTCCATTTTCTTCTCTCCTTACATGGAAGGGTTTCAAAGTCCCAACCCCATCCCGGATCCATTTTCACACAGGAATGGGAGAGACAACCAAGATGCCCCCCTGTCCCATCGGGACTTAAAGCCTAGGTTTTGAGTAAATATTTTGATTGTAGTGGCCTTCCAAATAATTAGATCCATACTTACTAATGCACGACCACTCTTATCATGACACAAGACATGCTTCAAAAGCTCAAAATCACCAACAATTCTAACCATTTCTTCGAGGAAAACCACATAGATGGCTTCTTATCCAAATTTTGAAATGCTACCATGGGCTAGGAAGGTGAACCTAATTTAGTGTAGAAAGAAGGTTAACTCATTTCTCCTCTTCCACATTTGAGAGATCTCCTCAAAATATACCAAGCTCATATCTTCAAAATTTGTCTAGAAACTAAGCTAACTAGTTTACATATATCCTTATCCTAATCACAAGAATTAATCTGCCAAAATTTCAGAAGTTTAAGGAAAATTAAATAGTTGTCAGGAAAAAAGAAAGGTAAAAGGAGAGAAGTTAGCCAACCTTAGTACCAGGTCCATGTTAAAATCCTAGATAGCTACTAAATAAGCTACAAGCACCAAAATGTAATGAAGATAAATGTAGTAATGATAACCACTAGTACACTTGCCATCACTAAAGAAACAGTTGGTGTCCTAGGCAAAATCCATGGAGTACCAATCGAATACAAACATTTAGAATGACCCGAAAGCATGAGAACACCAAAAGTCCTATAGAAATGCATGGACATAAATGCAGGAATTGGATCCAGGCACTTGTTCTAGTGTTTGACTCAACAATAGGAAAAAAGAGGAAATATGTAAATACATAAAAAATAATTTAACTAAAAATTTATATAGTGAAATATTGTATAGATATCCATACTAAAAGTCTTCCAATATGCATGTTTCTCATCCAAACTTTCCAGTTAGCTTAAGGATTTACAAAAATGATCTTGTACAAAATTATTTTGATATATACATTTTGTCTTAATTTTAAAATGAACAAAAGCTTGACTCTAACACTGTTATAGTGAGGTGGTCTCATTGTTAGAAGAGCTCAACTCTCTACTTATTTTAAAAAGCCACAGGTAAAAAGAAAGGGACAAATATCCAAGTTTCTGACAGGTATGTGATCTACATATGAATCTAGGAGCTGGATGTTAGATCCAGGTAACACAGCCAACACATTTGCATTATAGATTTCTTTCTTACAAAAAAAAAAAAAAATCCTGTTTGGCACTTTCAGATGATGCCACTGACTCAGTAAATGTTTATTGGATGAAACAAGCTCTTCATCTTAGACATGCATAAGCATTGCTTCTTTTTGGCAGACAGAGTTATACATGACATTACGAAACTAAGAACATTTTTAAACAATCATGTAAAGCTATGACCAGAATTTTCAGTTAGGCTTGGGAAGTGAAGGGGCAAAAATGAAAATTGAAATTTAATTGCGTGCCAACTGGAACAACCATGTCTCAGATCCATCATCCAACCATTATTAGAATCCAAAAGAGCTCCAAAGACAGGATCACTACATCTCAACCACGCAAACACTGTGATTTAACCATCAATTCCCAGTTCATTCACACCCACAATTCTCACACATTCGGAATCACAAAAAACCAATTTTCTAAAAAAATAAAATAAAAAAATATAGAGGGGTGATAAAAGAAAGACCTTTATCATGATCCCATGATGACATAAAGCAAAGGTTGCCTACAGAGTCCTAAAAAGTTTTCAACTTTCCTTTCCTATCAGCAACTTTAATAAATTAAAACAGAAAAAAAGGAAGTCCACAAGCCGATTCTGACCAATCCTCGCACAGATATCAAAGGAAAACCCAATTCAAACACCGAAAACATCAATTTTTCAAGCATTTCAACTCCAGATTTCATCTCAAATCCTAATTAATCGAAAAATAATCTAGATCAGAAAGAAACCGGATAAATTTCCGACACAAACCCACCTGAAATCCGCTCTGGCTTGCGATCTAGCTCCGGCTCCCCGGCACCAATCCCGTCAAAGAGAAGGGAAAGAAGGAGAAGAAAACCAAGGATCCGCATCTTAGCTCCCATCATCTCCTTTCTTCAAAACCTCTAACAATCTCCAGATGGAGAAGCCCAGAGAGATCAAAAAGAAGGGGAACAAGAATCGGGTACCATGGAGAGTAGAGAGCAGAAGGGAATTGTCTATAAAGGCGGTGGGAATGGTTGAGAGGTCAGTGGGGGAGTGGTTGGGAGGGAGGGGGACTTTTTCTTAGGAATTGGGCTTCCAAGAGAGCAGAAGAGAAGATAAGATTAATTTAAGAAATTTAGAGAGCGAAGGTTGGTTTCAATAGGATTTGCTTGAAGAGGAGGAGAAAAAGAGAGAAAGCTTTGCAGAGAGAGAGAGGGCACTGGAAAGCTGGAGTTTTTTTTTTTAGAGAGAGAGAGAGAGAGAGAGAGGAGAGGGGATGTTGGATGGGAGGTCAGCCTCACCAACCAAGAGAGCTGCAAGGATTCTCTCTCTGACGCTTCTTCCGCCCTACCTTCGTGGTCCTTGCGGCTATATATATATATATATATATATATATATATATATATATGGATTTAAACCCTTTTTTATTTTTATTTAGAAATTTTTAGTTTATAACTTGGGCAGAAAGTAAAAAACTAATAAAACTTCTTTAAGCATGTAATTTTTTTTTCAAATTAAAGAATATTAAAAAAATAAAATTAAGTAAATTTTTTATAAGTTTTATTTTATCTTCCTAAAAATAAAAAAATTATATTATTTTCTTCCTTTTTTTTTTTTTTTATTTTCAATTAATATATATATATTTTTTTTTTTTTTTTTTTTTTCTTGCCAACTTTTTTTTTTTTTTTTTTTCTAAATACAAGGCACGATCACTAAAATTTTGCCGATACGTCAAAAGGTAGGACAATCTTTTTATTAAAATTAAAATCTTGATTATACAACCTAACATCAATGATTAAAATTTATCCAGCTAATCATCTAGTGCGATAATTTGATTAAAATCTAGAAATCTTATATTATCAAAAAAAATCAGACTTCATTATCCATGTTAGAGAGGGGTGTGAGCCAAAAGTACTGTGATCGGGAGGAGGCAAAGCAGCCATAGATAGGGCATGGAAGCGAAAGGTGACCAGGTTAGGGAGGGGACATGTGAGGAGCCGTGGGCATTGGAAAAGGGGGTGCCGGAATTGTTGTGGCTGGGAGTACAGGAAGAGGGGGGTAGAGGAGCTAAAGGGGAGAGATGGGAATGCAGGGAGCCCCATGTTGAGACGGGGGCCAAGAGCCCTGCATGCATGGTCGATGGGCAGTGGAGGAGTCCCAGGTGATGGGAGAGGATGAAGACATGATCGACGCGTGGTGGAGGAGCCGTAAACGAGGAAGAGATGATATGTGAAGAAAAGATGATAGTATGCGATAGCAAGAATGCAAGAGACGGAGAGATGGATGATGAGAGGTGGCTGCAATGGTAATGTGTAAAGAAGAAGAAGGGACTGTGTGCAGTAATAGGAAGGCACGTAATGGTGGTGCATAGAAAGGAAAAAGGAGATGGATAACGTGCAACAATGAAAAGGTTGGTGAAGGGATGCAGGTGGTGAAAAAAAAAAAAAAAAAAATTGAAAATTGATTTTTTAAATAATAAAATATAAATAAATTACATCATAATTATTTTAATAATTTTTATGATAAAAATATAATAAAAGAGTACACCAGTAAATCCCATGTTGGCTATAGTCTATCTTGGCTTTCTTGGTAGGTCAGGTTGGAAGTGATTATTGGGAGCACTATAGATGGGCCCAATATGGGTCGGACTGGTGGCTACCTTCGGCCATTAAAATGTCAAACCCCACTTTCACGTAGGAGCATTATAAGCAAAGGTTCAGGATCATATCAGTTCCATTGTAAGATTTTTGGATAAGGTATTCGAGTTTGTGCCAGTAATATATACTTGCTATTTATATTCACATTCATCCTTCTTTCTTTAATAATCACATCAATGTTATCACAAGATCCAAGATCCGCTACAAGTGATAACCGAGTCATGGAATGAAGGCGCGGTGAGAAAGGGCCAATATAAATTAATAATAAAATAAAATAAAATATTTTAATTTCCTTGATACCAATTAATTAAAGGCATTGACCATAGGTTTGAGCCCAACCTTTTTGGAGTTGATCTTGGCAAATTACATCACAATTGACGACCTTAGCCTATGAGTTTCCACCGCGTGGAACCTTGCTAGCATTGGATCCACTAAATTAATTAGTGCCTTTGTCACGTTGAAACACGTCTACAAGTCAATTCATCACCCATGGTAAAAATCACCAATGTTGATCACTTAGAATTTCAAATGTCCAATTGATTTATGATCAAATAAATCAAGATCTAACCAAAAAGTCAAGTTTCAAGCTCAGCGCGAAGTAGAGATTCGCTAAGTAGGATAAGTCATGCTCCAGCCAGCATGCCTCATTCACTTGCAATGCATTGAAGATGTAGCTCAATCCACAGTTTTGTTCAAAAGGAAGGGGGAAAAAAAAAAAAAGGAGGATGGATTAGGTCCAGAAATCATGGTAACAAAATGATCTCAGGCTTTAATCCAGTGTATCCTTCATGGAGTATAACGAGGTGGTGGAAAGAAGGCACGCTTGGATTTTATGCTTGAGAACGTTTGCAAATAACGCTTCACGAGCATTGCTGAGGACAGCTACTATTGAAAAAAAAAAAAAAAAATCAAAATTCCTGCATTGCAAATAATGATTAGATTCTGGCAGCCAGGGACCACTAGCACTTGATGTTTTTCTCAAAATCAAGGACTTGGAACCTGTCCTCTAAAGGTCGTCATGATGGCACTCTACATTGTATTTTTCTCATTTGGAGTGTATTTTTGTACGGGCTTTCACAAAAGGATCAGATATCTGCATATAGATCTTTTGTACAAGGCTTCAACCATCGTCAGCATATGATGCACATTGTGCTTTACTTTGTGCATGAAAACCGATCACAAGTCCATCATCAAAAGACATGCATACATGGTAAACAATATTGGTTTGTACTCTTAAAGCTAGAAAAATATGATAGATAAACTATGTAGTTTTGGCCATGATGCATATAAAGAAGCAAGTATGAAAATTGTAGGGCTATTGATGGAATGATCCTTTCATTTAATCTAAGGCTATTTTAGAACCTTAGGAGGTAGGTATAATTACTCAATCTTTCTCGAAATCTCACGAGATGCCATGATAATTGCAAATATGCCCTTATGCATGAGATATCCAAAAAGTACTTAGACGGATCTAGAACAATGCGAGGGTTGCAGCTGACCCCAACTAATATATAGATCTCTTGTGCTTCGTAAATTTAATGGTCTCACTGCGTGTTCTTGCAAGGTGGCTAGTGTCTTTCAGTCAAACCACTTTGGCACGCCATCTCTTCAAGAGAAGTAGATTGAAGATTAGGTTCTAATGCCCTAAAGTTTAATTTATGGCTGGGTTGTTGTGGGTCAACTATCAAGTAAGAAGGGTTTGGCCATGGAAATTGACTTCCAAACTCTTTTCTTTTTTTAATCTGCTTATGTTATTGGAACTTCTGTCATGGGTCTTCCAAGTAGAACATATATTTCACTTGATTTTTTAAGAGGCCCAAAAGTAGGGGTGGAACTGGTTCGGGCTAGGCCGGGTCCTATCCTGATACGGACATCGAGATCAATATTGAACCTGATCAGCTGACTCATATATCAGGACAGCCCGGTGATAGTTCGGCGAAGCCCAACCCAGACGTTTTGGTTCAGCTTCCGGCCCATGACAATTTGGGGCCGTCAGCCTCGCCAGCAGGAAACGTACGCAGGTCCAGACGCCTTCAAGGGAAGCAAGTTTCAAATCTGACCCGTTTTTGGGATGAAAACAATTAATTGGGAATTGGACCGAAGGCCCAATACACTAATTGCGTCCATGAAATTTCAGATCCGGGAAAACACCGGAGTCTTTAGTTTTATTATTATTATAATTTTATTAGTGGCGTGATCTCTTGATTTTTTTAATAAAAAAAAAAAAAATCTGTTTGAAGAGTTTCACGCAAGAGTCAGCGTTTGGATTTGTTTACATTAGAGTTTAATTTTTTTTATTATTATTCCCTCCCTGTTAGTCACGTGGGGGATAACAATACCTTGTATTGCTTTTTTCTTAAAACCCGAACCATGGAATAGATTGGACGAGTTTTTGTTTGGAAAAATTTTGGGAAGCGTGTTGATTGTTTCGTTTTGGGAAAAAAAACAACAGCAGCCTTTTGGTTTTTTTTGTTTTGGAATTTTATCCATTGGACGTTGTTGTATTTTTGGAGCATTTTGGTTTGGAAGAAGAGATTGGACGGGCGTGTTGTTTTCCTTTTGGTGATTCCGTGGAAGGCCGCCGGCTACCTATTTTTTTTTTCCTTGCGCACACCAGGCCAAAAGCCCGGCTGGGAGAAGACGATTCCGTGAGGAATCTCTTCCTTCCGTTCCAAGTTCCTGATAAAAAAAAAAAAAAAGAAGAAACAGGGACTCACGGTGAGAAACCCATCGTTCGTCCCTTCCAATCTTGAAGACCCGGATTGAAATCCGGTAGAGGGCTGACAACGTGAGGAATCACGCGGCCCTTCCAGCGCTTGATCGTTGCAGGTTTCAAAGGATCTTTCCCATCTTGCTCAATCCTAGCATCCAAAAAATTCCAGAACCCATTCTCCCTGAATCGGGGTTTTGGTCGCTGTAGGCGTTTGACAACCACCCTGCACCATCTTGGTATCAAAGCCTTGATCCGTTCTTGACCAGGGCCTTGATCCGTTCTTGATCTGTCCCTGATCCGTTCTTGATCTGTCCTTGTTATGTTCTAGATTTAAAAAAAAAAATTCTGCCGGTAACCATGGAGCAGAACAACGGGGAGCCTTCTTTTCGTGACGTTGTGGAGACCCAGTGACAGATGATGGCTGTTTTGCAAGCAATGATGGCATGGTTGGAGGCGCAAGATGGTGCTATACCTCATCAAGATCGCAATGTACCTGATGAACATCGAGAAGGTGATGCTGACCCTTTCCAGAATATTGAAGATCCTCCACCATTGCAAAGAGGGCAGCAACCGCGGCGTGATGTAGCGCTTCCCAGGGATTTCGGACCACCGCCTATGCATGACAATCAAACTCGTTGGGAGTCCGGGTTTCGGATTAAAATACCGGAGTTCAGAGGTGGTTTGAATCCTGATGAGTATGTGGATTGGACCTTGCAGGTTGATGATGTTTTCCGGCTGAAAGAAGTGCCTTTGGACAAGCAAGTGCGCTTATCACAATTCGATTCCGAGATCGAGCAGCGGCTTGGAGGCATGCACAGCACTACCGGAGGTATATGGATGGGAGGCCACCAATTGCATCATGGGCAGCCTTGAAGCAGGAGGTGAATCAGGAGTTTCTTCTTCAGAACCATGAACAGGTCCTTTATTCTAAATTGCATGGTTTAACACAAGGAAATCGAAACGTGGAAGATTATACTACAGAGTTCTACCGACTGGTGGCTCGAAACCGATTGATGGAGTCAGAACCGAGGTTGGTAGCCATGTATTTGCTTGGACTGCGATTCCCGATCCAAGATGCGTTGGCTTTGCATCGTATTGACAATGTTGGTGATGCGCACATGCGGGCACAAGCAGTGGAGCGGAGCCTGATGCGGAATAAAGGGTTCCAGAGTAGAGGAAAATTATCTGGTCAGTTTTCGGGGCAGAGTTCTGGTAGTAGGAGTGCACCTCCTGTGGTGAGGCAACAAACTTCGGCAGTTCCTCCGAGACCTACAGTGCCGAGTGGGGCTTCAGGTACCCAGCAGAGGGTGGGCAGCAATCAAGCCAATATTCGCTGCCATCGGTGTCATGACCTAGGACATTATGCCAATGAGTGCCCCAAGGCACGTACCCAGTTACTTATGGAGGAGGAGCAGGAAGTTGAATTTCCCGAGGATGAAGAGTTCGAGGATGAGATGTATGTGATTGACCCAGACCACATCCAGGGAGAGAGTCTGATTATTAGGAGGATGTGTCTTGCACCAAGAGCTGGAGGAGATTGGCGTCGGCACGATATTTTCTCAACAAAGTGCACTGTAGCTGGTAAAACTTGCAAGGTAATTATTGATTCTGGAAGTTGGGAGAATGTGATTGCTGAGGAAGTTGCGAAGAAATTGGGGTTGATGACTGAGCCCCATCCTCAACCATACAAGCTCGGCTGGGTGAATGGGGATGCAGATATTCAGGTCAGTCGACGTTGTAGGTTGGCCTTGTCTTTTGGTCCTCAGCTTGAGATGTCAATAGTAGCTGATGTTGTATCGATGGATGCGACACACATCATTTTGGGACGACCATGATAGTTTGATAATAAAGCAGTGTATAATGGTTACACTCATACTTATATGCTGCGACCAGATGGGAGAAAAGTGATCTTGAAACCACTACAGGACATGACTGAACAGAAGGTAATAATTTATTTGCCAAGCAGGGAGTTTGAGGCGAGTTTAGAGGGAGAATATTTCTGTTTTGCCCTGATTAGTAAGCCAGAAGAGTTTGGCCAGAATGGGGAGCAGGAGCTACATGATCTTCCTCAGGAGTTGGTGTCAGTTTTGGAGAAATTTTAGGATGTTGTACGAAGTGAGCTTCCTGCGGGTTTGCCACCACTTCGAGATATTCAGCATGAGATTGATCTGATTCCGGGTTCTGTGTTACCGAATAAGGTTCATTATCGAATGACCCCGCAGCAGCATGAGGAGCTGAAGAGGCAGGTTCAAGATCTTTTAGACAAAGGCTTTGTACGGGAAAGCATTAGCCCGTGCGCGGTACCAGCACTTTTGGTGCCGAAAAAGGATAGTTCATGGCGTATGTGTGTTGACAGCCGGGCAATAAACAGAATTACAGTGAAGTATAGATTTCCAATACCGAGGCTGGATGATATGCTAGATCAGTTGAGTGGTGCCATGTTCTTTACTAAGATTGATTTGAAAAGTGGGTATCATCAGATCAGAATGAAGCCAGGTGATGAATGGAAGACAACCTTCAAGACAAAGGAAGGCCTGTATGAATGGTTGGTGATGCCATTCGGGCTATCTAATGCACCTAGTACGTTCATGCGAGTAATGAACTAGGTTTTGCGTCCATTCTTTAGTTCTTTTGTTGTTGCATTCTTTGATGATATATTGATATACAGTAAGACAGCACAAGAGCATGTTGAGCATGTTTCACAAGTTCTAACAGTATTACGTGAAAATCAGCTTTTTGCTAACCCAAAGAAGTATATTTGGATGGTAGACAAATTAATTTTTCTGAGATATGTTGTTACTGGTGATGGAATTCTTCTAGATGAAAGTAAGGTGCGAGCGATAGTGGACTGGCCAGCACCTACTACTTTGATTGAATTGAGATCCTTTTTGGGTCTTGCGGGTTTTTACAGAAGGTTTGTGAAGAGGTATAGTGAGATTGCTGCACCCTTAACAGACTTGTTGAAATTAAATCAGTTTGGATGGAATGACACTGCTCAGGCAGCATTTGATGAGATGAAAGTCAAGTTGACCCAGGCACCATTGTTGGTTCTTCCAGATTTTGATAAGGTATTCGAAGTGGATTGTGATGCTTCGAAGACTGGGATTGGCGCAGTACTCAGCCAAGATGGGAGACCCGTTGCTTTCTACAGTGAGAAGCTTGGAGGTGCCAAACTGTTGTATTCGGTTTATGATTTGGAGCTATACGCTATTGTGAGGTCATTGCAACATTGGCGACATTACCTAATCCAGCGAGAATTTGTGCTGTACTCAGATCATCAAGCATTAAAATTTCTACAAGGACAGCATAAGTTGAGCTCCAGACATGCAAAATGGGTAAGTACTCTACAGGAGTATACTTTCAGCATCAAGCATAAGTCAGGCACTTTGAACAAAGTAGCAGATGCTTTAAGTAGACGGAGTTTATTAATTGGTGCTATGCAAGTATATACCCTTGGGTTTGAAAGCATGAAGGATGATATCCGTGTAGATGAACATTTCCAGAGCATTGTGACTGAATTGGAAGCTAGAGGTCGATCTGACTTCGTCCTACATGATGGATATTTGTTCCGTGGTAATTGTCTCTATATTCCTAACACTTCACTGCGTGTATTGATTATTCAGGAGCTGCATAATCAAGGACATTTTGGAAGAGACAAAACTGCGTGGTTAATTCGTCAACGGTTTTATTGGCCTGGGCTTGACCGAGATGTCAAAACCTATGTGAAGAGATGCCGTTTGTGTCAGGAATCCAAAGGATCAGATACAAATCAAGGTTTATATACCCCTTTACCGATTCTAGATGAGCCGTGGCGAGAGGTATCTATGGATTTTGTTGTAGGTTTACCACGGACAGTAAGAGGTCTAGATTCAATTATGGTAGTCGTTGATCGGTTCATCAAGATGACTTGTTTCTTGCCATGCAAAACAATATTTGATACGTCGAAAGTAGCTGATCTTTATTTTTCTGCAGTTGTCCGACATTATGGGTTACCATCGTCAATAGTTTCGGACCGAGATAGCAAGTTTATGGGGCATTTCTGGCATGAATTATAGAAAAAGTTGGGTACAAAATTAAAATTCAGTAGTCCCTATCATCCTCAGACTGATGGGCAAACCGAGACTGTCAACCGAAGTCTTTGTTAACTTGTTGAGAGCCAATGTGCAAGAATTTAAAAACTGGGATGTATGTTTGCCGAAGATTGAGTTTGAGTTCAATTCTTCAGTGAACCGTTCTACTGGCTTTGCACCCTTTCAGGTATTGTATGGATTTCTGCCAAGAGGACCACTTGATATTTTACCTGTTGATGTGCCAAACAAATCAAGTAAGAAAATAGAAGATCGAGTGGCTGATCTGCGTGAGGTGCACGCAATTGTTAAAGCCAATCTAGAGCAAAATTATGCCAAGTATAAGGCTAAGGCTGATCAGACGCGTCGACAGTAGACTTTTGAGGTTGGTGATTTGGTATGGGTTTTCTTGCCAAGAGAACGATATCCACAGGGGGCCTACACCAAACTCAAACCAAAAAAAATTGGTCCTTGTCAGGTGTTGGAGAAATTTAGTGATAATGCCTACCGAGTTGAATTACCAGACGATGTTCTTATTTCTAATGTATTCAATATTCGACATCAAACCCCTTATGCAGGTGATAATTCAAGCTTGAGGACAAGCTTTTCAGAGGAAGGGGAGAGTGATGCGGACATCGAGATGAATATTGAACCTGATCAGCTGACTCATATATCAGGATAGCCCGGTGATAGTTCGGCAAAGCCCAACCCAGACGTTTTGGTTCAGCTTCCGGCCCATGACAATTTGGGGCCGCCAGCCTCGCCAGCAGGAAACGTGCGCAGGTCCAGACGCCTTCAAGGGAAGCAAGTTTCAAATCTGACCCGTTTTTGGGATGAAAACAATTAATTGGAAATTGGGCCAAAGGCCCAATACACTAATTTTGTCCATGAAATTTCGGATCCGGAAAAACACCGGAGTCTTTAGTTTTATTATTATTATAATTTTATTAGTGGCGTGATCTCTTGATTTTTTTTATAAAAAAAAAAAAATCCGTTTGAAGAGTTTCACGCAAGAGTCATCGTTTGGATTTGTTTACATTAGAATTTAGTTTTTTTATTATTATTCCCTCCCTGTTAGTCATGTGGGGGACAACAACACCTTGTATTGCTTTTTTCTTAAAACCCGAACCATGGAATAGATTGGACGAGTTTTTGTTTGGAAAAATTTTGGGAAGCGTGTTGATTGTTTCATTTTGGGAAAAAAAACAACAGCAGCCTTTTGGTTTTTTTTGTTTTGGAATTTTACCCATTGGACATTGTTGTGTTTTTGGAGCGTTTTGGTTTGGAAGAAGAGATTGGACGGCGTGTTGTTTTCCTTTTGGTGATTCCGTGGAAGGCCGCCGGCTACCTATTTTTTTTTCCCTTGCGCACACCAGGCCAAAAGCCCGGTTGGGAGAAGACGATTTCGTGAGGAATCTCTTCCTTCCGTTCCAAGTTCTTGATAAAAAAAAAGAAAAAAAGAAGAAACAGGGACTCATGGTGAGAAACCCATCGTTCGTCCCTTCCAATCTTGAAGACCCGGATTGAAATCCGGTAGAGGGCTGACAACGTGAGGAATCACGCGGCCCTTCCAGCGCTTGATCGTTGTAGGTTTCAAAGGATCTTCCCCATCTTGCTCAATCCTAGCATCCAAAAAATTCCAGAACCCGTTCTCCCTGAATCGGGGTTTTGGTCGCTGCAGGCGTTTGACAACCACCCTGCACCATATCCCTATCCAAGCCCGGCCTTGAAAATTATTTTCGGACTTTGGGCCGGGCTTAGGCCCGATAGTTCTAAAAAAATCTTGGCCCAAAACCATTTGGGCCAGCCTAAAAACTTTCACCATGACCCGAATTCATCATGTGAGAAGGGAGATTGAAGCCCATTATCTTCTCGGCGACCATGGTGGTGCCCCTGAATGACCGTCAGTGGCACTTGGATCCAACTTTTTTGTCGACAAGTCCCCAGTGGATGACATGGGAGGGTTTGGTGAGCTCTGGACTTCGGAAGCATCAAAGTCGACGATAGCGAAAGATGCAATGGTAGTCGACGGAGACATCACCAGAGCAGGGCTGGTCTTTTAAATTGGAGTCGGAGCCCTAATGGGGGTGGTGACGGGAGTGGGAGTCTTGGTTGGAGTTGGGGTAGTCTTCTAGCCAGAATCGGAGTGGGAATGGGAGTAGAAGCCTTAGATGTGGAATTATGGGATTCAATAGAAAGGGCAATTGCTCGGAAGGCGGTAGGGGATTGACTCATTGGAATAAGGCATCAATTTTGATGCAGTGCTCTTAGCTTTGAAAGAAGCCATGTGGACAGGAGGAGAGCCCAAACCAAGTTGGGCTTGCAATCAGGCTTTTGGGTTGGGCTTGCAATCAGGCTAGGCTCGAGCCGACTTGGGCTGGCCCAATATAGGCCTGAGCCTTGTCTAAAAATAAAATGGGCTCTATATCCAAGTCCAAACACGGCCTGATTTTGTTTGGGCCTAACCCGAAGCCCGACCTAAAGTTGGGCCAACCGAAGCCCATTTCCAACCTTATCCAAAAGGCTTCCCTTGAGTTCTCTCGGAGGAAGACATGTGATTAAGGGTAGTGTTGTAGTGTAAGAGGGGGCATCATTAGTGCCATACTAGTTGTGAGTCAAGAAGAACTCTAGCTTATATAGAATAGAATATTTTCTTTCTCATGAGGTACCCTATAGATTGGAGAGCCAATCCCATAGGAACAAAATTGTCCTTGAGCAGACAATACTTCACAATTTTGAAAGGCAAAATTGTGAGACCCATGCATGTTTGCACACTTACAATTATGTGCTGCTGGCAACCTTATCTAGAGTCCTCTTTGACTAGGGGCTATGTTGTACTATAGGAGGAGGGCATTATTAGTCCCACATTGGTTGTGAGTGAAGGAGAGACTTTAGTTTATATGGGATGTGACCTTCTTTTTCCCATGGAGTGCCCTATGGGTTAGAAAGCCAATTCAACAGGGACAAAACCATCCCTAGGAAAAGTCAATTCAACGGGAACAAAACCATCCCTAGGATGGACAATACTTTGCATGATGTTTGACCCATGTGAACTAATATGCCACCCTCTTTCATTTATGAGGCATCTTTTGAAGGGCAAAACCAAGAAGCTCCATGCTATAGCGGCTTGAGATCGAAGTAGACAATACATCACATGCATGAGCGGAGACCAATCTACTTGAGCCATACCTCCTCAGTCATAATAGGTAGGGTGTTTAATGAATAGCCAATATGTACTGGACTAAAGCAAAAGATGTTGAAGGGTGGTTAATTTCTTCCCTTTTAGGATGAAGAGAGATTGGGGAGGGGAGCAAAAGATGTTGAAGGGTGGTTAATTTCTTGCCTTTTAGGATGAAGAGAGATTGGGGGGGGGGGGGGGGGGGGGGTGATTTTGTTTTTCTCAACCCCTTTATATTCCTTGGATGAGCTATCAATTGGATGACAAATAATGATTAGATAAAAGGTAGAGAGTAAGGAATTAACAAGGGGAGAGAGATGCCCTTAAGAGTTTTCACATCTTGTTTTTTATGATTATTAGAGGATCTAGATAGGTCTAGTTTCAACCTAAAGAAAACTTGACTAGTCATTAACTTATGTTGAGAGTTATTGAACAAGGTTTAGTGTGAGAGAATATAACCCCCTTTGATCAAAGGAGGCTCTCAATTAACATGTTCTAAGATTCCTAAGTCATTGCAAATATAGTTGTGTAGCACATTGTGCATAACGTAAAGGTTCCATGAGCTATTTTCTACTAATTATTGCATAAAAACCGCATAGACCAGTTCCATGGTTCAACAAAATAAGTGCAAAAATAGAATACTTCACAATGCCCTCTAATAAGTGACCCAAGTTCCTTTTTCTAATGCTATTATGGTAAAACCCATTATGATTTTTTCATTAAGAATTGTGAGAAGGCTTACTAAAGAGATTGCAAGTGATGCAAGTAGGTATGTTTAAAAGTCATTTACATGTTTAATTATGAAGAATTATTTAGATATCATGGTTGTCCCCTTTTTTATGTATAATCATATACATTACAAGATATATGTTACACATATGCCCGATAGCCAAAAAAGATTTTATGTGTACTTTAAGGATTTATTTAAGTTGACAAAATTTTTTCTATAAAGAGGATTTGATATTTCTGAGTACTTGAAATATGTTCAGATATGGTGAGATTAAGTATTGCATTTATAATATGGTTAAGATGGATACAATAGCTGTCACGTCATCAAGGCAAGCACATAATAGACCACATATACTTGTAGAGTGGTCCCTACAAGCATGAAAGGTTACAGATCAAATTACATTTTTTTTAGAATATTAATATTTCAATCCTCAAAAATTAATTTTCATAAAGATTCAATCAAATCATTCTTATCAACAATAATATTTGATCTATATAAAACCTTCAAATCTAAGCTAACCTAATGAGAACTAATTAGTACAAGTGACCAAGATAACCTGAACTACTAATTGCCACTACTAGAAAAGGGTGCTTTACCGAGGGATTTTATCGAGGAAAAAAACTCCTCACAATTCCGAGGGATTTTCTGACAAAAAAAAATTAACTGTAAAATTTTTCGAGGAAAAAAATTCCCTCGCAAAATCCCTTGGAAATTTTTTTGTGAGGGATTTTCTGAGAAATTTATTCTTTATAAATGAGCTCTTAGTAAAAATTTTTCGAGAAAAAGATTTTCTCAAAAAATCCCTCACAAATTATTTTTGCGAGAGAATTTTCGAGAGATTTTTTCATCATAATTTGGTTCTTAGTAAAAAAAATTTTAATAAAAAAATTCCTTGCAAAATCCCTCTGAAATTATTTTTGTGAGGCATTTTCTGAGAGATCTTTTCATGATAATTTGGTTCTTAGGGATCTTTTCAAATAAAATAATCCCTCACAAAATCTCTCAAAAATTTTTTTTGTGAGGGATTTTTTGAGGGATCTTTTCATCATAATTTGGTTCTTAGTAAAAAAATTTTCAATAAAAAAATTCCTCAGAAAATCCCTCAAAAAATATTCCCAGAGAAATCCCTCGAAAAATCTCTTAAAAAATCCCTCAGAAATTTATCCTCGAAAAATCCCTCGAAAATTTTCCCTCGGAAAATCTCTCAGAAATTTTTCCTCAAAAAATTTCTTGAAAATTTTCCCTCGAAAAATCCCTCAAAAAATCCTTTGAAAAACCCCTCAGAAAATTCCTCGAAAATGTTCTCTCGGAAAATCCCTCGGAGATATTCCCTCGAAAAATCCCTCGGAGATATTCCCTCGAAAAATCCCCCGATAATGTTCTCTCGAAAAATCCCCCGATAATGTTCCCTCAGAAAATCCCCCGATAATATTCCCTCAGAAAATCCCCCGGTAATATTTCCTTAGAAAATCCCTAGGAGAATTTCTCTCGAAAAATCTATTAGAAATCTCCAAGGGAAAAATTCCATTGGAAATTCCCTCAGAAAATAAATTCCCTCGAAAAAATCTCTCGAAAAAATTTTTCGAGGATGGTTTTTCCGGTGCAATTGCAATATCCAATGTTCTTCTCACTTGACCATAGCTGTTCAATATATTATACCATAGCAATATTTGATATATCTCCCATCTTCACTCTTTTTTGAAATGATCTATTCTAAAGATTCAAGATAGGACAATGTATTTGGATGTCCATCCGATCCTCCGTAATATCTAAAGCTTCCTCAACCTTTCATTATGATGACTATTTGATATATCTTTCAAGAGGCCAATAATATCATAAATTTCATCGTCTTTTTTATTGTTGATCATACTAATGATTGAAACTGGCATGACGGCGATGCCTATTTTTGAATATTACAGGATATTTTATATGTTGGTCCTTTAAATTGTATTAACATGAAATTAGTATGATCACTCATAATTTGGTTCTTAGTAAAAAAAATTTCAATAAAAAAAATTCCTCGCAAAATCCCTCAAAAATTATTTTTGCGAGGAATTTTCCGAGGGATCTTTTCATGATAATTTGGTTCTTAGTAAAAAAAAATTCAAATAAAATAATCCCTCGCAAAATCCCTTGGAATTTTTTTTTGTGAGGGATTTTTCGAGGGATTTATTCCTTATAAATGAGCTCTTAGTAGAAATTTTTCGAGGAAAAAAGTTTTCTCAGAAAATCCCTCGTAAATTATTTTTGCGAGGAATTTTTCGAGGGATCTTTTCATCATAATTTGGTTCTTAGTAAAAAAACTTCCAATAAAAAATTCCTCGCAAAATCCCTCAGAAATTATTTTTGTGAGGGATTTTCTGAGGGATTTTTTTATGATAATTTGATTCTTAGTAAAAAAATATTCAAATAAAATAATCCCTAGCAAAAATCCCTCAAAATTTTTTTTTGTGAGGGATTTTCTGAGGGATTTATTCCTTATAAATGAGCCCCTCTGTCACTGCCGGCCCTGCTATCGCCTCGCCTCATCGACACCCCTCTGCTCCACCTAGCCACCATTCCTGGAGATCTCACTGTCAGCAACCATTGATTGCTGCCCTCTCACCTTAGATCGAGCTGCCTAAGTCTTCCGGTGACCCTCCTTCCCGGAATCAAGCCACGACCGCCTCCTCCCTCCCGTCCGATTCTGTTCCCTTCCTCTACTGCTAGCCGTCGGAACAGGTCCATGCCGATCTCTCCTTGAGCCGCCATCAATCCCATCCCTATCACTAGAGAGCCTACCGGCGAAGTCAACTGAATTTCCTTGCCCGAAGCCGGTCCCCTATTCCACCTTACATTGGACCAAGAGAAGAAGACGTGCATAATCGTGAAAGCAATTCATGACCCTGCTACCGATTTCAGAATTGCATAATTTTCAGAGCAGATTAAAACTACATCATGGATCTCAAAGCATTTGGTTTACTGGTTTTTATTTATCTTATTTGATTTGAAATTGATAATATTGTTTATTTTTGGTGATCTAGGTCCGACAGCTTCTGATCCACCTCGCTCATGAATTGCTGGTCCAGAATTTTGACCACCTCTAGATGATCTCACTCTTGCAGGATTCATGATATTCCATGTTTCAGATGAGACCACTTTGATAACTTAGTATAGATCTAATCAATTGCTGGATTGATACCAATTGTTCTATCTTTATTTAATTAGATCTAATTTTATTGAAATTGGATAGCCCTAACCTAGTGATATTTTCTTCCTCCAGGCAAATACTTTTTGACAAGAATTTCAATAAATAATTTTTTTTCTATAAATAGAATATATTAGAAATGTTAGTAAATTTTTGTTTAAGATTAATACAGAGGGTACAAAAAACTTGTTGAGTTCTTTATGCCCTTCAAAACTGAGCCATGTAATAGAGGTATAAACCTCTTTGAGTTTCTAATAGAGTTAATGTTGTGCATCTTGTTTTGAGTATATTGGATACAATAATATTCAATGGTAAATGTAAAATAGATGCAACCTACTACTTTGTTGTTTTCGGACCAGAGATATATATTATCTCAGATTTATGAGGAAGAAGAACACCAATAAATTCAAAACATGAGACTTTATGTATATTACATTTCATGTAGATATTGTTAGTGTTTTGGAGGGAAAACTCAAAATTTTCTATACCAAATCCATCCATCTAATACCCTCTAAATTCTCTCCATTCTTGTTTAATTAGTCATATATTAGATAGGAGTAAAATTGAGAATTGGTTTATAAATAATGAAAACTTCTTTTTTGGATTTTGTCATGTTTTGGACCATTTTCCATACGCATGCCGCTAGGCCCGGCTAGCATGCGTGCGAATGCAAATCATGCTCATGGGTGTAACATGGTGTGGTGAATATTTTATTTTTTCTACTTTTAATTTTGATCATTTTCTTCTTTTGCTTGTCGATTTGATTGTTTTTATTAGCCATTGCTTCACATTAATATTTCTACCGTTAGACATTCATCACTAGATTAATATTTTTTGTCTATTAGATGTTAATAATCTAGTCATTGGATTAGCCCAAACATCTAATTTTTGGGCCTATAAATAGAGTCCATGATAGGGATTGAAAGGTACAAAAAAAAAAATCAAGCTCTTCTTTTCTCTCCTTAGATGTATTACCTGATCCTATTAAGAAAGAAAAAGGAGTTAGCCTTTGGTCAATGATCAAAGATAATGTTGGAACATATCTTACACGAGTTTACCTTCCTGTTTATTTTAATAAACATAGAAAAACTAGAAAGAAAGGACCAAGAAAAATATTAAAAAATTATTCAGAAAAAAAGAAAAATAAGAAATATTGTTCTAATATTTTTTATATAAAATAGTAGATAGCAAGAATGAACTTAGAACTTTTGAAAAACCTACCTACTATCATAACCATTAAAATTTATTTTTTTATTATAAATTTATTAAATAAATATTTAACATATATAAAACCATTCTTATAAATTAATAATATTTAAAACCCCTTAACCTCCCCCCCACCACCGCCCATCTCCAATATTTGACTATTGGGCTTCCCTCTTCGTTCCAGTGGATTCTATCTTCATCGGGCTTCCCTCTTTTCATTCCACGGATTCCATCTTCTCCTTCCACTCTCAAGGTAGATCTCTCTTCTTTGAATCCTTCTTCCCCTTGATTTACATTTTTTTTTTCTTAGAATCTCTCATCTATCGAACATGGTAGATGGGGCTCTGTGGCAGGGAGAGAATGCAACAGGGAGAGGTGGACGGACGATGATGGGTTCGCCGGGTTTGGAGGAGACGGTGGGTTCTCCTTTCGTGAACAGGGGAGAGAGGGTGGGTTCTCCTTCCGTGAATAGGGGAGAGATGGTGGATTCGCCAGAGTCGGAGGAGATAGTGGGTTCTCCTTCCGTGAACAGGGGAGAGATAGGCCCGATGGGTTTGCCGGAGTCGGTTCGCCATTGTCTCCTTTCCATGAATAGGGGAGAGATGGGTCCTCCGATGGGTTCACTGCGGGGAGATGAGGGGTCGGATGTACTGGAGGAGACGGGCGGCACGGGAGGCGACGGATGGGGATGTCTCCGGTGAGATCCGGACTGGAGAGTAGCGGCGATGGCGGAGGGAGCTTGGTGGGCTGTAGGTGGTGGACGGGTGTTCTGGCTTTCAATCCCACTAGATTTAGGAGGAAGATGACATGAATAAGTCCTAAATAGAGGAGGAATAAGGTTGGGATAGCGGGAATAATGGGAATAAGTGATTTTACTTACATGGTTTTACTCAACATGCTTGCCTATAAACATATTTTTAATTACATTTCTTATTTTAAATGACTTTGTGAATAATAGGAACATTTCGGTGGCCGTTGTCGTGGATTTGGTTTTGTAACTTTCTCGTTAGAAGAGAATACAAAGGCAACAATACATTTTTTTAATTTCTTTTTCAAGATTTATACTTATGATCTTGAATCTTTAACATGTGCTTTAAGAACTTTTATGCAGGAAGATTTTAAATGGATTCAGATATAGGTAGGGCAAAATTTATGCATACCCTATTTACCATCTTTTTCTTTTAATTTTTTGATCAACTTTTATTATTTATATTCGTCATCCATGTATTCTACATAACAAAAATGAAATTGGTACCTATGCACGATTACTCATTATTTACTTCAATAATGGTTAACATGCATTTGTATATATAGTACATGCATAAAAACTCAAGATTAACATGCATTAATTGTTTATAATTTTAGGTTGATTATCAAGGAAACACTCTAAAGCTTCGTTATTATGGACATTTGTCATGATTGTAGTTGGATGTATAATAGACTTTTACTGGACCAAAAGGGTTATATAGATGAGTTTCTAATGGGGGTGGAGTTGTTTATTCACTTTGCATGCTGACAACCTATATTTTTGAATGAGAAAAAAATTAGGTGCCCTTGTTTTAAGTGCAAAAATACAAAGTACTTAACTGTAGAGGAAGTGAAGGTACATCTTTATAAACAAGTTTTCAAACCTGACTATTGGTATTGGACAGAACATAGGGAAATTGAACCAATTATGAATTATGGTGTTGATCAAATGCAATTTATTGGTTCAAGTACTGCTCAATTTAGTACTTCTAGTTGTGGTCAATTGGTCAATAATGAGCAAACCAGTAGATACAAAGCCATAGTTTTTGATGTTGCTGGTCCAAATTTTGAAGATGTTTATAATAGTAATATGGATGTTTATCGGAATAGTGATACTCCAAATTATGTGAAAGAGCCTCCAAATAAAAAGGCTAAAAAGTTTTACGAGATGTTGCATGCAGCACAACAGCCGCTCTGGCCAGGTTGTACTAATCACTTAGAGTTATCAGTTGTGGTTAGAATGATGAGCATCAAGTCTGATAACAATATATCTTAACATTGTTTTAATCAATTTGTGGGGCTTATGAAAGAGATAAGCTCTCCTAGTAATCTAATACCTTATGACTTCTATAAGACAAAGAAATTAGTTTCAAAGCTTGGCCTATCTGCTAAAAAAATAGATTGTTGCTTTAATAGGTGTATGTTGTATTACAAGGATGATGAGTCTTTAATTGATTGCAAGTTCTGTGGTCATCCTCGAGACAAACCAGGTAGGAAGGGAAGTATGAATCATAGTCAAGTACCTTACAAGAGGATGCACTATTTGCCACTTATTCCTAGACTTAAGAGGCTTTATGCCTCGAACAGATCGGTTGGACACATGAGATGGCATTATGAGAATAGACGGAAACAAGGTATTTTGTGCCACCCATCAGACGGAGAAGCATGGAAATATTTTGACTGTACATATCCCGAGTTTATATTAGAGCCAAGAAATGTTAGACTTGGATTATGCGCTGATGGCTTTACTCCATATAGTCTATCTGCTTCACCATACTCCTGTTGGCCAGTAATTATTACGCCTTACAATTTACCTCATGATATGTGTATGACTGCTTCATATATGTTTTTAACCTTGCTCATTCCTGGATCGCATTATCCAAAAATCAGGATAGATGTATATTTGCAGCCATTGATAGATGAATTAAAAGTTCTGTGGAATGAGGGTGTAGTTACTTATGACATTTCAAGGAAGCAAAACTTTTTCATGAAGGCTGCTTTAATGTGGACAATTAATGATTTTTCAGCATATGGAATGTTATCGGGATGGAGCACAGCTGGAAAATTAGCATGTCCTTATTGTATGGAGAGGACAAAGGCTTTCCGCTTGGAGCATGGGGGTAAAAATACATGGTTTGATTGTCATCATCAGTTCTTGCCTTTTGATCATGTGTTCAGAAGAAATAAGGATGCCTTTCGGAAAAACAAAATTGATAGATCAGAGCCTCCTCTTAGACTAACAGGGGACCAAGTATGGAAAAAAGTTCATGGATATCCCAAAATGACTGAAACAGGTCCTTGTAAATTTCATGGCTATGGAGAAAGTCATAATTGGACGAAGCATAGCATATTTTGGGAATTACCATATTGGAAGATGAATTTAATCTAACACAACTTAGATGTCATGCACATAGAAAAAAATGTGTTTGATAATATCCTTAATACTATTATGGATGTAAAAAATAAGATAAAGGATAATGTTAAAGCAATAATGGACTTGAAAGAGTATTGTAGGCGGCGAGATTTGGAACTCTATGAGTTATCTAATGGGAAGGTGATGAAACCAAAAACAAATTTCAGCTTTGCACTAGACCAAAAAAGAGTTGTTTGTGAATGGGTAAGAGGATTGAAAATGCCTGATGGATATGCTTCAAATCTAGGTAGATGTGTAGACATGAATGAAGGCAAGTTATTTGGAATGAAGAGTTATAATTGCCATGTATTTATGGAGCGTTTGTTGCTCACTGCATTTATTGCATTACCAGAACCAATATGGAAACCTCTTACTGAGTTGAGTATATTCTTTAAAGACTTATGCTCAACTGTGCTGCAGGAGGAGGATTTGGTACAAATGGAACACAATATCCCTATCATCTTGTGTAAGTTGGAATGTATATTTCCACCTAGTAGGTGGACCTGTTCAATATATATGGATGTATCCTTTTGAGAGGTAAAAAAGATTATTTATGTATTTGTTTCAAATCTTTAACCATATACTCTTTTATATCACATGTGTTAACGTACAATGCTATGTTCTTAGGTTTCTTAACAAGTTGAAAAAAATGGTTAAGAATAAAGCTCATGTTGAAGGCTCTATATGTGAGGCATACTTAGCACAGGAGATATCTTACTTTTGTTCGTATTATTTTGAGACTCATGTACATACTACATGCATTGGGGCTAATCAAAATGATAGTAGGGAAGAGTATATAATAAGGTGCCAACCAACTCTTTCAATATTCAGTCAGTTTGGTCACTCATCTGGTTAGTGTAGAACTCGGTATTTGACTAATGAGGAGCTTACTGTTGCAACATTACATATATTATTAAATTGTGATGAAGTGAAGCCGTATCTTGAGTGAGTATCGCATCCTCCTTAACTCCATAATGAACTTTATACTCAGTTAATGAATGCGACAAAACTAATACAATATGATATTTTAGCATGTTTGTGCAGTATATGCATGCTTCCACACCTGGATGTCTTAGTGATGCTCAAATAGATGCACGGATTGAGGCTTCGTTTGCATCATGGTTCAAAGATTATGTAAGCTTTAATTTGTCCAAATCAAAATTATTTGTTCATATAAAACATAAGTCTAATACATTATTTTTGCAATTTATAATTAGGTACACAATCCATGTAGTATGATACAAAATCAACACTTGAATGACTTAGCCTGGGGTCCTATGAGAGTGGTAAAAACCTAGCCCATGTATCTCATTGGTGGATTCAAATTCTACATACATGTATATAGTAGGGCAAAAAAATAAACAATAGTGGAGTGTGTGTTAAGGGCAGAGGATATGGTGATAATGAAAGTGATTTCTATGGTATTCTTAAGGAAGTGGTGGAGTTACAGTATCCAGGACAAGGTGATAAAATGGTGGTGCTATTTTATTATTAATGGTTTGATCCTATCATAAATCGAGGGATGAAAGTGCATAAACAGTACGATATTATTGAGATTTGACATCATAGAAGGAATCTAAAGTTTGATCCATTCATTCTTCCTAAACATGTGGTGCAAGTGTATTATTTATCTTATCCTAGAAGGATAAGAGATAAGGTAGATTGGTGGGTGGTCATCAAGACAAGATCGAGAGGTCAAGTAGATAATGATCACACTTTGGAGCCTGCTTTTCAAGATGATGAGATGTCTCGAGTCAATGTAATAGATGATAATGAGGCCATTGATAATTTACGAGATAGTGAGGGATTATTTGAGGAGGTTGATGCATATCTTGAAGGCACCATTGATGAGGAAGAAAAAGAAGATGAAAAGGAAGTTGAAGAAGAAGAGGAAGAAGAAGAGGAAGAAGAAGAAGAAGAGGAAGAAGAAGAATATTTAACTAATGAAGATGATTTAGAAAGCAATGAAATACATGAAGATGACAAGGAGGATAATGAAGAGTAATTACGATATAATATTTATGCTTTTGGATAATTTCTTCTCTTTTTTTTTTAATATTTGATAACTTGTTTGTATATATGCTTATTTAGTATACTTGATATTTGTTTTGTTTTACATTTACAATATTATGCATCTACAGATGTCAGACCGAGTTGGAAAGGGAAAGAAAAGTTAACTGCTACTCGATTAAAGAAGACTCGCATAACTACCACAACCATTACAGATTTACCAGTACTACCTTCAACCACCATGGCCCCCCAGATGCTTCACTCGCCATCTTCTGTCACCATTACACCATCTTCTTCTCCTATTACACCACCCTCTTTAACCATGCCATCTCCTTTTCCTCCTATTTCACCACATCTATCTACAATGCCATCTCCTTTTCCTCCTATTCCACCACATCTTCCTACTATGATCTCGGGGACTTTTACAATTCAACCACCATATTCTGGTTCCATTCCACCTTCCATTCCCACCACTTTCACTAATCCACCCTCTTCCTCTGCTATGCCACCATTATTTCCTACATATCCATCACTAAATTTTTCATATCCAAATACTATGCCACACACACCTAGCCTTACTTACAGTTCTTCCTCTCCCCATATTATGGTCCCACATGAGCAGTCACCACCTATCCAACCTGTGCACACTTCTACCACTACAACTTCTAGCCATGAGGGCATGCACACACAGATATCAGAGAGGACACCGTTAATTCCAAGTGGTTATGGGTAAAACTATATAACACTTAGTTCAATACACTATTTTATTTCCTTAAAATGAAAATACGTGATTGTTTGACTGTTGTTAATATTTACAGTTTCAATGACGACCACATGGTGACCTATGCTTTGGTTGAAATACTTAAGAGTAAGTATGATGGTCCTTACTCTTCATGGAAGAAGATTCCAAAGAGGACATGAGACATGTGGTTTCGTGAGTTTGAGGCAAGAATATTTTTAAGTTTATCAAGTATTTTTATTTATTTTTACTTGATTTAAAGTATCTATATATTTTGTTGATATTGATTTTTTTTTTTTTTTTTTTTTTCTAGAAAAAACTTCAATGGGATCCAGAAGATGAGCACCGTATTCGAAGGAATTGGGAGCATCGTGGTTCAAGTCGTCTTGCAGATATTTTTAACGAGGCTCGTGAAAATCATGACTGCAAGCCAGATTGGATTGGAGAGGGTGTATGGCAAGAGTTGTGGAAATATTGGGATAGTGATGAGTTTAAAGCCAGAAGTCAGAAAAATAAGAAGAATCGTGCATCTGATTGCGGTGGATTGGGCTTTCCACTTCACAATAGTGGTTCTATCAGCATTAATGACCATGTGACAAGATTGGTATTAATTTATTTTTTTATTTATTATTAATGCATATGTATTTTTCATCAACTTCACATCTATTATATATAACTAAAATAGTCATCTGGATTAATGTGCATTTAATACCTTATGCTTTCTTCCTTTTAGTAAGCAGTAGAATTAGTAGAATGAAATGAACATCTGGTAGTGTGATTCATCCAAAATACATTTTAGATATGAACATCCAGGATTCTATTTCAGAATCCGTGCCAAATATCCTTTTCTTTACATATATCCCATTCTTATTTCATATAACTTCTTTTCAAAGTTACTAATGTTGTTTGTGTTATGAAATTTAGACACAGAAGTTGAACCAAGCACCTATGTTAGATGAGCTTTTTAGACACACCCATCAAAAGAAAAAGGATGGCAATCAATGGGTGAATAAGAAGGCAGAGACAGCATATGCAAGTATTCAAAAAACTCTATTTTAATTTACATATTTATACTATTTGTATGTTTAACTGGTTATATCTAATATCTTTTATAGACTAAATTTGCACAGAAGTGGCAAGAGGTGCAATCAAGTCAGAGCTCAAATAGGGAGGATGCGATAGAATCATCACAGCAACAGCCTCAGCCATCCATGATACATGTATGGAAAGAGACAGTTGGAGTGAATAAGGGGCGGATTTATGGACTTGGATCACAAGCTAGCTTATTGATAGGCTCCTCATCTTCTGGCCGCACATCCTCACGAGTCCCTGAGGAGTGGATTCAGGAGCAAGAAAAGATTTATAGTATGTTTGAGACTGTTTCTGCGAGAAATGAGGAGTTAGTTAATCAGAACAGTCAATTAGTAGCTCATAACAGTGAGTTACCTACTCAAAACAGTGAGTTATTTGCTTGTATTTCCTGTACTGAGGAGTTCATGCACCTTATGATGGAGAAGATGAAGGTGAATCCATCTATCTTAGCATAATTTTAATCTACAGTTCCAGCGCCATCTCCAGTTGCTACCTCTGCAAATGATGATGATTCTGATGATGATGACGATGATGATGATCACGAGGAGGATGGTCCCAATTCTACCAAAAATTAGGATGCCTCTATTTCATTATGAGAAGGTAAATGCACTGAAGTAATTACTTTTATCAGTTGTCTACCAACTTTATTATGTCTATTCATTAAGCTGTCTGACATTACATTATCTAATTTAATTAACAATTCATTCTTTCTACTTATGTTTACTTTTTGCTATCATATTCTTTCACATGGAGTTTTTGAGTAGTTTACATTGTCATTTAGAACTTGGCATGTTGATTTTATTGATTGCACAATTGTTTATTCAATATATTTCTGCATGTTGGGTTCACAGTGGGAGTTGCCTTTAGTTTTATGGTTCTATTTGGAGTTTTAGTGGTTAGAGATGGTTTTATATTTGTTGCATACTTCATGTACCATTCAAAGCATGGGCCTACATTTTATGTGGCTATTAACCTGTGCTATTATAATGCTTTTAATTCCCAGATGAGATTGCTTTTGTTTACTATATTGTATCTCAAATAAGCTTGTCTTTTATTTAGTTAGGCTAAGGATTGATGGTTATAATGATTGTTATTATGGGTTCTTTGTTTAAATTTTTTGTTCTTGTATAACATGACTTATAGTTTATTTAATGAGTTTTGAAAAGCCAAGAAAATGCCAAATGATAGGAAAAGTACTGTATCACTCATTTGTAAGAATAAAATGGTTGTAAGAAACTTTTCTAATTATGATGGGATTAAATTCATAAGCCACTCTATAAAGTTGTGGAGAAAGGTGATAGAACAAAAATTAGGAAAAATGACAAGAATTTCTGAAAACCAATTGATGTAAAAAAACTTCAACAAGGGAAACTATTTTTTGGTTTGCCAAACACCAATTCCCTCTTGGATGATTTTCTCAGGAGGAAATAAGTGGAAGTTTGTTCTTAAGGGCAATTATAGAAAAATATAATGGAAGAGGGAAAAGTCTACTTATGGTAGTTAACAACTTTGAGAAAACTTTTGATAGGGTACTAAAAAAATAATTGGGTGGGCTTTATGAAGGGAACATGTGCATAAACAATACTATATCAAGAACAAAAAAAATGGAGGTATTTAGGCGAGTAGAAGAATGTAAAAAAAAGAAAAGGCCTAGAAATTGTATTTATCAACTTGGAGAAAAGAAATGAGGGAGGGTAAGGGAAAAGAAAGGGAAGATTTAAGCCACATGGTTAGAAGTTGTGAGAAAGGAAATGAGAAAGTTTGTAGTAAAATTAGAGGTAGTTTTAGGTAGGAAACCTAGGCAAATGAGGACTGAAGATGAATCCAAATAGTTAACACAAGGCTTGATGGTTATGTTTATGGTTAACATGAATTAGTAAAGAGTTTAGAGTTATCAAATATAAAACATTATGACTCTTAATTTCCGTATTTTGTTGGTCATGTAGCTTAAATGGTTTTTATATTTTATCAAACATTTGATTATACTACTTGTATCCTGATCCTACAGTCTGATCCAGATTGAGGGGGGGCTAGGAATTGTACTATGCATTATGATAAGGTTAAGCCTTGCTTTTTTGTAGTTAACTATTAGGCCTGCAACTAGCCAATTATCATTAAGGTTTAAAAAAAAACACACTTGCACTTTAAGCATGGCCTATGTTCTCTCAAGCTATTTTTTTTTTTATTTACTTGAGCAGTCTTAAAAGCCTGTTGGGCCAACTCAGTGAATCAATGGTCCTGCTTAGTTTCATGTATGTTTGTTTAAATTTTACTGCAAATTATCACAAATTCCATGATTTAAGATGAACTGAGGATTGCCTCAGAGGTCACACTCCTCTGCTTAGCAACTAGTGATTCGGGATTTGATTCTTGAATGGTGCTTCCCCAAATATCTAGACTTGGTAATTAAGGTGCAGGTAGGTCTCATTCCCTTTGGCTAGAAAAAAGCTATGATTTGAGGCAGCACAACTTTTTAGTTGCATGACAGGATAGACTTCAATTAGGCATCTTGCTACCAGAGTCAGTTGAAGATTATCTATTATATATAGTTATATATTTGAGTTCATTTGGAAGGTTACCGAACCACTTTTGCTAACTAATGGGTAAGGGGTTGCTAGAGTTTGTGAGGTCAGCCAAGGTAAGCATTGCGGTCATGCCACCTTTGTGTCCACAAACTTTCAGATCAAGATATCATGTCATTTGACATCTAGTTGATTCAACCTAATGTGCAAAGCATTCCCTCATACAAGATGTAAGAAGCCTTACTAATCTAGCCTTGTAATTCCTACTTCAGCTATAAACCATTAAGTTGATATTGTATCCATGTTACTGAAACTGTAATTAGTTACATAAAAGGGCTTCTGTTTGCTTTTTCTCAAAGCACAGCACTACCACCAGCAGTTCCATCATGTGACAGGTCATACAACTGAAATTTTAATTTTGTGTATCCATAATTTTAATTTTTTATATCCATTCCCTATCTTTTCCAACAACATTCTTGCCCTTGAGGTCATCTTCATGGATTCTCACATGTTCAAGGGTTGGACAAGTATTTTCATATATTGCCAGTAGATTCATTTATTAAAGCAAAATTGAATTCTTCATAGGAGTTTCTGGTCAGTTAACCAAAGCCATAACCTCCAACAATCAGATCTAAACATTTTTAAATGATAAAATTTTAGTACTCTTAGTGTGGTTAATGTGAGATGCTCTAATGCTGAAGCTGATGGAGAAAAGAGAGAGTGCTATAGCTTTGCCTAAACTTTCATATGAATTAACTGCAAGTTGTGTCATGGAATAAGAGTAAAAAAATTGTCTCCTAAATTTAAAAAGCAACATGAAGACATAGTAAATTGTGTTTCAGAGATGGAAAAATGCTTTAGGTCAAGTATTCTCAACATCTAGCAGGGAACCTGTGAGGATTGCTTACCCACTGACATTGAATTATCACTTATACCTTGTGTTAATATGCATATCATGATGTTCCAAACTAGGATATTGTTGGGTGGAATGAATGTATATGATCGATACCAGGATTGGCGGCTTGATGTTGATCATATGTCATATGAGGTGCTTAATCTTCTCCTCCTGCTGGGTTTCTTATGATCATTCTGGTTGCACCAGATGATGACATTGGATTTTTGGGTTTTGTTTTCCCTTTCAGCAGGAGTTGCTTGAGCTAGGCGATAGGATTGGATATGTGAGCACTGAGTTGAGAGAGGATGAGATCATTCTTCAGGAAAGTTAAACACTCAACTTTTGATGCTTCAACCATACACTTCTCATCTGAAATGGAATGGAAATGCAGCATTTGTCAAGTAAGTTATTTCTTTCCTGGAGCTACTCAGATACCTTTCGTTTCATTCACATTTTGAGGTTGAGTGCTTCATCTTCTGTGGTACAGGAAGAATATGAAGCAAATGATGACATGGGAAAACTGGAGTGTGGTCATAGCTATCATATATGTTGCATAAAATGGTGGCTCTCTCAGAAGAATGCTGACAGCCATGCCTAAAGACTAGTGTAGACTGATGCAGCAGCAGAATCAAGATCACCATTTCTCCTCCCTCCTGTGTATAGCTTTTGGCCTTTGGCCCTAAGATGAAGAGAGCATTCATGTAGTTTCGTTTGCTGATAGAAATGTGGCAGTTCCATGGATTGGCCATAACCTTCAATTTGTTCTAGTTCAGATAAAATTGAATCCATGTATTTACTCTTTTTGTTTAAACAAACAACCATTTGATATATGCCTTGCTATAGTTTTGTGATTCAGCTGGAATCCTGCATGCTTGCACCAAACAAACTGTTCGAAGAGAACATTCAAATTATGTAACTAATTGGATTCATACATCTGTAGGTTGTTTGCGAAAGGTTGAGCAACGACCGTAATGTGTAATGAGATCTCTATGGTTCAGAGAGGTGTGTTTGATGTGTAATGAGATCCCTAAATTCCATATTTGATTTATCCTTGGAAAACTTGAAAATATTTTCTCATAATTATTTCTTGAAAAATCTCTCAAAAATTATTCCTAGAAAAATCTCTCGGAAAATCTCTCAAAAATTTTTTCTCAAAAAATTTCTCGAAAATTTTTCCTTGGAAAATCCCTCAGAGATGTTTCCTCTGAAAATCCCTTGAAAAATTCCTCAAAAAATTCCTCAAAAAATCTCTCGAAGATGTTTTCTTGGAAAATCCCTCGAAAAACTTCTCGAAAAATCCCTCAAAAAATTTCTCGGAAATGTTCTCTCGGAAAATCCCTCGGAGATGTTCTCTCGAAAAATCCTTCGGAGATGTTCCCTTGGAAAATCCCTCGAAAAATCCTTCAAAAAATCCCTCAGAGATGTTCCCTCAGAAAATCCCTCAAAAAATCCTTCGGAAAATTCCTCGGAGATGTTCCCTCGAAAAATCCCTCGAAGATGTTCTCTTGGAAAATCCCTCGAAAAATCCCTCGAAAAATCCCTCGAAGATGTTCTCTTAGAAAATCCCTCGAAAAATCCCTCGGAAAATCCCTCGAAGATGTTTTCTCGGAAAATCCCTCGAAAAATTCCTCGGAGATGTTCCCTTGAAAAATCCCTCGGAGAATCCCTCGAAAAATCTCTCAAAAAATTCCTCGAAGATGTTCCCTTGGAAAATCCATCAAAAAATCCCTCAGAAAATCCCTCGGAGATGTTCACCCAGAAAATCCCTTGGAAATTTTCCTTCGAAAAATCCCTCGGAGATTTTCCCATAGAAAGTCCCCCGGTAATATTCCCTCGAAAAATCTATCAAAAATTTTCAAGGGAAAAATTTCATCGAGAATTCCCTCGAAAAAACTTTTCGAGGATGGTTTTTTCTACGACCATTTTTCCATCGAAAATTCATCGAAAATATAAATTTTTTGATGGATTTTTTCCTTTTTCCATAAAAAAATCTCTCGAAAATGGCCCTATTTCTTGTAGTGTGCTTTAAGTAATCTAGTGCACTCCCTTGAGTTATGAACAATCATAATTCATAATCTAAAAAAAGAAAAAAGAGAATATTGAGTTACACTAGTCTAATAAGTAGTATAACATATTAAAATAGGATCTAAGCATGTTGAGTAAATAAATTTATAATATTGACTAGGAGAATTAAATTGGTGTGGGCACCAGGATCAGATAAAGGCTCCTCAACCCTCTGTGGATCTCAAATTAGGATTTTCTTTTAATTTGTTGGGTCCTGTAATAAGGCTTCAAGCTTGAGCATTTTATTTTTCTTGAGTCATGTATTTAGTTTTAATTTTTTTAGTCATGTACCTTGGCCAATTTGGTCAAGTTGGATCAATGAGTCCTGTAGTTAGCTGAATTGGTTCAAGCTCAAGTCTACTAGAGGTTGGGCTCAAGCTTGGTGAGCAATCATGTCAAGCCCAGTTATTGACGGTTCAAGCAATCTCCCCATGCCAAGCAGGAGCACCACTTCAATTCATGGAGCGCCACTTCATCTGTGCCATGTGGCATGAGGAAGTGCTACATCATCAGTCATGTTGGGTGGCCAAGGCAAGAGGGAAACTCCAAAGTGAATGCCATGTGGATGCCCCTATCAAGCCTCCCCTTGATCCAAGCCAACCACTTCCTCCCTTCCCTTCGCATATCAAGCATCTCTCCAAAGAAGCTTGGTCTGCCAAGGAAAGATTCTAAGATCAATGGAGCATCCCTTGATCCTTGAAGACAACTTCCCCCACATCAAGCCTTCTTCCCAAAGAACCATGGCTAGCCAAGGAAATATTCTAAGGTCAATGGAGCATCCCTTGATCCTTGAAGACAACCTCCCCCACATCAAGCTTTCTTCCAAAAGAACCATGGTCAGCCAAGACTCATGAAAGGAGTTTCAAAATTTGAATGGGGACAACCTCCTCTCTTCCCTCCGTGAATCAAGCTTTCCACCAAATCAAGGTCGGCCAAAGGAGGATTTCAAGAATCAAATTCAGATTTTTAGGTGCCTCTTTGATGATGGCGTGTAACCTTTTCTTTTGAAATTTGAATGGGACTTAGGTGCCTATATAAAGGGCCCTACCCCCATTGTAAAAAACTAATTTTTGATAAATGAAAAAGTGAAAAGTTTGTAACACCCCAGAGAAAAAAAAAAGAATTGTAGTCGGCCTGGCCCAGACCCATGTGTGGGTGGGCCAGCACGCGGCCCAGGTTTGGGCGCGAGTGAGTGCGTGGGCGCGGTCGAGCGAGGCCAACGGGGGACGGGCGAGCGGGTGCGGCGACGTGCTAGCGGGCGAGCGACATGCGGCGATGTGTTGGCGGGCGACGAGCATTGGCAGGCGAGCGCGAGCGAGAGCGAGCACGAGCGGGCGCACGGCACGGGTGACGCATGTGCGGGCAGGCCCATTACCTAGGCATGCGGTGCATGCAGGCGCGTGGGCTCGGCCCAGCTGGAAGTGGCACTTCTGAAGGCATTTCCCATGCATTTCTCAGGCATTTCCCACCCATTTCTCATGGTTCATGGTGGTCCATAGGCTTTCTGCATGATCTGGATCATCCGATTGCTTGATTGAATGGCTGAAATGAATTCGAAGGAGTTTAGGCTTGATCAGAGCTTTTGGATTCGAATTTTGATGCGGTTTGAGATGTCGATCTCAGATCTGATGGTCGGGCAGATTTCTTGATGGTTTTGGACTTCTCATACGACATTTGAGATGGTTTTGGATTAGTTTTGCTCATCTTTTTAACCAGGGATGTCGAGGATTTTCATTTAAGAGGGCCAATAATATAGAGAGCCAGAGAGCCAATAAGAGAGGAGAAGAGGAGAGGAAAGAGAAGGGAAAAAGGGAAGAGGAAAGGGATTTTGGTTTGGAAGAAGAGGAAGGTTGTCATGCTATGATGGCATGGGATAGCGACCAGTTTTGGAGATATGTTAGGATTTGGGATAGAGAGAGAAAGAGGAGAGATAAAGATGGGAGGGAATAGGAAGGAGATAAAAGATGAGGAAAGAGAAAATCATGGAGAACCTTCTTCCTCAAAAATTTGTGAAACTAGGATTTGGTTTGAATGAATTTATTTATTATTGTAGGAGATCAACCTTTTGAGCAGGAAGGATTTGGATGAATTTCGGGTATAGATTGATACCGGATATTTGGGGTTAGCGATTGAAGGTAAGGATTTTGGATGTGATCACCAGTTTTATACATCATTTTACATGGCATGATTTGATCCATGCATGGCATGCATGTTTGTTTTGCATCGTATATTTTGATTTTCTCGAGATGGATAATGTGTTGAGATTATTAATTATGTTTTCATGTATCATGTTTATTCGAGTAAGTTTTCTTTTGATGGTTTGGACCGTGATGCCGGTCATTGAGAAGTTTGTGATGACATGATTTGGTTTGATATCGTGTTACGATTTGACTGGATGATATAAAAGGATAAAGTGATAATGGTGTTTGGACTAGCCATGGATCTGAAGTTGCTGGAGCCATGGGCTTCGTACGAAGAATAGCCGGCCATGGGCGTTTAAAATATGGGACAGCTAGAGTCATGGGCTTTGTATGTGAGCTAGCCTGGCCACGGGCTTAGAATACATGGTTGATAGTGTGGTTATCAGTCATGGGTGTCGCATGACAATGGCTAGTCCAGAATCCTAAAGAAGAGGAAAAGTTAATGAAAACATATAAAGGAAATATAATGTTATGAAAGGTTTTGATATACTTGATATGTGATTGGTTTTGATTGCATGACCGAAAAATTTATCGTTTTCCATTATATGATTATGATCTTGTTGCTTTCAGTTTTTATATTAATACTGGTATGATTGTGAGGGAACCTTACTGGGTTGTAGAGCTCACAACCCTACTTTCTTCTTTCACAAAGTCATGCAGATATTCAGGCTTGGTGAAGAATGAGATTATTTTTTTGAGGTAAGTGACTCTTGTGTACCTAGACCTTGCATGATCTCTAGGATAAAATCTAGGATTTGTGCGGTTGGTTGCGTGGCCTATTTCGATGCTAGATTCGGGGCGTGATAAAGTTTTTCTTCCATTAGCCCTTGTCTTCTTAGACTAGGAACTCTGTGAGAGAGTGCCTTTGTCCTTCGGGACATCGAGGGGTGAGAGGCCCTGAGTTACCATCCTCCTTCACAAGCCACCATTCCATCTTCAAGCTGAGATACCACCTAGAAGATCCACCTAGATGCCCAACGAGAAGAGCCCTCCTCGACCACCATCTTTGACTCCTTTCTCAACACTTCCTACTTTCTTATACCCCTACTTGCTATTTTCTAATCCTTTACTTGGTTGCTCCAGGTCCTCCTGGTGCCACAGACAAAGGATTCGGTCTCCCTTGCCTTCGGGACCATCGGATGAAAAGCCAACGAATCCGCAGGGTCGAAGGCTTGATCCTCCAGGCTGCATCCACGAGTGTGAGCGAACTCAGCATCAGGCGCATCAGAATCTTCAAGGATTGCACTCCCTAGTCTCCTAAGTAGGTATTGATTTAGAGCTAAGTCCTACAGGGTTTCTGAATCCCGAGGTCCTCTCTTCATCATTGTTTAGGGGCTAAGCTTGCATGTTAGAAGTTTCTGTGCTTATAGAACCTCTAGATCTAACTTTGCTTGACTTCGGGAATCAAAAAATCTCTTAAAACCTAAATCACGAAAGAAAAAAATCATTTACATATCCATCTTATCATTAGTATTGTCCCGCATCATCTTAGCCCCACATCAATTCCTGGTATCAGAGCATGGTTAGGACTTAGTTCTCTTTAAGTACTTGAATCGGGTGCTTCACCATGGCCATCCGGTCATAGAAAAAAGTAGGACTGCAAGACCCTCACATCCAATTCAAAGGGGATTTCTTATAGTGTGTAGGGGTGCCGATGTGATTGACCCTTGAAGGGAAAAACAAGGAGATAGATTTTAGATCCTAAAGAAAAGTTTTGCATCATTAGATTTCAACATCTTTAAAATTTCTGCATTTTTCTAATCCAGTACATGGTCTTCTATTTTAGTTGTTTTTACCTGTAGGAATCTCTGATTTTATTGATTTTTATTTTACTAGATTTTGCATAAATAATAGTATTTTTCTAAATTTTCTTAAATTTTATTTCAGTCCGTAAAGTTTCTACATGCCTGAATACTCCCTGAGAATAAATCTGCTATGAAATTCTAGCAAGTGCATTATTTCATCATACTTTCATTTCTACATAGTCTAATTTTGCACTTTAGGTTCATATTACTTAATTTCAGCATCTTATATTTCTATTAATATACATCAAAACACAAAAAAAAGGAACTTAAATACATTTCATTAGGTCATGTGTATGCCATCATCTACATAATTGACTTAAGGGTGACAATATCACAAGATAAGGGAAGGAGGTCATTACCTTTCCTTAGCCCGAAAACCACCAAATTGCATTTTGAACCAAAGCATAACCTAAAATCAATTAGTAACCTAATAGCTTAGGGACGTCAACGAGTTGAGTTTAATCATTGTGGGGAAGCTAGTTCATGTAACCCTTTAATTAGTACCGGGAAGCTGGTGTCTAAGGCAAGAGGTTTAGCATCAAACGACCTAAGTATTGTTGTGGTTCCTTAATTGGGTCCTTGCGAAAGTAAGGGGGGCCTGCCACACTCCCATCTCTTACCTAGTCGGTGAAAGGGCTAGTTGTTGTGTTGTGTGTCTACTAAGTTGACCCATTCTGTTTGAACTCCTAGGTCTAGCAAAATCGTAGCACCATCCTTTGTGTATTGCATGTCGACTAGGTTAGGAGTCCCATATCACCCACACCACTCTCAGTCAGGTGAACCCATGGAGAACAACCTTGAGAATCAAATGAGGCTCCTCACTGAAAAGCTTACCATGTTGACCCAAAAATTTGATGAGTTTGAAACCAGGTTAGGAACTTTGGAAAAGGGAAAGGGTCCACCCACTGAACTTGAGTCTATTTCACCTCCTCACCCTAGGGAACCCCTTCAATGTGATCCCTCCTTAGAGACTGAACCCAGGAGAGTCCCACATCCTAACCCAGCCTAAGAGGTTCATCCTAAGAGACCCAATCAAGAAATCATGGACCAAGAAGAGAGAGCCATCATAAACATTAAGCTAGAAGCACCTACCTTTGATGGCAGTCTAGATCCCAAAGTGTACATAAATTGGGTGGAAGACATGAAACAATACTTTGAGTGGTACACTATGTCGAAAAGAATGAAGTTCAAATTTGCCAAACTTAGGTTGGTTCGCCAGGCTAGATTATATTGGAATAGTGTTGAGAGGCTGATAGGGCGAAGAGGAGAAGAACCCATAGCAACTTGGGGGGACATGAAAACTAGGCTTAGAGAGAAGTACCTACCACTGTTTTACACCCAGAAGTTATTGGACCAATGGAAAAATTTGAATCAAGGAAACAAGAGCATGACCGAGTACATCGCAAAGTTTGATGAGTATGTTATGCGATGTAACGTAGATGAATCTGAATCTGTGACCCTGTCTAGGTTTAGGGCTGGCCTACATCTGGATATTCAAAGGGAGCTTTATTTTAGAGAGATCAATGACTTGGAGCAGGCTTACCAAATTGTGAGGAATTGTGAGCATTTCCAAAGAATACCCACCTATCATAGACGTGAACACTTTAGGAACCCTAGCCGAACCCCAGGATCTAGCCAAGGGTATAGTCAAGTCTACACGAGTCGACCCAGTTTGAGCCGACCCGACCCGAGTCGACCTAACTCGAGCCACCCCAGTCCGAGCCGACCCGACCCGAGCTGACCCAATTTTAGTATAGAAGAGAAAGGTAAGTCAATAGAAGTCCAGAGAAGCCCCAATCCTCATAACACATATTTTAGATGTGATAAACCAGGGCATTACGTTAGCCAGTGCACCTCCAATGCCCTACTTATAGAAGAGCCAGCTGAGAACGAGTTAGAACCCATTACTAAACTAGAAGGAGAAGCATATGAAGCAGAAGATAAATTATTGGAAGAATATGAGGGAGAGGAAGAATTGTTCGAGTCTGAAGACCTGTTAGGAGTAGTTAGGTGCATCCTAACCCAGAACATAGTGCAAGAAGATTAGCGTAGGACTAATATCCTACAATCCTTTATCAAGTTAGGGGATAAGGTGTGCAAGATCATAGTGGATAGTGGGAGCTGTGTCAACGCCATCTCTTTAAGTATTGTCAAATCCCTAGGATTGACCCCAGTTCCTCACCCCAACCCTTATAAGGTCTCATGGATAAATTCGACTTCCATACCTATCAAATCTAGATGCCAAGTCTTGATCAAATTACAATCATATGAAGAGATGATTTGGTGTGATGTCCTTTCCATGGAAGTCAGTAGCATTATCCTAGGTCGACCTTGGTTTTATGATCATGATGCCACCCTTTTTGGTCAGACCAATACCTGTGCCTTCAATCACCATGGGAAGAAATTTGTAATCAAACCAACTCCACCTAAGGACCAGGTTAAAAGAGGATCGAGTAGCCTAAAGGAGAAGAAACTTGGAGTTAACCTGATCAAGGCCAAGGAGTTAGATAAAGAAATTGCTGAGGGAGCCCCCGTTTGGATCTTGGCCACCAAAGAGAATCATGAGCCGACCCAAAGAGAGCACCCCCAAGAAGTAGTTGAGGCTCTAAAAGAGTTTGAGGATGTTTTCCCTGATGAATTACCTGATCAACTACCATCCCTTAAGGACATCCAGCATGCTATAGACTTGGTCCCAGGAGCCACTTTACCAAACCTTCCTCACTATAGGATGAATCCCACTAAACACCAAGAACTTCAGAAACAAGTGGGAGAGTTGCTTAGGAAGGGTTTCCTCAGGGAGAGCTTGAGTCCCTGTGCAGTCCTTGCACTTCTGACCTCGAAGAAAGATGGAACCTGGAGAATGTGTATCGATAGTAGAGCCATCAACAAAATCATGGTAAAATATAGGTTTTCCATCCCCCGTTTGGATGACATGCTTGACATGATGGCTGATGCCATAATCTTTTCCAAGATAGACCTTAAGAGTGGCTACCATCAGATTAGGATTAGGCCCAGGGATGAATGGAATACCACGTTTAAGACTAAGGATGGCCTTTTTGAATGGCTAGTGATGCCTTTTGGACTGTCAAATGCATCTAGCACCTTTTTGAGGGTCATGACCCAAGTCCTGAAAGAGTTCACTAGAAAATTTTTGGTGGTATATTTCGATGACATCTTGATATACAGCAGGACTAAAGAAGACCACCTTAACCATCTCAAGTTAGTCTGTCAGACCCTTAGGAAAAATAGCTTTTATGCCAATCCTAAGAAGTTTGAGTTCATGACACATAGGGTTATCTTTCTAGGTTTTGTAGTCACCCCTGAAGGAGTCTCAGCCGACCCTGAGAAGGTTAAAGCCATAGTTGAGTGGCCAGTCCCTACTAGTGTCCACGACGTGCATAGTTTCTATGGCTTAGCCACCTTTTATAGGAGATTTATTCGGGGATTCAGTTCTATCATAGCACCCATCACCGACTGTATTAGAAAGGAAAACTTTTAATGGACCAAAGCTATAGATAAAGCCTTCCTAGAAATCAAGGACAAAATGATACAGCATCTGTCCTAAGATTGCCTGATTTTTCTTAGATTTTTGAGGTTGCTTGTGATGCTTTGGGAGTAGGCATTGGAGGAGTACTTAGTCAGAAAAATCACCCTGTGGCCTTCTTTAGCGAGAAACTCAATGAGACCAAAGTTAAGTACTCAACCTACGATAAGGAGTTTTATGTAGTCATTTAAGCCCTTAGGTACTGGAGACATTACCTGCTACCCCAAGAATTCATCCTTTATTCTGACCATGAAGCACTTCGGTACCTAAACTCCTAGAAAAGATTGAACCCTAGGCATGCTAAGTGGGTAGAATACATCCAAGCCTATACCTTCATGCTAAAATATCGTGCTGGTACTAAAAATAAGGTGGCTGATGCCCTTAGCCGTCATGCCCTATTATTGAATACAATTAGAACTGAGGTTATAGGATTTGACCAATTAAAAGAGCAATACGAATCCTATCCTGACTTTGGTAAAATCTTCCAATCCATAAAACAAGAACCATCTAGTGCCCATAGTGAGTACACCCTCCATGATGGTTACCTCTTCAAAGAAAATAGGTTGTGCATTCCCAAGACTTCATTTAGAGAATTCTTAGTTTGGGAAACCCATGCAGGAGGCCTAGCTAGTCACGTTGGTAGAGAAAAGGAGAAAAGACCATCTTAGCAGTAGAAGACCAGTTCTTTTGGCCAAGCCTAAAGAGGAAAGTAGCCAACATTATTTCCAGGTGCCAAACTTGTGCTGTTGCTAAATAGCGAAAGCAGAACACTAGTCTGTACACCCCTCTACTTGTACCTAGTCATCCTTGGCAAGACCTTAGCATGGACTTTGTGGTAGGATTGCCTAAGACCGCGAGGAAACACGAATCATTCTGTGTAGTAGTGGATAGATTCTCTAAAATGGCCTACTTCATACCCTGCTCCCAGACCCTAGATGCTTCCAAAGTGGCCAAGCTATTCCTTAAGCATATGGTTAAGTTACATGGCCTATCCAAAACCATAGTATCCGACAGGGATGTCCACTTCACTGATTATTTTTGGAAGACCCTTTGGCACTTACTAGGAACCAAGCTCAAGTTTTCCACCGCTTACCCCCCGCAGACCGATGGCCAAACTGAGGTAGTCAACCGCAACCTAGGGAACCTACTAAGATGTCTAATCGGCGAACATACTGGAAATTGAGATCTTCTCTTACCTTGAGCTGAGTTTGCCTATAACAGTTCAGTGAATAGGACCACTAGAAAAAGTCCTTTCAAGGTTGTCAGTGGGTACAAACCAATCGCCCTCTCGATCTGATTGCCCTACCCATCCATGCACGAGTCTTAGAGTCCACAGAATCTTTTGCATAGCATATTAGAGACATGCATAAGGAAATTAGCCAGAAAATATACCTAAGTAATAATACTTACAAAAATTTGGCTGATTCCCGAAAGCGAGCCAAAGAACTTGAAGTAGGAGATTCTGTAATGATTAGGCTTAGACCTGAACGGTTTCCACCAGGGACTATTAAGAAACTGCATGCTCATGGAGCTGGCCCCTTTAGAGTGATAAGGAGAGTCGGCCCTAATGCCTATGTGCTTAAGCTACCCCCAGATTATGGTATTAGCTCGACTTTCAATATCTCAGACTTAGTCAAGTATAGGGAACCGGTAACCATACCCAGTGAGCCATTTGGGCCTAACCTGTCTTTTGAGAGTGAACCCGACCCAGAGTGTCTACCTCCAATTTTACCTGAGAGAGGAGAGTGGATCGAGCATGTCCTGGATGACCAAGCTATCACCACCTGGGGCAAAGGCTATCAGCATTACTTGGTATGATGGCAAGGCTGACCGGAGTCCGATGATTCATGGATTATCCGAGAGGACTTGTAGCACCTTGACCCCGACCTTCTGGAGAAATATCAAAGCCAAATTAACCCTTACTCGACAGGGTCAAGTTCCTCCCACCCCGGGAGAACTAGTGTGGGCACCAGGATCAGATAGAGGCTCCTCAACTCTCTATGGATCTCGGATTAGGGTTTTCTTTTAATTTGTTGGGTCCTATAATAATGCTTCAAGCCTAAGCATTTTATTTTTGTTGAGTCATGTATTTAGTTTCAATTTTTTTAGTCATGTACCTTAGCCAATTTGGTCAAGTTGGGTCAATGAGTTCTACAGTTAGCTAAATTGGTTCAAGCTCAAGTCTACTAGAGGCTGGGCTCAAGCTTGGTGAGCAATCAAGTCAAGCCCAGTTGTTGATGGTTCAAGCAATCTCCCCATGCCAAGTAGGAGCACCACTTCAATTCATGGAGCACCACTTTATCTATGCCATGTGGCGTGAGGAAGTGCCACATCATCAAGTCATGTTGGGCAGCCAAGGCAAGAGGGAAACTCCAAAGTCAATGCCATGTGGATGGCCCTATCAAGCCTCCCCTTGATCCAAGCCAACCACTTCCTCTCTTCCCTCCGCAAATCAAGCCTCTAAAAAAGCATGGTCAGCCAAGGAAAGATTCTAAGGTCAATGGAGCATCCCTTGATCCTTGAAGACAACTTCTCCCACATCAAGCCTTCTTCCCAAAGAACCATGGTCGGCCAAGGAAATATTCTAAGGTCAATGGAGCATCCCTTGATCCTTGAAGACAACCTCCCTCACATCAAGCTTTCTTCCCAAAGAACCATGGTCAGCCAAGACTCAGGAAAAGAGTTTCAAAATTTGAATGGGGATAACCTCCTCTCTTCCCTCCCCGAATCAAGCTTCCCACCAAATCAAGGCCGACCAAAGGAGGATTTCAAGAGTCAAATTCATATTTTTAGGTGCCTCTCTGATGATGGCTTGTAACCTTTTCTTTTGAAATTTGAATGGAACTTAGGTGCCTATATGAAGGGCCCTACCCCTTGTAAGAAACTAACTTTTGATGAATAAAAAAGTGAGAAGTTCTTCTTCCACTAGCCCTTGTCTTCTTAGACTAGGAACTCTGTGAGAGAGTGCCTTTGTCCTTCGGGACTTCAAGGGGTGAGAGGCCCTGAGTTACCATCCTCCTTCACAAGACACCATTCCATCTTCAAGCTGGGATACCACCTGGAAGATCCACCTAGATGTCCAATGAGAAAAGCCCTCCTCGAACACCATCTTCGACTCCTTTCCCAACACTTCCTACTTTCTTATACCCCTACTTGCTATTTTCTAATCCTTTACTTGGTTGCTCATAGGTCCTCTAGGTGCCACGGACAAAGGATTTGGTCTCCGTTGCCTTCGGGACCATCGGACAAAAATCCGACGAATCTGTAGGGTCGAAGGCTTGATCCTCCAGACCGCATCTGTGAGTGTGAGCGAACTCGGTATCGGGCACATCAGAATCTTCAAGGTTTGCACTCCCTAGTCTCCTAAGTAGGTATTGATTTAGAGCTAAGTCCTACGGGGTTTCTCAATCCCAGGGTCCTCTCTTCATCATTGTTTAGGGGCTAGGCTTGCATGCTAGAAGTTTTTTATGCTTATAGAACCTCTAGATCTAACTTTGCTTGACTTCAGGAATCAAAAAATCCTTTAAAACCTAAATCACAAAAGAAAAAATTCATTTGCATATCCATCTCATCATTAGTATAGTCCCGCATCATCTTAGTCCCACATCATAAATCTCAAATAATATATATTTCTTCAAAAATAATTATTTTTTATAACTAAATTTAACATATAGTTATAGCCATGTAATCTAGTGGCAAGGGTCTAATAATAGAAATATATTGCACAAAGTACCAAATAATAGATACTACTATTCTAATAACCGGTGGCTCGATGTCTAAACTAGTTTCTTAAAATACCAGTCAATAGGTTTAAAGTATAATCTCCATTGGCAAAGCCACGTTATAACTATGCTGAGAACATATATAAATAAACTTACAAACTTGCCAGTCAAGTTTTCTAAGTTCAATTCTCAAAGTAGATTATATATTATTTATAAAAATAAAATAACACATGCTTGACCCATTTTATCAAACAAAGAATAGAGAACATAAATCAAATTAAATAACTAATTATAATTATTGGTGCCAAAATACATCGAATGCTAGAGGAGGTGCTGGAGCAGGTAGTGTAGATGTCTCTCTAAGAGATGGTACTTATAGAAAACTCTACTAGGGATAGCCCTAATGAAGGCACTTCGATGTTTAAGTCAATATTTAGGCCAGTAGTATGAGGAGCATAGGCAAGATACTTACGTACCTTAGGGGCTTGCATAGAGAGCCCCTTTATAAGCAAAGACTTAGGGGCATTTTTGGGATGATAAGGATCTTGGTAGATCTAGTGAAAAGTGATACAATCATTCACATGTCACCTGGGACTTGCTTACTAGCGGGGATGTCTTGTCCCTTTAAATACGTCCTTATCATTTGCTTAATGCATGCCATGCTTCATTAATAGTGGCATGGATCACTATGTGGGTTTAAGCATGCTTCCCTCAATTACTTAAATATGGTAATGATTTAGGATTTTAAGATGCGATAGAGAGTCTAGCCATATGGTAGAGGCTGTAACAGTGAGCATCGATAGATTGTGCCTTGGAGATTATGGATGGATGCACCATCTAAGGATCTGTCTACCCGAGTATTCTCAGGATATTTGAAGCCGGTCAGCTAGGGAACTTGCCCAAGCAACTCCATCCATTAAGTTTGAGGCCATCAGGTTGTAGGGGTCAACCATGTCAAGGCTAGGTTAGACGAAGATAGCAGGTGGCATCCGATGCAACTTAGCTAGTCAAGGTATCCTTCATGGATGAGAGGAGGGGCTAGTGTGCACTGAGCACATAGTTTAGCCCGATGAGTGATCAGCAAATGCTTATTGATGGTTATTGCCAAGGCTTGTTTAGACACGTATGTTCGAAGATTGGTGCTCAATAGGGTCCGATCGGGTGGAATAGGTGCCTGCATCCTAATGGGTGGCCAATCAAGTGAAGCGACCGAGCATCCTGCAGGTGCATGAATGAGCTTGGCTTGGATTGGAGGGCCTAAAAGCCTGGCACTTGGTCGATCAGTCAGAAAAATTATTCCTCATAATGAGAGGTCGGCCAAATGGTGAGGCTGACAAGGTGTGAGTGGCATCGTCTGGCTTGATGGCATTAGGGTCAATGACTTTCCAGGATTAGGGGTCTCATTTGAAGAACGGTTGGTGCATCAGCATTAGAAACACTCATCAGCATTGAAGCCTTGCCTTCTTCATGGGAGCTTAATATGATGCATGGTTAGCAAATCCATAGCAGGCTTGCTCGACATTGCTTTTACCAACCCGATGCATGGTCGGACGACACATACCATTGAGTCATCGGGTTCAGCCAACTATTGGGCTTTTTGCCTTCGATCAACGATCGTGTTGCTAGCCAATGGGCCATTTCTACCATTGTGGGTCCTAGGTCCCTGGCCTGAGCATATTTTCCATCAACAAATACCCCCTTAGTTTCTGATCTAAGCCTTGGCCAGATCATGAAAGTATCCAAAGAGGAAGGAGGGTCAGGGAGATGAGGGCCCTTTTCCAAACTTAGAGGCACGTAGCCTTCAAGATGGATTCTATTGGACAGGGGCAATGATGGGCCTCAATTTGTAGCTCCCAGTGATGCTTTAATGAGTGCGCAGCATTTACTCTAGGGGATGAATGGCCGCAAGTTGTCAATAAGGGCTGCCACGTGATGGTCGTTAAAAGACTTGGGGTGATTTAGGGCTTTACGCCCCATTTGAAAAGATACTTGTGCTTGCTGCTCTGACTTTTCCTATGCCTTTGCTTTGTATAGCTCCTTCTTCCCCCAAGTGGTTTTCTATCATTCCCCACTCCAGCTACTAGTTCTTCCTTCTCCCTTTAGAGAGTCTATCATCCTCGATCTCTTGCTTTGCTTTTTCTTAGGTTAGCTTTTCTTCCCTCTTGCTTTACTTGTTCTTTTTTCTTGGGTTTGGGATAGATGGTAGGCTCTAGCAAGTTGAAGTCATTGAAGAGGGGCACCAGAAAGGAGAGGTCGAAGGACCCCAAAGCTTTGCACAAAGAGCATGTTGCACAAGAAACCTTTGGTCCCAAAAGGTATCAATCCATAATGGACTAGGAGGATCTTTCTCTCATCTGCATAGCATACTATGTCCCAAAAGACTTCAAGTTAGAGTTTCCTGGCACGACACTCGGGTAGATAACCCTCCTCTTGATAGACTTGGGGTCTATAAGGAGGTATTTGATAAGGGGCGTAGATTCCCCATTTTTCTATTTATCCTTAAATTTCTTAGGTCTTATGGGGTTTTTCTATGTTCTTTGACTTTGAACTTTATCAGGTTTATAATAGGATTCTTAGCTATTTATTTTTTGGTTAAGGTTTAGCCCTCTTTTTCTTTATTTCATGCCTTTTTTACTACCTAGAGGCATCCTTATGCCAAGGATTGGTAGAATTTCACTATCCAAAGGGACGAAGCCTTTGATTAAGGGTGCTCAGTTGACCCCTGGAATGATTTTGATGATCACAAAACATTGGAGCATGTATTTGATACTAACTCTTTCAAATTGTTTAAGAAGTTTTGCAGGAAATTTGTTACCTATAGTTTAAAATGATTTTCAAACTGACTTGAGGGTAATGCAATTTTTTATAAAGTTTTATCAACTTGAACTTGTAAAAGCCCTAGTTTTATTAATCTTGTAATCTTGTAAAATGGGCTGAAAATTATAAAAATTAAAGAGTATGTAGATCAGCTTCTATTTGATTCAATGTTGAAGACTTTTGGGGAAGCTTGAAGTATTTTTGAAGAATTGAAAGAGCTGACTTATGGATTAAGAGCCGACTCTTTGTGGCACGACATGGAAATTTTTTTTTTTGAGTTTCAGTATCAAGAGCCGACTCTTGTCCCAAGAGCCTACTCTTCCAGAAGATATGTTTTTGGTAAACTGAGACTTAGAGCAGACTCCTATTATAAGAGCTGACTCCAGCAAAATTGACCTTTTGAAGTCATTGAAGACTTGAGCAAGAGCCGACTCCAGATTGAAGAGTTGACTCTTACAGAGTTTTATTTTGGGCTGTCTGAGACTTCGAGCCGACTCATAGACCTCGAGCCGACTCATAGAGCTATTTTCTACACTCCAACGGCTAGTTGCTGAAGTTGAATTTTGAACTCCAATTCATCTCCAACAGCTATTTCACGAATCCCTAGGTCCTACAACGGCCATATCTCTTGGAAAATTATAAAAGAAATTATTTTTGAAGGATTAAACAATGATTAGAGCTTTATTATGGAATTATCTTGAGATATTGAAGAGCTTTCAAGTCATTTACCTACCTACCTCAAAGAGCTTTCAAGTTGGATTCAAAGATTCACCAACTCTACTCCATCATTGGATCCACTCATTGAAGAAGGGAAGAAGCAGCTTGAAGAGTACTAAAGAGTATTTAAGGCTTGACTTCATCTTGATCTACATTGGCAACACTTAAACAAACTTGGTTTGTTGTAGTTGCTTATTTATATTTCTTTATCTTAGTTTTCTCTCTAAGAATAGCAACGGGCTATGTCTTAAGAGAGGGTTGAAGGTTTTTAGGTGAACCTTATAAAACCTAAATTGGGTTCTTGGTGATCCCGGTATAAAACCAAGTGTTAGGATTTTCTTTGGTGATCCCGTTTAAAATCAAAGGGAGTTTGGGTTTCTTTGGTGATCCCGGTAAAACTAAAGTGTATAGATTTGGATTGTGAGCCTGGTAAAACAATCCAACTGTATTCCAGTTAGGGGATATAGTGAAAATCCCAAGTGGTGCTTGGGTAGTGGACGTAGGAGCTGGTTGCTCCGAACCATTCGAATCTCTTTGAATTTGTGATTGTGTTCTTATTGCTTTATTGCTTTTACTTAACTACTTCCGCATTGCATATTGTACCACAATACTAAAAGAATTTCAAAGTGCACATAATTGTGAAAAGTCTTTATAATCCCAATTCATCCCTCTCTTGGGAAGCCACCTGGGCAACATGCTCCTTCCATTATTAAAGGGTGGAAGGAGTGATTTCTGTTCATGTCATCACCCTCTGTGAGTGATTAGGGTTTGTCGAGTTGGGGTTGGTCGAATGCTTCTGCATTGAGCATTCCTAGGCTGAGTGATAGGTCACGATGTTACAAATAAATAAAAAATAAGTAGATAGTAACAAGTCGGATTGAATCCACGAAGAAGGCAGTGCTTAGGATGGTTTGAAATCATTGATTTTTATAAAATAAATAAAAATAATTTGAAGTCAGGAAGATGAAAATTAAAAGTATAAAAGAAAATGAAAACTTGGTATGTTTGATCTGCTAGTCAGATCTTAGCATTTACTTGCAATAAAAATAAATAACAAGAATTTAAAGTACATAAAAATAAATATTATATTAATTAAAAGAAGAATTCAATTACAAGAAATTAAAAATAATAATTAAATAAACTACTAAAAGCGGTAACAGAGTATCCGAAGTCGATTAGTACAGCCTCATCAGAAAGTTGGTTGAAATCATTTCACCTTCTTCCATCATACTCCATGGAGCGAACTGGGCTTCTTCATCTTCTTTCTTTTTGGATTTTGATCTTGGAGATGGAATAGGCTTGAAGATGGTGTAAGGGGAAGAACTCTCCTCTAAGAAACCTCACTCTTAGAGGCCAACCCACAACCCAAAGTTAAGCCCTTTACCCTGTATTATACCCTCTCTCAAGGATGATTTCTTCCGTAGCCTAGGGGTTCTTTAAATAGAGTTTGGAAAATGATGCAGGATAACTCTAAGATTGCTAATCATGCAGGAAAAATAGTAAAATAAATTTTTTATGAATTTTATAATTTAGGTTTGTAGGCTAGATTCCCAAAATAAAATAAGAACTAGCATAAGGAGTAGCAATGCAAAGAATCATCATGATCGTAGGCAAACTCATGCAAAAATAATAAATTCCAGGACCCGAGAATTAAGAAACTTCCAGATTAGGATAGCTTATCTTCATCAAATCAAAAATTAAAAGAAGGAAAGAATGTTACCAATAAGTGATTTGAAAAACTTCCGATGAAGAGATCACACAGCACTTTGATTGGAGTCTGGATGCTGAAGCTCGGTTTCCTTGATTAGATGGCTAATTTGGGTAGTCCTGGAGGCAAGGAAAGACTCCTCTGGGGAGGTGAAACACCTCGGGGATCTTGCAAAACATCAAGGGTCAATGAAAACAGCAAGGAAGAAAAAGAAAGGGAACTAGGTTTAGAAGGAATCAGGTTAGCGTTTAGAAGCGGGCTGTTTGAAGCTTGTTGAAGATCTCCTTGCTTGGTGGCCTAGGGCACTCCTTCTTGGATGTGTGAAAGCTTGGATGGTAGTGAGTTAGGGCATGGAAGGATGCTAGGGCAGTAAGGAATTTGGCCAAGCACAATAGTAACCAAAGAAAAAATAAAAACAAAGTAACACACAAGCTCGCAAGTTCAAAAAAATTTCACCAGGGTTTTGATATCATGAATAAAAATTGAATATAAGAGGGGGAGGGGTGGAGTATTTATAGAGTTCCCATGTCCTCTAACTAGGGTTACACACTTGGGTTACAAGTCCTCTCCTAGCTAGGTTAGAAAAACAAATCTTAAAACAATTAGGAGCATAAGTCCCAACTAGGTTAGGATTTGACCTAGTTTTCTCCTTTTCCCTTCATGCTTTAACTACTCCACTCAAGGACACCTCTTGGACTTGGTCAACACTTCAAGGATGCCTAGGAGGGTGTGTTGGGCTTTTAGGGGTAGCAAGGGGCTGGCCCAAAGGGGCTTGGGTGCATGGGCTTGAGCCTTTGGAAGCTGGGGTGGCCTGGTAGCTTGGTAGCAGGAATGTTCCATGGAATCTTGCTTCTTTAGGGCTTGGGCTTGGCACCTGGGCTTGATTTCCTTGGGCTGGGATGCAGGTGGACCTCTGGAATCTTGGATGCCCTGGTTTGAAAATATGCTCTGGCATTTGGACTGGAATTTGGGCATCTGGAGGGCATCTAGAAGGAATCAAGGTTTCTCGAAGCATCTTGGATCTTGGGTTGTCACACTAAATCCATTGGGCTGATGTAGTGGCCTCTAACTCCTGGATGTGGCCTGGTGGAACTCCAAAATAGGTGACCTCATCTCTTGTATAAAAACTGATTTCATACTGGACTCATAATTGATGTACAGGACTCAAAAATACTGACTAGGTTGAGGGTTGAGACAAATTAAGTAACCTCAACTTATTACAGGACTCAATCTTAATTGATTACAAAATTTTCAAAACTTTGACACGTGACTAATTAAACCATATGGGATCCATGGATCTGTGTTTGATCCTGTGTCCCCACCAATTCTCCTGGGGTGGGAGGAACTCAACCCCATCGAGTATGGGTCAATTAGGCTCAAGGACGGTCTGGGTTAAGGTGCTGCAGATCCGCACCAGCATTCCACAAGTCCTCAGATTCTGGCTGACCTTGCATTGACCAAATATCATCGACAGTCTCTATCCTAGGTACCGATAGCTTGATCATCCAGAGCTCTCTCAATTGTTTCCTCACTATAAGACCAAATTATATGTGGTCACTCTGGGATGGGTTCTCTCTCAAAGAACGAGAGTGGCTTAAGGGGTTCGCTGGGTATTACTGCTGGCTTCCTAGACTTTACAAAGTTTGAGATGGTGAAGGTGGAGCTAATACCTAAATCAGGTGATATCTCAGGCACATAGACATTGGGTCCACTATTATTCATTATTTTAGATGGGCCAGCTTTGTGAGCAAAAAATTCTTTAATTGTCACATATTCTTCTGCAGAAAACTCTTCATCTTTCTTTTCAAAATTAGCCAAGTTGTTATTTAGTTCATTAATTATGTTCAACTTTTGACTTATTTCATGATGCATATGCTGTGCAGAGGTAAGTGTAGGTGTAGATATGTGATTTAGGACTGTGAATTTTATTAGACTCAATTAATACCTATTAGACTCGACTAAACTTTTCTATCGAAGAAAATTTTATTGGACTTTCTAGGGTCCAACCTAACACACTATAGACTCTCTAGGTTTGACCCTAGCATGGCATGCAGATGAAAATTTACTATGTATGCCTACTAAATGCCAAAGGGTATGCAAGAAGTAAGATGCAAACCTAACATGCATAATGTATGAATACAGTATGCTTACTTCTATAAAATGCAAATTAATGATTAAAGAAATATAAGAAAATTCATGAAAAGGTAGAAAATATGATGTGGATTCAGGGTTAGTCTGATTGAAAAAGGGTTCGGGGTGAATCAGGTAGGATAAGAGACAAGAAGGTGTTTCAGGGATGAGTCCTATACTAATGAGATTTACCTTATGGGTTTGAGGCATATCTAAAAGGTCTACATAATAGAACAAGGGGTCATTGATTTTAGGAAAAAGATCAAGTAGAGTCAAAGAGGTGACTTCATCCTGAGAGTACTGATTTAAAGAGGTCAAGTCCTTAATAAACTCTTCTGGCTCATAAATCAAAGGACTGGGCTCTATAGTTAGGCTCTCTTTTAGTGACTCCTCAGGTACGGTTCTGATAGCAGTATAGGGTTCTCTTCCTCTAACTGCTCTTCCTCTATAATCTGGATGTGGTCAGGGTCTACTGGGTCAACTGATCTTGGGTTGGCTTCTACCGGAGCACCTACCGGGTCAACTAATTCTAAGTATTCTATAGGAAACTCCTCTTTTTCCTCCTCATACTCGTCCACTAAGCTTGGGTCAGCCTCATATATCTCCTCTTCTAAGTCATCTTGGTGGACCAATGAGGTGGTAAGAGGGGTTTGACTAATGGAAAATTGACTAGGGTCTGGGGTAACAGGGGTGGGTAAACTAAGGGTCATGGATTCATAGGTTATGGGTCCAAAGGTTATGGGTTCAGTTCTATAGGCTATGGGTTCCTGGGGTTTATAAGGCAAGGGTTCAACTCTATGGGTCTTGCCTAGGGTTCCTAACTAATCTCCTATTTGGTCAAAACTATGGATTGCTTGATTACTTGATTGGATCAATTGGTCAAGCTTAGTATCAGATTGGTCAAACCTACGGTCCATTTGAGCTAACTGATTTTGGGTTTGGGTGTTGGATTGGTGGATCTGGGTGGTTAATTGGGCAACCATCTGTTCATTCATGGCTTTTATGAAAGCCTCAAAATTGGGATCCATGGTTGAGTTAGGTTGGGGTGTAGATTTCTGGTTTTGGGTTCCTAGTCTAGTGGTAATGCAACAATCAATCAATCAGAATGGAATGGTTCAGCCAAGCATGCAAAAGAAATAGGCTAGTACAATCTAGGGTTTCCTAAACCTAGAGCCAAAACTAGATGAGTCAGCTCAACTTACACTTAACCTAGTAGCTAATCCTTCCTCTGGCCAGGTAGAGGGTGGGAGTGTGGGAGGCCCCCCTGCTTTCGCAAGGACCCAATTAAAAATCACAACACCACTTAGGTCATTTGACTTTGGACCCTCAGCCTTAGACACCAGATTTCAGTAATAGCCACAGGATTAAATGCACTAGTTGGCCCACACAATTTAGACCTAACTTGTTGGTGTTACCTAGCCCACTAGGGCAAATTAAGTCTAATCAATTTTAATTAAGGCTTGGGTGAAAATGCTGGGTGGTTGTTTTGGACCCAGGACAGGTTATGACCTCCTGCCCTGATGTTATATTAATTGCCCTTAAGATTAGATTAAAAGATGATGAACATTTAATGGTCCTGATGCAATCTAAAACAATCAAAAAAATAAAAATATTTTATGTATATTTTATGGAATGACAAATTAGGTTTAGGTTGATTAGGTTAGTAATCAAATTGGGCTTGGGATTGGGATTTGGAAACTGATTAGGTTTAGTCAAGTAAGTGCAGAAATTCAGAAAATTAGCATTTCGGATGATGCAGATTTTGACATAGATATCGATGCACAAAAAAATCAGAAAAAATCTAGAACATAGGATGGATGGTGATTATGAACTCTACCAAATTTTATATAGAAAAAAAATCAAATGATGATGCAAATCCTAGATAATTTAGACTACTACAGAAATCTCAAAATTTTTGTTAGGGTTTCTAATATGCCAAATTTTAGGAATTTAAGTTTTCTATAAAATTAATTAAAAATTATGATAAAATAAAGGACTAGACAAAAAATAATTCATGCAAATTTCATGGAAAAATAAAACTTCTAGATTATTGAAATCAGATGAAAAACAGAAACCTAATGCAGCTAGCAAGATGCATAAATTAGGGTTTGTGATTCTAATGCAGATAAAAACTATTCTAAACCTGCTCTGATACCAAACTAATGCGGGACAACTCTAAGATTGCTAATCATGCAAAAGAAAAATAGTAAACTAATTTTTTTGTGATTTTTGTAATTTAGGTTTGTAGGCTAGATTTTCAAAATAAAATAAGAACTAGCATAAATAGTAGCAATGCAAAGAATCATCATAATCGCAGGCAAACTCATGCAAAAATAATAAATTCCAGGACCCAAGAATTGAGAAACTCCCAGATTAGGATAGCTTATCTTCATCAAATTAGAAATTAAAATAAGGGAAGATGTTACCAATTAGTGATTTGAAAAACTTCTGATAAAGAGATTACACAGCACTCTGATTGGAGTCTGGATGATGAAGCTCGATTTCCTTGATTAGATGGCTAATTTGGGTGGTCTTGGAGTCAAGGAAAGCCTCCTCTGGGGAGGTGAAATACCTCGGGGATTCTGCAAAATGTCAAGGGTCAATCAAAATAGCAAGGAAGAAAAAGAAAGGGAACTAGGTTTAGAAGGAATCAGGTTAGGATTTAGAAGCGGGGCTGTTTGAATCTTGTTGAAGATCTCCTTGCTTGGCGACCTAGGACACTCTTTCTTGGATGTGTGAAGGCTTGGATGGCAATGAGTTAGAGTGTGGAAGGATTCTAGGGCAGCAAGGAATTCGGCCAAGCATAATAATAACCAAAGAAAAAATAAAAACAAAGTAACACACAAGCTCGCAAGCTCAAATAAATTTCACCAGGGTTTTGATATCATGAATAAAAATTGATTACAAGAGGGGGAGGGGTGGGGTATTTAAAGAGTTCTCATGTCCTCTAACTAGGGTTATGCACTTGGGTTACAAGTCCTCTTTTAGCTAGGTTAGAAAAATAAATCTTAAAACAATTAGGAGCATAAGTCCCAACTAGGTTAGGATATGACCTAGTCTTCTCCTTTTCCCTTCATGCTTTGACTATTCCACTCAAGGACACCTCTTGGACTTGGTCAACACTTTAAGGATGCCTAGGAGGGTGTGTTGGACTTTTAGGAGCAGCAAGGGGCCGGCCCAAAGGGGCTTGGATGCATGGGCTTGGGCCTTTGGAAGCTGGGGTGGCCTGGTAGCCTGTAGCAGGAATATTCCATGGAATCTTGCTTCTTTAGGGCTTGGGCTTGGCGCCGGGGCTTGATTTCCTTGGGCTGGGATGCAGGTGGACCTCTGGAATCATGGATGCCATGGTTTGGAAATATGCTCTGGCATCTAGACTGGAATATGGGCATCTGGAAGGAATCAAGGTTTCTGGAAGCATCTTGGATCTTGGGTTGTCACACAAAATCCATTGGGCTGATGTAGTGGCCTCTAACTCCTGGATGTGGCCTGGTGGAACTCCAAAATAGGTTGACCTCCTCTCTTATACAAAAATTGGGCTCACACTGGACTCATAATTGATGTACAAGACTCAAAAATACTGACTAGGTTGAGGGTTGAGACAAATCAACTAACCTCAACTTATTGTAGGACTCAATCTTAATTGATTATAAAATTTTCAAAACTTTGACATATGACTAATTAAACCATATGGGATCCAGGGATCTGTGTTTGATTCTGGTGTCCCCACCAGAGAAGGCTCTTGGTCAAGTGAGATTAATATGGGCCATGGGATGTTGTTTTATGGTGTCTTTGGACTGTTTGATCATCTAAATCATGTGGATCATGGTTCAACAATTTATCTCAAGTTGAGATCCTTATCAACCATTGGATCATGCTTTGGATGGCTGAGATCCATCATTTAGGATGGTGCTCGAAGAAGACCACCCATTGTGCTCGAACCCTATCGGAACTACCTCCTATACGCCATCAATATGGAGGATGACCGGTGGTGATGTGGTGCCTTTTGTGAAGAGGTGACGGGAGGGAGGAGTAGCCATGGTGGAGATAGGAAGAGCAATGACCGATGCTTGGGTCGGAGAAGGAAGATGGCATGGTGGTTCTCAGGGAGGAGAATGATGGCCGTGAGCGGAGGAGGGGAGGAAGACGATGACCGGTGGTGTGGGAGGCATGGGAAAGATGGTAGTGGTTGATGGGCCGTGGCAAACGACTTAGATGAAGTTTTTCCAGCGATGATGGAGAGGCTAGAACAGGGAAAGAAGGTGGTGGCCATGAGGAGGAGCAGCAATGATCATGGGCAGAGGGTAGAGGGGTGATGGCCGAATCAAGCTAGGGAAGAGGGGAGGAGCGATGAAACGACGATGGGATGGTGGCTATAGGCAGCGGGGCGATGGCTTGGGCGGTGGGGTGGTGGCTCGGGCGGCACAGGAAAGAAGAGGAAAAAAATGATGAAGACGGTGGCTGGCATAAAAAAGAGGTCTTCCGAGGGGTTTTTTTTGGTGAGGGATGACTCACGGCACCTTTTCCGCCTATTGGCGACGACGGTGGATGAAGATGGCGGCTCAGGAAGGAGTTGGTCCACAAGCCATCTTGCAGACCAGTAGCAATGGTTGCCGATGGACCGGCCTTTGTTCCATAGACCCAGCGACCGGTCCATGGTGGACCGGCTGCTTTAAAAGGTGTGCATTTTCTTTAATAAATTTTAGACTTGAATTTTGGGCTCGTTCGAACTCTGATTTGGATGTTATTTGCATCGTTGGACTCCAAAAATTAGCTCTTTCAATCTATAAGCTTCTTTTCTACAAAACATCAATAAAAATATTAATTTTTAATAAATATTAATTAATTAATATTTATATTAATGATTAAATTAGGATAAGTGATAGACTTATCACACCCCCTAACTTAGTCATTGCTAGTCCCTTAGCAATGCAATTAAGATATAAGTATTAATTTTATGATCATGTATCATTAAGATTCTCCTTTGGATCTAGGCTTAAGGTTAAAAGAAGTTAGCTAGCATCATTAACTAGGTATTGAGTTTTCGAAATAAATTTCGTAATCAGAACTATTAGAAACTTTCTTAGACTTCATCCAAAGATCTACCATACTTGTGTTTATGATGGATAACTTAGTGTTTTAGTGCTAGATTGTAAAGAATAATTACCTCTTCACTTATCACCTACTTTTAGTTAATTTTCTATACACCCCTAACTTAAGCTCATGACCGAGGTAGCTTTCACACTACCTAAATTTCTCTCTTTTTTTCTTTTATTTTTTTTGGTTGGCGATGTCTTCACACTGCCTACTTTTTGATGTGAACAATAAAGCTTACTTAGGCGAAGCTATTCGATTACTCGGTGGAAAACCAATGTTTAGAACTTGCCTATTTTTTTCTTCTCCTTTTTTTTTTTCTTTTTATGTAGGTAGCTCTTTTCTTAAATTCTAGTTAAATGGAAAGGATGTATATCAATTACCAATTTTTTAGTAATAATTAAGTTTTTAATTGACCTTACAACTAATACCTACTCTACCTTGTCAGTGTGCATGTGCAATGGAAGTGCTAATAGCCTTTGGGTGACCTAAGTAGGCCACTAAAAGTCTGACCGGCTAGTTTACTTCTTGACTCACTACAGTCATTAGTGAATACTTTCTAACTCTATTATCCTTTTTCTAATCTATTTAGCTCAAAAAATTTCATGACACATGATTTATAAAAGATATATTTTTTTTATTTTCATAATTTTCAAAAGATTTTTTCAAAAATTTTTAAAAATTTTAACATTTGAGTTTAAGAGTTTGTCCCTACCCCCAACTTAAATACCATTATTCCTAATGGTATAAACAAGTTCAAAAAATAAATTTAAATCATAAGGGCAAAAAGAAATATATAGGGATAGTGATTACCTGAGAAGATAAGCTTATCAATAAGATAAAGGCTACAATAGTCAACTTGGATTGGAATTTTTATGTATATATATTTTATATATTTTATTATTAATTTTATTTTATTTGTAAGGGTATAAAAAATAAATATTGGGTTATCTTCCAATAAGCGCTAAGTTTAGCATCTTCAATCGGAGATTATGAGAGAGTCCAGTAGATGATTAACTTTAATGTATCCCTCATAATATCAAAAGGGTAAGGCTAATCGAGAAGCCTTGTCATCATGATAGAAAATCATTCATAGAGTACTCTATGATGATTAGCTTGGCTCAATAAAGTACACTCGGTAAGCATTTATCCTAAGATTTATAATGATTATTACAGTTTATATGATTATTAGGAAGGAATTGTGCTTGTTGGACTGAGATTAGAGGTGGTAGTTTAAAAATTTCTTCAACTATGGGTTGGTCAAACCTACTCTTCTCGGGCATGATGTGTTTGATCAATGTCCCTTTCCATTTTAAATTTAGGCACCTTTTCTAGATTAATATTAGACCTGTCTCCATACATTATTTTAATATCATGAAAAAGTTTTGGAGGTGATTCTCAAAAATTGGTGTCGAATATGAATAAATCAATTATAAAATTTCTAAGATCATGATCCCTCATTTTAGTGATATCCCTCCTGATAGCTTTTTTATGTGCTTTTAGAATACTACCGAGTCGAGCTTCTTGGGTAAAGTTCATTGAAAAAGTTTTAATGGGTGCATCAAGAAGTGATTTCGGTTCTAGATTAAGTGGTGATTCTAATAAGGGAGCTATTGGTGGGCTAGGTGATGGCTCTTATTATTTGTCAATCAAAAGGGGATGGTTTCAAAGTAGGGTATTTGTATTGGATTATTTATTTATGAGGTATACCGATTTACATTAAAATTCCCATTCCAAAATAAGCCTGATAGGGATGTACTATATCTTGGGAGAGAACTGTGGGGATGGCTTCATCTATTATGTAATGCATTTGTAGTTATTAGGAAGGCTCTATTAATTCCATCATTGCATCTATTTATTCTTTCATCCCATTAAAAGGCATGGATATTTCTAGGGCACTAGAGATTGGGGCCATAGGTAAGTGGGGTAATAATAGAATTGGTTCATCTCATAAGTTTAATTTCTCCATATATTTTTATGCCTTAGTCAAATTGTCTATGTTGGTCTTTAAGGTTGTGTAGAGTTGTTCTAAGACTAGTTCATTCCTGGGAGTCAAAGTTGATTATTTAGAAAAAGATAGAGGGTCATTAAAATCTTAAGCTATGTATGGTCCCTCTAGGTTACTCTCGGGTTGACTAGGCAGTTCACCTCCCTCCTCTCTATTAAGCTCAATTAATTATCAATCGGTTTGATCTATTAGTTTATTGATAGATTGCTATTGGGCTATAATTATTTATTGAATTTGAGCAAACCTATCGACATCTAGGTTAGTCTGTAAGGAGGGTGGGTATGGTGCTTGCTGAACCTTTTCTTCAAATGATGGGCCATAATTAATTGAAGAAGGTTGATAATGGGGATAGGGCTGATCATAATAGGATATATCTATAAATAGAGATACTTGGATTGCCGAGATAACCACTGGGTGTGGTTGTCACAAAAAAATTGATTGAGCCCCCCAACATGAATTATAAGTATTAAGTACTGATTATCTCCTGAGTTATAGGCCGATTGGGTTTGATCTTGAAACACTTGGTCATACCTAAACTCAAGAGATTGGTATCCAGTTGGGCACTCACTCTCAAAGTGAGTAGGACTCAAATAAACTTAGTGTACCGAGAGAAAGGGTACTCTACTGTAAGGATTCATGCTCCTGGCACTGATTCAGTCTATTAGATTATTATGATTATTTAGATATATAATCAAGATTTTAGATTAAAGCAATCCTTATTTATTCATGAATTTATTTTATCATTATTATTACTATTTTTTTAAAAGGAGTGGTGAGATAAAGAAGGAGAAGTTTTAAAGAAAAGGGTCTAAGAAGTTCAAGAGCTAAGAGAGAGAAGAAGAATTAATTAGGATTTGATATTATTTACAAAGAAGTTAGCATAACATGGACTCTCTATCCTAGGGTTATCCTAAATCTAGATTGCTTCTAACTACCAAGGCAACCTTGGAGTCCTCCAAGTCAAAAACTAACTAATCAGTTGGCCAGGTAAGGGTAAGATTGGTGGGGGTCCTCCTGTTGCTTTCTTTAGATACCAATTAATATTGGCCAGGTTAGTCAACGAAACCATTTAAAAATTACCTTTCTTAAGGGCTACATTATCCTTGAACCCCTTTCCTAGACACCAGCCAATCAGCCATTCCTGACCCGATCAAACTCTTTCGGGAGCCTTGTCCTATCGAGCTCGAGTTTCTTAGGGGCTGACATCTAGTTAATTTTAATTAGTAGGCTTAGGTATGCTAAATGCGAGGTGGTGGTTTGTGTGCTAAGGATGATCAAATCCCCACCTTATTTTATTTTTAGGTTAATGCCCTTAAGATAGTTTATGAAAATATGAAATGCAAAATAGGAAGGTGTCCCAAACAAGTAATAAGCTTTTAAGTTTTAGTTAGTTACTCTATTTTAGTTAAGTATTATGTGGTATTTTTTTTTCTTTTTATATTATGTTATTTCAAGTAAGAGAGGTAAAAGGTAGCTCTTAATCTTGGTTAATTAGGTATGAAAAAAATTAAAATTAGGTTTAGCGAATAAAGAAATTATAGGTTTTGTAATTAAGGCAAGAAATCAAAGCAGTATTTAGGGTAGTTAATTAAAAAATTAAGTAATCTTTTTTTGGTTAATTTTAAACAGGAAGAAACTAAAAAAGAATTTTTTTTCTTTTTAGGTTAGTTTAAAAAGAAAGAAACTAATTAAAAGGAAGAAACCAATTTTTTTTTTATTAATTTGAAAAGGAGGATAGTAGTAAAAAAAGGAAACAAATCTAAAAAAATAGTAGATTTTTTTAAAAAATGGGAAGGCTAATCAAAGGAAACAAAAAAAGAATACTTTTTTGGTTAATATAACAAGGCAAAAATTAAGTAGAAGCAACTAAAAAAAAGAAATTAATCTAGGGTTAGGATTGATCTCACCAAAATTATAAAAATTTCCTTCTCCTCTTTTTTTTCTTTTTATTTTTTTTGATTTTTTTGATTTACAAAAAAGAACAAGAAAACTTACTAAATTGAATTTACAAAAAAAAAAATAAAGAGATAAAAAATTTAGCATTCGTGGCTTCCCTAGCAATGGTGCCAAAAACTTAATAGGTCATGATGTTGTCATTAAGATCACATGGTAATCAGTTTAATTAACTTGCTTCTAATAAATAAAAAATATATAGATAGTAGTAATTCAGGACGAATCCATTGAAAAAGTAGTGCTTAAGATAGTTTGAAATCTTTAATTTTTATAAAATAAAAAAATAATTTGAAGTTGAGAAGATAGAAATTGAAAGCATAAAAGAAAATGAAAACTTGGTATATTCGATCTGCTAATCAGATCTTAGCATATACTTGCAATAAAAATAAATTAAAAAAATTAAAGTACATAAAAATAAATATTATATTAATTAAAAGAAGAATCTAATTACAAGAAATTAAAAATAATAATTAAATAAACTACTAAAAGTGGTAACAAAGTATCTGAAGTCAATTGGTGCAGCATCGTCAGGAAGTTGGTTGATATCACTTTGCCTTCTTCCATTGTACTCCGTAGAGTGAGCTGGGCTTCCTCTTCTTCTTTCTCTTTGGATCTTGATCTTGGAAATGGAATAAGCTTGAAGATGGTATAGGGGCAGAACTTTTCTCTAAGAAACCTCACTCTTAGAGACCAACCCGCAACCCAAAGTTAAGCCCTTTACCCTACACCGTACCCTCTCTCCAGGATGATTTCTTCCATAGCCCAGGGGTCCTTTAAATAGAGTTTAGAGAAGGCTCCAGGTCAAGTTAGATTAATATGAGCCATAGGATGATTGATTTATGGTGTCTCTGGACAGTTTGATTGCCTAATAATGTGGATCATGCTTCAACAGTTTATCTCAAGCCAAGATCCTTATCAGCCATTGGATCAAGCTTTGGATGGCTGAGATCCATCGTGTAGGATGGTGCTCGAAGAAGACCACCCATTATGCTCGAACCCTATTGGAACTACCTCCTGTATGCCATTGATATGGAGGATGATCGGTGGTGATGTGGTGCCTTTGGTGAAGAGGCGATGAGAGGGAGGCGCAGCCGCAGTGGAGACGGGAAGAGCGATGATTGGTGCTCAGGTCAGAGAAGGAAGATGGCACGGTGGCTCTCAGGGAGGAGAATGATGGCTGTGAGCAGAGGGGGGGAAAAAATGATGAAGACAGTGGCCGGCACAAAAATGGGGTCTTATGAGGGGCTTTTTCCAGTGAGGGATGGCTCTTGGCACCTTTTCCAACCATGGGCGACAACGGCGGATAAAGATAGTGGCTCGGGAAGGAGTTGGTCCACAAGCCATCTTATGGACCAGCAGCAATGGCTGCCGGTGGACCAGCCTTTGTTCCATAGACCCAGCGGCCAGTCCATGGTGGACCGGCTACTTTAAAATATATGCATTTTCCTTAATAAATTTCAAACTTAAGTTCTGGGCTCATTCGAACTCCAATTTGGATGCCATTTATATTGTTGGATTTCAAAAATCAAGAACTTTCAATCTATAGGCCCTTTTCTATAAAATATTTATAAAAAATATCAATTCTTTATAAATACTAATTAATTATTATTTATTTTAATGGTTAAATTGGGATAATTGATAGACTTATTACTGAGCACTGAGGAGAAAGAATATTTCAAAGTCTTTGGGGACTCCAGGGACCTTAGCCTAGAGTGGCTTTTATTTGAGGAGACCTTTTCTACCATAGGACTTAGCCAGCTTCCTGAGGGTGAGTCTATAATTTTCTTTTTTTCCTCCTTGCTTTGTCCATTCTCTTTCTTTTTTTGATCAGCAATTCAATTACAGATATGAGGCCAGAGGATGTGAAAGAGATGAGAAAGATCTTGGGCTAGAAAAGAAAGACCCAAGCCTCAGCTTCTGCACCAATGAGGGTAAAGTTTGCAAAGCCCAAACCAAGAGAGGCTCCCATCGAGTTGGAATCCCCTGAGGCTATCGAGGCCATATTGGAGGTTGCTATCAATGCTCTATCCTTGTCAATCATGCCTTCCACGTTGATCACTCACCCATCATCTTCCTCCATTCTAGTTGAGGAAGGCATAGGGGGCTCACCTGATCACAAGCTTCCCCAAAGGGGGGTTTGGAGGCTGCAATTCTTTGAGATTTGCAGACCACTTGGGCCATTTTTAAGAGAACCCTGTTTGCAGAGAAGCTGGAGAGGTCGCGGTGCTGGATTATCATGAGTTGGAGAAGCAGATAGTGATGATGGCACAATAGGTGATTCCCATTTAATCTTTGTTCTTTGTTCTTCATTTTGCTTTTTGTAACTCCAGCTTCATCGCAATCATCCCACTTCCTTGCCGACTTGCTGAATTAGACCTTGGACATGGGGAAGGCCCTCGAGAAGGTCAAAGACACCACTATGGAGGCATGTCGAAGGGCCAAGATAGTGGAGGCTGCCTTCGAGCACTTAAAAGAGCCACTCTCCAAGGTGGAGGTTGATTGGGCCTTGGAGAAGGAGAAAATAAAGTTAGAGGTGGCAAAGGCTAGAGTAGAGTTGGCCGAGGTAAAGAAGGAGGCTATGGAAAAGTACAAGGCCTCTTTAGATTTCGTAACTGAGAAGGCCCAGAGAGTGGTAGATTTTTGTAAGTCAGTGGAATTTTTTATTGATTGTTGGTCATTCAGTCAAGTGGCCTTCAAGAAAGGCTTCGATCTAGGGAAGGTCAAGTGCTGATCCCTAATTATGGATGATCACCAAGGACTAGATCAAACTTTTTTGGATGATGAGGGAGAGTCAGAGGGGGAGCCTTTCATAGATGCTGCTGAAGTCCACTTGGTCAAGCCCGTGGCTACATCCAAGCCTATCCTTGCTGACCTAGTTGCTACCTTTGAACCCACCCCAATCAATCTTGTTGCGATGTCCGAGCCCGCCTTGGTTGTCCCTATTATTGAGCTTGACTTCTCTATTGCTACCGACCCCAAAGAAAAGGTTAGGAATTAAATTTGTAAATTTTGCCTTTTCCTTTTTTGATCGTTGTAGTTTCTACTTTTCTTTTTGTAAGAGAACATTTTTAATAAAATTGAATGAAACTTTTCTTTCACATCTTGCATTATTCATTTGCTAGTGTGATTGTGTCTAGGTTGTTGAATTATCATTAAATGATGATGTGCCTATGGAATCCTCTATGAGGCTATAGAAATTAGGGCCTATGTTCTAGAGCAACAGGCCAAATCCAACCAACAAAAAAGAAAGCTATTGATCAAAAAAGGGGTTGCTAAAAGTGCTTAAAGGGATAAAAAAAGAGATCAAATATTTTCAATCAAAGTGCATCAAAATGCCTTAAAGAGGAGCAGGTTTATGGAGAAGTCAAAAAAGTTATTGAAGAAGGTCACGGAAGTGACTGGGGAAGTGGCCCTCCAGATGGCTCGGATGCAAAGTCAACACTGATTGGCCCATGGAGAAATTGCAACCTTAGAATCACTGCTTGCATCTAGAGGGGCAAGATGGAAATTTGCCACCTGAATAGCTGAGCTTCAGGAAGAGCTTCATAGGGTATGAGGGGAAATCACTATTCTTGAGAAATCTTTGAGGGATAAAGGCATAACGGTCGGTCCAACGACCAAGGTGGCATGTTAGCCATTGTTCCTCTATTGATTAGATCACTCCGGTGACTCTATGCCCATTGCCAAGTGGGTAGTCACTTGCAGTCAGTCCTATGATCGAGTCGGGATAACTAGCCATGGCAGTCCCTCGATTGAGTAGGTCACCTCGCTCATAAACACATCATGCAGTGGGTGTAGGTGTAATGGTCGACATTGAGGCCAAGCCAAGGTGGCAAGTGTTGGAATTCTCCCAGGAACAGTAAATTGCATAAAATTAGGCATCAAAAGCCTGATGCAGCGAAAGTAGATATAAAAACTATTTTATATCTAATGATGCAAGTTATAAATAAATCTAATTTATTAATCATAATTTTTTAACATACTGTAATATATGAGAAAAATATCAGATCTAAAAATAAAATTATTTTGAACATAAAAAACTTACCTGGATCGCTATTCTAACATACTTTGAAAAACATGTCGATCCGCTTTTGAAACCAGGATTCTACTGGAGCCGCGCAATCACCCAACCTCTACTGGTATCCACACAGAGCTCACGTAATAGAGTCATAGAGAGCACCGGACTGCTAGATCCTTGCAGCCCTCTCATCTTTCAGTAAATCAGCCGCTTTAAAAATCATGCCGATCCGAATCTAGATCGGCTATTCTCGAATTGGTATCTATCTTGCAAATTCAGATTTGCAAGATGTAGGACCTCTTTCTTTCTTCTTTCTCGTATAGAATATCTCCCTGGATCTCACTCAAGGAAGAAAACAAATAAAAGGGAGAGGAGTTGGCACCCCAAGAGAGAGACTCTTTGGAGAAGACGCCCAAGAGGAGATGACGCCCAAGAGAAGAACACCCCCAAAGGTTCTTCATACCAATATAATAAAAAGTGTTGGTCAGCCAACCCATCTCCCATTTTTATAAATAAGTTCTCCCAACCCTCCAAAACAAAACACCAGTGTTTTATTTCAACTGGTTGAAAATTAAGAGGAGTAAAAGAGGACTCCTCCTCCCCTCTTTCTCTTCACATCAAAACACCTTGTGCCCACTTATTTTTCATGCCTACTCCTCTTTATCGCACAAAGCACTTGGGGCCTACTATGGCGTGTGGAGGCAGGGGAAGATAAGGAAAGAGAATCTCAGTCCAACTAGACACTAGGTCATGGTCCAAATAAATTGATTTGACAATCAAATCGAAGCCAATTTTAAATCCGATCGAACCATTTCGAAAAGGCCATTGACCCAACTCAATTAGGATCAATCAACTGAGTCTAACTCAATTAAATTAAATCTAATTTAATTAAATTAATAATTAATTCATAATTTATTAATTATAATATTTAAAAATAGGTCCAACTGTACTAAAATTGCCAAATTTAATAACATTTTGATTTGCTAATTGGTTCCTTAAGCTCCTAATATGTGTGACCCCTCAGGTCCTATCCTGTTTGGTGATAAGACATGTTATAATCTTCATTATGCATTATCGAAACTCTTTTCGATGAACTGAAACAATTTCAGTTCAACCCTAATTAGGATCATCGATCCGAGAATGATCCTAATGGGCTCTCACAATCTACCAGTGACACCTAGCAGTATGTAGTGGCAACCCAGCATAATAAGATTGGAATCCCTAGGTGTAGTTACCATGTGATTCGGTTCCTCTATCAAAAATCCCGACATGATGTTGGTTACGGATACTCGTCAAACCCATCAATCATATGCTTAACTTAATCGACTCAAGTCCAATTGTGATACTAATGAAAACATCCTTTCATTATCACTATGCTTTGGCCATAGACTTCTGAACTTAGTCTTATTAAGCTACATAGGATTATTCCTTACTACTAAGGCTGATAGATCCCTACAAGTGAACACCATACTCCTACAATAAACTTACTGAAGCCAACGAACACCGCAAGGTCCCGAATGGATAGGAACCATGTGTTTGTGCTGTCAAACTATAGAAACCTTATTGTGAGTAGCTGAGACACTCTAGGACAAAGAACTATTCACACAACTACAACATCAGGAAGTTAATGACGAGTGAGTAGTCATCCGTATAACTTCATGTACTTGGTCACGCTTAGTACCGTTGATCTCTATCAACTACCTGCACTCTCACTCCAGTGTCACCACATTGTAGATCGGAGATTCATCTACCTAGAAAGGGAAGTGATCTATGCATCGATTTTAATGGATCAATCACTATCCTCATGATATTCCAACAATCGAGAGCTTTTAGGAGTTAATCTATAAAAACACATACCTCAGATTCTCAACTCTTGAGAATATGTGTCATTGCCCATTAACTCCATGAATAATTCATAGACACATCAATATGAATGAAACTAATGCCCTTTTATTAATAAGAAAGATTAAGTACAAAATTCATATCCTAAAAATTAGAATGTGTCAAGCCAACTTGGCTTTCTGGGCATTCACCTAACAATCTTCCACTTGTACTAAAGCCAATTGGCTACATATCTAAGTCCCATCTTCTCAAGGTGGACTTCAGCCTTTTGCTAGTTCAGAGGCTTAGTTAGTGGGTTTGCCACGTTGTCCGTGGAGCCTACTATTTGCACCTCAACATACTTCTTCTCGAGGTAATCGCGTATGATATGAAATCATTGCTTAATATGCTTAGACTTCTGGTGAGACCTAGGCCCTTAGCAAGAGCTATTGCACCATTATTATCATAATATATGGTGATGGCATCAGATGGCATCACTCCAAGCTCTGCAACAAACTTTTTGTACCACAAGGCTTCTTTTGCAGCTTCAGAAATAGCAATTTATTTTGCTTCCATCGTTGAATCTGCTATGATGGGCTGCTTAGAACTTTTCCAACTAGTTTCCCCTCCATTGCACAAAAACACAGACCCTGATGTAGACTTTCTATCATCAGGATCAGACATAAAGTCTGAGCCTATATATCTCTTTATCCCTAATTCTGAACTCCCTCCAAAGACTAAGAACAAATCTTTAGTCCTTCTCAAGTACTTAAGAATGTTCTTCATAGCTATCCAATGTTTTTCATCTGGATTCTACTGATATCTGCTCATGACACTCACAGCAAGAGCTATATCAGGTCGAGTACACAACATGACATACATAAGGCTTCCAATAGTCAAAGCATATAAAATCTTGCTCATGCATTGGATCTCCTCAGGTGTGTTAGGACATATTTTCTTAGAGAGATTAATGCCATGTCGAAGAGGTAACAATCCTCTTTTAGAGTTCTCTATGCTGAATCTTTTCAGCACTTCCTCTATGTACAATTTTTGTGAAAAGCCAAGCATCCGATTAGATCTATCTCTATAGATCTTAATCCCTAAAATATAAGATACTTCACCTAAGTCTTTCATAGAGAATTCTTTAGATAACCAACTTTTGATCGAAGTCAACATGGAAATATCATTCCCTATAAGGAGGATGTCATCCACATACAATACGAGGAATATCACCGCCCTCCCACTGGCCTTCATATAAACACATGGCTCATCCTCATTCTTGATAAAATCAAACAATTTGAATGCATCATCAAAATGAGTATTCCAACTTCGAGAAGCTTGCTTCAATTCGTAGATTGATCTATGCAGTTTGCAGACCTTTTGATCTTCATCATTGGAAGTGAAACCCAAAGGCTGCTCCATATAGATATCTTCCTTAAGATATCTATTCAGGAATACAGTTTTCACATCAATCTACCATATCTCATAATCATGATATGTTACAATTGCAAGCAATGTATGGATGGATTTCAGCATAGCTACTGGTAAAAAGGTATCATGATAGTCAATGCCTTCACGTTGACTATATCCTTTCACCACTAACCTAGCTTTAAAGGTCTCTACCTTACCATCTGCACCTATTTACCTTTTATAGATCCATTTACAACCAATAGGTACAATACCCTTTGGTGGTCCACTAAGGACCATACATGGTTAGAATACATTGATTCAATTTCTGACTTCATAGCATTCAACCATTTCTCGGAGTCGATGTCTGACATCACCTCATCATAAGTCTTAGGATTAATTAATTGATCCTTATCCCTAACAAGAAATATTTTCTTTATATCCTCTGTAAGCATACCCAAGTACCTTTTAGGAGGTTTGGAGACTCTAATAGACCTACAAGGTGGAAGAGCATTTATGTGAATTGGTTGATTGGGTTCGATCTGATCTACGGCTAGCTACTCTTCAGAGACTTTTTCATCAAGTTCAATTAACCTCCCACTACCACCTTCCTGAATAAACTATTTTTCAAGAAATGTAGCATGTCTGCTCATAATCACATTGTGATCTTTTGGAAGGTAAAAGTAACATCCTAAAGTTTCTTTAGGATATCCTATAAATCGAGCTTTCACAGATCTAGATTCCAACTTATCCACCATTAGTCTTTTAACATAGGCTGGACATTTTCAAATCTTGATATGAGCAAGACTTGGTAAGCCATGCCAAATCTTATATAGTGTGGTAGGAACAGATTTAGATGGAACTCTATTTAGAATATAGATTGAAGTTTGTAGGGCATATTTCCAAAGAAATAAAGGCAAGTAGTGAAGCTCATCATAGATCGGACCATATCTAATAGTGTCATGTTTCTCCTCTCAGACATCCCGTTTAGCTGAGGTGTACCTGATGGAGTCCATTGTGAGACTATGCCATTATCCTTAAGATAACCTAAGAATTCCCTACTAAGGTATTCACCTCCCCGATCTGATCGAAGAATCTTAAGGGCTTTACTTATTTATTTTTCTACCTCATATCTGAATTCCTTGAACTTTTCAAAAGCTTCAGATTTGTGTCTCATAAGAAACATATAACCATACCGTGAACAATCATCAATAAAGGTTATGAAGTAGTAAAAACCACCCCTGGACTACACATCAAATGGACTACACACATCAGTATATACCAGGGCAAGTAATTCTATGGCCCTCTTCCCATATCCTATAAAAGGTAACTTGGTCATTTTTCCTTAAAGACATGACTCACAAGGTGGGTATGATTCAGAATTAACTGAATCTAGGATCCCATCCCTTTTTAGTTTGTCAATTCTGTCCTTACCTATATGACCGAGTTTTAGATGCCACAAATATTTATCATTTAAGTCATCTCTAGGACATTTATATCTTATTGCATTCACTTTAGTTTTCTCGTTAATATTCAAAGATCCATCGGCATGCAAATGATAGAGATTGTCAATTAAAATAGCTTTTGCAACCAATTTATTTCTCAAATAAATATTACAAAAGTCTTTATTGAATGTAAATTCAAATCTTCCTATGCTAGCACAGAGAAAGAAATCAAATTTCTACTAGCTCCAAGCATAAAATAACAGTCACTAAGTACTAATCTAAACTTTAAAGGTAACACCAGAGAATATGATCCAATGGCTTATGGAGTAACTTTTGCTCCATTTTCGACATGTAGGACCATCTCATCTTCTCTCAGCATTCTACTTCTTTCCAGGCCCTGCATTGAAATGCATATGTGGGCACTAGAGCTAGAGTCTAAAATCCAACTGGAAGTAGATGAAATTGTTAGGTTATATTCAATAACGAGTATGGACATACCTTAAGAAGGTGCATCCTCCTTCTATTTCTTTAAGCTTTCCAGGTAAAAAGGATAATTTCTTTTCCAGTGGCCATCTATATTGCAGTGGAAACATTTTTCTTTGCTAACCTTAGCTTTTTTGGGAGTGTCCTTCTTGTTCTGTTTATTTTCCTTCTTCTACTTCTTTGCAGGTTTCTTTTTCTTCCAAGTAGACTTTTTTTTGGAGGAAGACTGCTCTATAGAGAAAACAGAGCCCCTTGAACTCTTCAGGGTCCCCGCATTGCTTACCAACATGTTCAATAATTCAGGTAAAGTATAATTTAACTTGTTCATATCATAGTTCATAACAAACTGAGCATATGAACTAGTCAAGGACTAGAGGATCAAATCCACCTGAAGTTCCTTGTGAATAGGAATGCCTAACTTTTCAAGCTATTTGATGTCCTTGATCATTGTCAAACAATGATCGTAGATTGACTACCCTTCACTCATCTTATTGTTAAAAAGCCTTTTCGATACTTTGAAATGTGCAATCCGACTTTGTTCACCATATAACTCTTGCAAGTGAATCAGAATTGATTTAGCAGTTGGCATATCCTCATGTTGGCTCTGTAATTCATTTGACATTAAGGCCAACATGTAACACTTAACCTTATTATCATCTTCCATTCATTTCTCATATGCAATCGTTTGACAAGCATTTGGATGGTCAGGTAAGACAGGGGGTTCCTGGTCAAGCACATAGCCCAACTTCTCAGAACTCAAAACAATTTTGATATTTCTTAACCAATCTTTGAAATTAAGGCTTACAAGTCGGTTTGTCTCTAGAATATGGACTAAGGTATTTGAAACAGACATAGTTAACTACAAGAGTAGAAGATTTAAATTATATATTTATACTTAATTATAAAATTATTCCAGGGTCTTTAAGAAATAATTTTAGAGCTCCCACTATTTTCTCGGATCTCTCACACTCCCCGTGGAGATGTGAAAACCTGCAACTCTTAGTTTCTAGTGGATACTATGGTTCCATCGATGTGCAGCACCACACTATGCCCAGTTATTAGTAACACGCTACACCAATAAGTGGTCAACTCTTGTCCAATGTATCTAATACAAGTTGTAGCAACTTGGTCTTTAAATCATGGAACTTCAACATGCCTGTTTATTGGTCCAATCATTAGTTTAGTCAGACCCACCATTCCTGCTGGACGAAGCCCTCATTGAGTCCCTCAACGTGCCCGTTTATTGGGCCCAACCCCATTAGTGCCTAGCAACATCTCATGCCTAATAGGGTGGTAGTATCTTCTCGATGCAACTAGACCACTGTAACCAGTCGAGAATAATCAACACCAGTAGGACACCCGCATACCTACAATGGTGGAAGACCAAAGACTTAATATTTATGAGGAGCTTAGGTTCATGTCTCTTCTAAATTGATCAGCCAAATCATGTCTGACTAATTACATCAAGTCAGGATAATCTCATGTCTGACTTAAAATAACTAGCATGGGTGAACTCAAATCAAAAGTGACCCTATTGAAAACTTAATCAACCAAATTGGCCAGATCAGTTTGATACATGGGAGGGTTCAGCCATATACCCTCTTTCCGCCAAACTAGTTGGTTGAGAAAGAGTTATTCCCAATTAAAAACCATGATCAAAACCTTCCTTAGTCACCAATTAATTGATAAGATTCAATTAGGTCAATCTAATGATCTGGGCTCATCACTGAGCCAAATTAGGTCTTAACTTATCGATTCACAATCAAATGAATCGATCTGACTAGACATCATCTAAAAATAATTTTAATATGACTAGACCTAATTTGTTCAACCCAAATCCTCATGCAGCTATTTAATTTTCTAATCAAATCAATTTTAAAATAGGTTCAAATGCATGACTTTAATGGCTTAAAATCATGAATCAAATTTAAGATCTAAACCTAATTTGGTGCATCACATACATCAACATGTTAGATCATATAATTAAACTACATCTAATGTAATTAAATAAATCTAAAACATGCTTAACAACACATCACATATGTAATCATAAATCGATCAAAACCTTTTGAAAACCCTTTTTCAAAACCAGGTATACATCAAAGTAGGACAACCTTTGCACTATAGGGGGTAAACCCTATAGCAGGACAACCTTATGTCACTTTGTGCAACCTTTGATAAATTAAATTTCAGATTATAACTTTTAATATCATATCTAATAATTATGATTTTAATTTTGAAAATAAATTTCAAAACATAACAATTCTATGCTAGAACAATCTCATTTCAGCATAGATTTGATACAATCATCATCTATCTTTCCAATCTGAATATGTTTCAGGTCTGATTCTCATCCACGTATGTTAAAGAGAACCGTGGCTCTGATACCACTGTTGGAATTCTCCCAAGAATAGTAAATTGCATAAAATCAGGCATCAAAAGCTTAATGCAGTAGAAGTAGATATAAAAACTATTTTATATCTAATGATGCAATTTATAAATAAATCTAATTTATTCATCATAAATTCCTAACATGCTGTAATATATGAAAAAAATATTAGATCTAAAAATAAAATTATTTTGAACATAAAAAACTTACCTAGATGGCTATCTTGGCCTCCTTCGAAAAACGTGCCATCTGCTTTTGAAACTAGGATTTTATAGGAGCCGCGCAATCGCCCGACCTCTGCTGGTATCCACACAAAGCTCATGTAACCGAATTGTAGAGAGCACTGGACTACTAGATCCTTGCAGCCCTCTCCTTTTTCAACAAATCAGCTACTTTAAAAATCATGCCGATCCGAATCTGGACCAGCTTTTCTCGAACTGGCATCTATCTTGCAAATTCAGATTTAGAAGATGTGGGACCTCTTTCTTTCTTCTTTCTCTTGTAGAATATCTCCCTAGATCTCACACAAGGAAGAAAACAAATAAAAGGGAGAGGAGTTGGCGCCCCACGAGAGAGACTCTCTGGAGAAGACGCCAAAGAGGAGATGATGCCCAAGAGAAGAACACGCCCAAAGGTTCTTCATGCCAATAAAATAAAAAGTGTTGGTTGGCCAACCCCTCTCCCCTTTTCATAAATAAGTTCTCCCAACCCTCTAAGCCAAAACATCGGTGTTTTATTTCAACTGGTTAAAAATTAAGAGGAGTAAAAGAGAAGAACTCCTCCCATCTTTCTCTTCATGTCAAAACACCTTCACGCCCACTTATTTTTCACACCTACTCCTCTTTGTCGCATAAAGCACTTGGGGCCCACTATGGCATGTGGAGGCAGCGGGAGACAAGGAAAGAGAATCTCATTCCAACTAGACTTCAGGTCATGGTCCAAATAAACTGATTTGACAGTCAAATCGAAGCCAATTTTGAATCTGATCGAACCATTTCGAAAAGGCCATTGATCCAACTTAATTAGGATCAATTAACTGAGTCTAACTCAATTAAATTAAATCTAATTTAATTTAATTAATAATTAATCCATAATTTACTAATTGTACATTTATAAGTAGGCCAAATATACTAAAATTGTCAAATTTAGTGACATTTTGATTTGCTAATTATTTACTTAAGCTCCTAATATGTGTAACCCCTCAGGTCCTATCATGTTTGGTAATGAGACATGCTATAATCTCCATTATACATCATCAAAACTCCTTTCGATGGACTGAAATAATTTCAGCTCAACCTTAATCAGGATCATCGATCTGAGAATGATCCTAATAGGCTCTCACAATCCACCAGTGACACCTAGCAGTATGTAGTGGTAACCCAACAGAATAAGATTAGAACTCGTAGGTGTAGTTACCATGTAATTCGATTTCTCTATCAAAAATCTTGACATGATGTTGGTTACGGGTACTCGTCAAACCTATCAATCATATGCTTACTTAATCGACTCAAGTCTAATTGTGATACTAATGAAAACACCTTTTCATTATCACTCTGCTATGGCCATAGACTTTTGGACTTAGTCTCATAAGCTGCACAGGATTATTCCTTACTACTAATGCTGATAGATCTCTACAAGCGAACACCCTACTCCTACAAAAAATTTACTGCAGCCAACAAACATCGCAAGGTCCTGAATGGATAGGAACCATGTGTTTGTGCTGTCAAACTACAACAACCTTATTGTGAGTAGCTGAGACACTCTAGGTTAAAGAATTATTCACACAACTACAGCATCAGGAAGTTATTGACGAGTGAGTAGTCATCCATATAATTTATTGTACTTAGTCATGCTCAGTACTGTTGATCTCTATCAACTACCTATACTTTCACTCCAGTGTCACCACACTGTAGGTCAGAGACTCATCTATCTAGAAAGGGAAGTGATTTGTGTATTGATTTTAATGGATTAATCATCATCCTTATGATATTCCAATAATCGGGAGCTTTTAGGAGTTAATCTATAAAGACACATGCCTCAGATTCTCAACTCTTGAGAATATATGTCATTGTCCATTAACTCCATGGATGATTCATAGATACATCAATATGAATGAAACTAATAGCCTTTTATTAATAAGAAAGATTAAGTACAAAATTCATGCCTTAAAAATTAGAATGTGTCAAGCCAACTTGGCTTTCAGGGCATACATCTAATAGCAAGCAATGACCGCACATCGATCAAGTAGGAAATCACGGTTTATGACTTGCATTGATGGGACTTCGAGCTTGACGGGCATTATGGCCTCAGTCTTAAAGGCTAGGCTGAAGGGAGTTTCTCTTGTCAGGACTTAGCATTATTCGATATGCCCAAAGCACATGAAAAAGCTCGTTGACCCATGATCCTTTGGCTCTACCAAGCCTTTTCTTGATACCTTAAAGGAGGGTTCGGTTATTAACTTCTGCTTCTCTGTTAGCTTGGACATGAGCTATGAAAATGAGGTGATGTGATATCCCCTAGTCTTCAAAGAATTTCTCATATTTGACTCCAATGAACTGCTTTCCATTATAACGATTAGCACCCGGGAAACTTTGAAGCAGCAAATGATTGCTCTCCATATGAAATCTATTACTTTAGACTTGGTAATGCAGGCTAGTGGCTCAGCTACCACCCACTTCATAAAATAATCAAAGTAATTAGCAGGAACTTTCACTATCCAGAGGTAGGTAGGAAAAGGGCTAAGAATGTCCATCCCCTGTTGTGCGAAAGGTGACGGGATGCATATGGGAATAATCGTCATGGGGGGAAGACGTTAGATGCTTGAGTTTCTTTGGCAAGCATCACATTATATGACAAAGTCCTCTGAGTCTTTTTGCATAGTGGACCAATAGTAGCCTTATCAGAGTAGCTTGTATGCCAGTGCCTTTTTTTTTATATGGTCTCCACAAATTCTTTTGTGAACTTCCCTCAAAGTATACTTAGCCTCAGATGGGCAAAGGCATTTGAGGAGGGGTAGAGAGAATGACCTCTTATAAAGCTTCTCTTAATGCATGAGATATTTAGAGGCTTGATATTTCACTTTATGAGCTTCCTTCAGATCTACTGGATGTTTACCATTTTCAAGAAAGTTAATCAGTGGATCAATCCAACAAGACTCATCATCTATTTCTATCACTTTTGACATGATTCCTTGGTTGTTGGTCTTTTGATTATCTCAAAGTAGGTACCTCTAGGTAGTGCCATCGATATAATGTCACCGCTTTGGCCAGTAAGTTAGCTCAAGAATTTTTCTCTCTAGAAATTTGTTGGACCTCAAGGTGATGAAAGGAGCAGGCCAACTCTTTGACCTTTCAAAAATATTTTATCATACTTTCGTCCTGAGCTTTGTAGTCATCGTTGACTTGCCCGATGATCAGTTAGAAGTTGCTATAGACTTTTAAGTCTTGCACTCCCAATTTCTTAGCAATTCCAAGCCTTGCAATCATATACTTGGCCTCATTATTTGTTGTTAGGAACTCAAGGTAGAGCGCATGCTCGATGATGACCCCTTCTAGGCTTACTATAACTATACTAGCTCCCAACCCTTGGGAATTGGATGACCAATCCATATAGATTTCCCAAGTATCGGTTGGACTTTAAGTGGGCTCTTGTATCAATGTCGAAGATTCTGACTTTTTCAATTTAGTTGATTTGCTAGTCGACTCATCGGGAATAGTGCATTCAACTAGGAAATTAGCCAGTATATAGGCCTTAATTGATGGCTGAGGCTTGAACTTGATGTCAAACCTACAGAGCTCGATCATCCACTTGGAAATGCATCTAGATATGTCGGGCCAATGGAGGATGTTTTTCATGGGCTGATCGGTTAGGAGGATGATGGTATGAACTTGAAAATATGGTCGGAGCTTCCGAGCAGCAATGAGAAGGGCATAGACCAGCTTTTCTAGCTTTGAATATTGGGTCTCTATATCTCTCAGGATCCAGCTAACATGTTAGATTGGCTTTAGGGTCTTGTCCCTCTCTTGGATCAAAACTGCACCCATCACCAGAGGGGAGGTTGCCAAATATAGGTACAACTCTTTGCTTGGATCTGGTTTTCCTAGTAATGATGGATAATTGAGGTAGCTTTTAAGGTGTTCAAAATTTTTTTGGCACTCAGTCTACCAAAAATTCTTATACTACTTCAAGGTTTGGAAGAAGGAAAAATAATGCTCGGCTGACTTAGAGACAAACCTATTGAGACTAGCTATCCACTTGGTGAGGCATTGGACGTCCTTGATCAATCTTGGGGAAGCCATGTCACAGACAACCTTGATCTTTTCTTGGTCAGCTTCCAACCCCTAGTTGGAGACCATGAAGCCAAGAAACTTTCCCTCTAAAAGAATATTTGATGGAATTTAGTCTCATTTGGTACTTCCAAAGGATAGCAATGGCTTCTTAGAGGTCATTGATGTGGGTTTTGGCGACTTTGCTTTTGATGAGTATGTTGTCCATGTATATCCTATATGATCCTTGAAAACTTTATTCACCGGATATTGGTTAGTAGCACCTACATTTTTAAGACTAAATGATATGACCATATAACAAAAGAGATCTCGATTAGTAATAAAAGTGAATTTTTCTTCATCTTTGGGAGCCATTATGATTTGATTATAATTGGAAAAGGTATCCATGAAGTTGAGAAGATCATGGCTTGATATGGAATCTACCATCTAATTGATCCTTGGTAATAGATACCCATCTTTTGGGCATGCTCGATTGAGATCGGTGAAGTCAATGCAGATCCGTCACTTGTCGTTCACCTTCTTCACCATGACTATATTGAAGATCCATTTTGGATAGGTGGTTTCTCGGATGAAGTTAGTATCGATTAGCTTGTTGACCTCCTCAACTATCACCTTCTAGCTCTTGAGTACAAAGCTTCATTTCTTTTGCTTGATAAATAAGCATTTTGAGTCTAACTTTAGCTGGTGCACCATCACTGAGGGATTGATGCTGGGCATATCCACTGGTGTCCAGGCAAAGATGTCAGTATTTTTTTATAAAAATGAAATTAGTTGGTCTTTGATTGCCTGGTCTAGGTTGGAGCCGACCTGAACCATGTGCTTTGGATTCCCATCTCCCAAGGGAATAGAAATAAGGTCTTCAACAAGCTCTCCCCATTGTTTGAATAGGTCATCATGGGTGTTCAGCCCTTCGATCAAGTAGGCTTTAGTAGCCTTACTTCCATGGAGCTCGATATGATAATAATGTAATGCCAAGCTTTGGTCCTGATAGAGCTCTCCTACCCCCTACATTATTGAAAACTTGACTGTTAGGTAATAGGTCGATACGACCTCTTGAAAAAATATGAGGTCCGATTGTCCAAGAATGGCATTGTAGGCCAAGGGTACTCGGATGACAAGAAAATCTACTTGGACATTGGATTAGAGAGGGTAATGTCCCATTCTCACAATCAAAGAAATTGCTCCCTTTACTTAGATTGCATCCCCTATGTATTCGACCTAGGGGGAATCTACTGGAGTTAGCCGATTGGGGGATATCTCCATTTTAGTAAGAGTATCAAAGTACAAAACATCAGCTGAGCTTCTATTATCTATAAGAATATAGCTTACATCATAGATTTTCACATTCAAAATTACAACAACCACATCATTGTATAGGAACAAGACTCCCTCATTGTCTTCTTCCGTAAAGTTTGTTGGCGCAGTCCATCTCTTGCTTGGTTGCTCCTTGTTGGGGTGATGGCACCCCCAGTAATTGTACCTACCAACCCTGATGGAGGCGGATCATCTCGTTCTGGGGTTTGAGGTTATTGTGGGTGCTTGATCGATCAGGGTGACCTTAATTGATCTCTCTACTCCCTCCGATGTTGGATGAAGCGATCGAGGTGGCCTTGCTTGATTAGCTCAATCTCATCTTAGAGTTGGATGAACTCTTCGATATCGTGGCCATGATCTTGGTGATATAAACAGAACTTGTTTGGATTTCTCATTAACACCTTTTTTCTCGGTGCATTCAGTAGAGTGTAGGTGTAGAACTTTTTTAGTGGTGATACTTGGCAGCTTTCCCTATGAGGGCTCCTAGGTAGGTAATCCTTAAAGATCTTATTCTTCTTTCATGGGGATTTAGAGCACTGTCAGATTCTTTCTTCCCGTTTCAGGAAAAACTTCTGATTGCTTCGCATTCCTTGCAACCCTTAGTGTAGAAGTGGCAAGGACTTCTTGCATGAAGGCTTCTCTATCCGAGCATACTTCTTGATCCAAGCTAACATATCTACAAAATCTTTATGGTAGGTTTTGCTCAATGGCTATTTAAGGTCATTCTTTCGTAGGCTGCTCATCAAGGCTAACATGGTGACCAATTGATTCAGGTCAAGGACTTTTAGAGTAGCCATTTTAAAGTAGCTTACAAAGGCTTAAATTATCTCCCCCTCTTTTTGCTTGATGGAATGGAGTAGTTCGATAACTTTTATTGCTTCGAACTGCTGATAAAGTGGTTGGTAAATGATTGGCTCAATTGCTCAAAGGAGTGCATTGGCCCTAACTTCAGGCTTGCATACTAATATCAAGTTGCTCCTTTTAAGGTGGACTAGAAGGCTCGATAGAGAATAGGATCAGGAGCTCCATGAAGGAGCATTATAACTTGGAAGCTTGCCAAGTGGTCATCGAGGTTAGTAGTTCTATCATAGCTCTCAAGTTATGAAATCTTAAAGTGTTGAGGAAGTAGTGCTTTTTTTATTTTGTCATCAAAAGGTGGGTTATTATTAGACCCATCATTCATTATCGAGAAAAAGTTGCAAATTGCTTTGACTTGCTGATCTAATTCCTTGAGATTTAGCTCAATCTCATGGTTTTGATCAGCCAGGGCCTCCAATTACTGAGGGGATTGATGTCTCGGGATGGAATCATAACCCGATCAGGGCATCTGAGAGAGTCATCTTCCTAGTCTCGAGCTCCTATGGTGGTGATGATGGCAAGCGATCTTTTTCGGGTCCCCAGGAGGGACTTGTGATTGCTCTAATAGTGGAGGTCTGCTTCGACTATCGGGCGAGGGTAGATGTTGTAGGAGGTAATGCAGGCATTGACCGCATCATAGGTGGCATTGGAAATAGAAGTTGGGTCATCGGTGGTAGTGTAAGGGGTGGCTTGGATGGCATGGAGAGCCACCACCAAGTTCTAAACTTGGATGAAGAGCAGGTTAAACTACTTTGCACTAACCATTGCCGTTTGTGGCGAAGCTCCTATGGGTGTAGGCTAAGGTTGATCATTTGCCTAGATTTCTACATTTTTTTTACTAGCAAAGAGGCGATGATGTTGTAGTGGGAAGTAGTCCTCTTGGATGGCATTGCTAAGCCACTTTTTGAACTATGCTTTCCATAACTATGTATGGCCCTTCCTCTCTTCTATTGATGACAAGATTTGTCGAACGTTGGAGGAGGTGCTAAAGCAGGTGGTGTAGGTGGCTCTCCGAAAGATGGTACCTATAAAAAACCTCGTCATAGATGGCCTTGATGAAGGTACTTCGATGCTCAGGTCAGTATTTAGGCTAATAGTGTGAGAAGTGTAGGTAGGAGAGCTTGTGTATATTGGAGGCATGCATAGAGCCCCTTCTATTGGTGGAGACTTGATGTGTATTGTTGCACACCAAAAATAATTATCTTATTTTCATAACTACTATGTAAAGTAGTAAAAGTAAGGGTCAAATCTGCAGGGACCTTGGATGGTTATTTTGAAAGTCGAAGAATAAGGTTTGGAAAATATATTTTAAAGCAAACACTAATGAAAGCCTAAAATTAAGCTAGACTTTCTATACTAGAAATGATCAAGTAAAATAAATTTGTAAAAGAGATATCCTTTATTTTTCTGGTATTCATTTTATGCAATTATATTTGTGATTAAGGTTTTACAATAATCTATCTTTGGAGAGCACGAGCTATATCTTTAGATCATGACTTATTCCTTCTCGATATAGATTATGCAAATAATTTTATAAAATTTAAAAATGAGAGATCATACCTTGAAACAATATCCCTCTTTTGAGTACAAGTTATACTCATAGATTATAGCCCATCCTAACAACATTAACATTGTTTCAAAGTAGCTTCTGGAAGAGAACAAATAAAAGAGGGAAGTTAAATATTCCATTCAAAATCTCTACTATTTTATTCATCATGCAAAAAGGAATGCACAAAATAGCAAATAAAAAAAATTTATGATTCTATCTTGAGATTCCTGGCTGCAGAGTTGCTCGTCTTGGAGCCTTCATCTTCCTTCTTGCTCACCATGAAGGACTTAGTACAGGGTTACAAGGGAGAAGAAAATAAAAGGAGATGGCTTAGTTTTTAGATGCGAGTGGAGGAAGCAAGAAGTGGAAGAGGGAAGAGTGGAATAATAGGGTGTGAAAGATGTGGCATGGAAGGAAATAAGAAACAATGGAATGGAAATGAAATGAAGGATGAAGGGCAGCAAGGAGAAGGCTCTAGGCATGGAATCAAAAGGCTTGATGGATCCCCCGTGCATTGCTCTGCTTCCCTTTTAATGGTTAGAAAGAAATGCCTCTGCACCATGTTTGTTTCCTTCTCAATCCACCACCTGCTTCCGTGATCTAATCCACCACCCTCGTGTCTGTTTCGTCTCAATGCCCAGGAGGTTATCATTGAGCAAATCCCATGTTTAGTTTCAGCAAATCCTTCACGTTGAACCAGGGACTCTATTCTAGAAATCTATTCCGTGCCATGTTTGAGCCGTGGCCATCACTTCAAACTCCATCTTTAGGCCTTGTTGCGGTGACTTCTCCCGGACCGGGCTCTATCGACAGTGCTGGAGTGCTCCTCTCCCAGTACTTGCAATAAAGTCCCCAAGGGCCGGTGGCGTTCCGGTGGGGGACACTCCGATGCTTAAGTTAGCGGAAGCTGGAAGGCAATAGAATGGAGGAATTCAATGGATAAAGTGCATCGAGAGGGAAGAGAGTACTTAGATCAAAATGAGGTCCCACTGCTACCTTATATAGGCACGAAGCAGTCCAAAATCCGTTAGGAGAAAAGCCAAGAAAGACTGATATGCCCTAGGAGAATTTGGAGAGTGGCTACGTGGCACCCGGATAGAGCAACATCGTGGGAATGGTGGAGTAGTGGTGTTGGTGTGGTAGAATTCTGTAATAACAGAATTCTGGTACCAGCTGGAAGAGGCTTCTGGAGCTTCCTGGATCCTTGAAATGAATTGGTCGGACGTCAACTAGGGAGGGCCAGTTGGACCTTCGAAGGAGAGCATCCGTCGAAGCTTTAGTAGAAGCAAGTGGGCTGGACCTCAGCAGAAGTGGGTCGTTCGGACCTTGACTTCAGTGAGTTAGACTTTCGAAGGAGAGCAGTGGGCTGGACCTTAATAGAAGTGGGTCATTCAGACCTCTACTCCCGTGGGTCGGACTTCCAAAGGAGAGTAGTTGGCCGGACCTTTGTAGAAGTGGGTCATTCAGACCTCACTCCAGTGGGTTGGACTTCCAAATGAGAGTGTCCATCGGAGCTTCAGAAGAGCAGTTCGGTCGGACCTTAGCAAGAGTGGCGGTCCGATTCGGTGGTGAGCCGGTCGGGTATAACAGTTGGCCCCCTTGCTCTTGGCCTTCGAGCAGTTTTGCAGCTTTGAAGGACAAGAGCATTACTTGGCAATTAATGCGCCAGCCCTTGAAATGATTGCAAATCTGATCCGGTGTGCTGCGACCAACCGTCTTCCACTCCGAATCTCTGCCCCTAGACAGGTGTCGGCACTGCATTGGTGGTGGCAGAAGAAGCAGTTAAAGCAGGTACAATGCAATGATCGGCCGCTAGCCCAAAATGCCCACTCGTCGAGTTCCTGATGCGACGTAAGCGACATGGTAAGATCTGAGAGGTTGGCGTAGTGTCCAAAGCAACCCATCCGCCGTTGATTGGGCGGTTACGTGGATCATGATTAGACATGATTCGGCACATCCCTCGACTTCCCTATCGAATTAGAAAGTGGCGTCATCTGTCGTTGGATTGCGGTGCTCGAGGGGTGCGGCGAAGCGGCTCCTCAGCACCTATAAAAGGAGGGGGAGGGGGCTCGAAGGGAGTCTTCTGTTACATTTGCGCTCGAGGAGAAAGAATCTCTCCCTCTCGCTGCTCCTGCTCCATTAGGAAACCAGAACACCAGGTCAGTTCCGCACCCGTCCTCTCTCCCCTCTGTAGCTTTTAATAGAATAGCCTCTAGTAGTCGGAGCTCGGCCCGTGGGAAGAAGGAACCAGGTCCCTATGACATCCCCACGACCATGACCCGAGATAGGGTAGAGAGTCTTAGGATTATTTACAGCATATCGTCCACACTGCATCTTACTGTTCCCAGTGGGGAGGGAAGCGTGAACAGCCCGTTGAACTTAGGAGCCCTTCTCCTATACGAAGACCACCTTAAGGCCGGCCTTCGGTTCCTGCTTCATAGTCTCTTTGTCCAAATCTTCAATTCCTATAGGATTACTCCCTCACAACTAACCCTGAACAGTATTCGGGTCATCTGTGGCTTCATGGTCCTTTGTCGGGAGGTTGGAATCAAGCCGAGGCTATCCTTATTCTCCAATTTTTTTCTTTTAAAGCAAGACTTCTGAAGCCAGGAGCGGTGGATGTTTAGTCTCTGCCCTAGCCAGAAGATATTAGGGAGGCTTCCATCGACCATCCATGGATAGAAGTCCCGATATTTCCTCGTAGATAGCTGAGAGCCTTGGGGCTTTGAGCCGGCATGGAGGGAACCAAGGTTGAAGGCCATCGATAGGAGGAAGATATTTAGGGCCGATGAGGCTGACTTCAATAAGTTGAGTGATGATGACCCGGTGTTTGTGCACCCTTGCTCCAAGAGGAGAGTCTCCACCGGGCTGGGATCAGCCAACACCGACAGCTAGGTAGGATAGATACCCACATTGAAGGCCTTCTATTTTCTTCTGTCAGTTTTTTCATTATTATTGCTAACTTTTTTTTTGCTTTCTGGCAGGTGGCAATATGAAGCTGGACCGATCGACCGTATCAGCGCTGGCGGCCGAGAGAAGGGGTGTCCGGACTACTAAGCCAGTGACCCAAAAATCAAAGAGGCAGCGGACAGAGGAACCGAAGTCCGAGAGGCCAGCAAAGCAACGGGCGAAGGAACAAACTGCCACCATCGTATCGATAGAATTTGATGCCGATGATGTGCCGTTATCGGAGCACCCAGTGGCAAAGATGGCAGAGCGTTCATCTTCGTTCGGGCAGTTGGCTACCCAGACAGGAGGAGACCGATCATCCCCGACCAATCCAGAGACATCCCCATTCTCATCCCACATTGAGCTGATCGAGGAGGTCTCCATTGAGGTCGGAGTGAAAATAGTTGCCGAAGGACAAGCGACCGACAGGGGGTAGTCCGGTGGAGCCGAGGACAGAGAGCATCAGAAATGGCACGACATCCACAATGCCGAGCGGGTCAAAGGCCTGCTTAGAAGGATCGTCACGGACGTAGATCGGCGGTCGGTAAACGAGGCTACCAGGAGTTCCCTTCATCACATGTTTGGGGTAAGTCATTTGTATCCAAGCTTTTAGTTTTTACATATGGGGCACTAATGTCGTCTTGTCATTCGCAACTCCTTCAAGATATGCTGCTGATGGATGGCGGCCTTGGTGAGCTGCAGGATTTGAAAGAGCACTTGACCCAGAGAGCCGAGGCAGCTGAGGCGGCGAGGGATGCTGCAAAAGTGACACTGACAGCCACCAGGATGGAGTTGTCCGTCCTACGGGCAGCCGAAGAAGAGCACTCTACCCTACGAGCCAAGGCAGAGGCTTAAAAGAATCAGATTGCAGACTTGCTAGCTCAACGGGATGACTGGGATGTCAAGCTAAAGAACAAGAGGCGGAGGGTGAAGTCCCTGGCCTACCGGGTAGCTGAAGAGAGGGCATGCCTGTTTGAGTATGAGAGGCGCTCAAGGGGCCACCAGGCTGAGGCCGAAAGATATAAGGGGTTGCTAAAGAAAACCCAAGAACTGATGAAGACGACGGTCGAAGCGGCCGTAAAGAAATACAAGAAGTTTGAGGACTTCAAAGCAGAGATGAATGAGGTCGGCTCATACAGCTTTGACTTCAGGTATGAAGAATGCCTGGAGAAGGTCAGCACTGCCTTCCCGAAGCTCGACCTTTCCTCTGTATAGCTGCCAAAGCGGGCAGAAGAAGAGGTCACCGAAGAAGAGATGAGTCCATCTGACGGAGGGGTCGAAGCCCAAATTGAAGTCGAGGTGGAGGGAGCCGGACCTGATGGCCAGGTCGGAGCCGATGTGGAAGTCATGGGTGCTCCAGTGGATGCTTCGATTGTACCAGATGGGGTCGAAGCCGGGGTCATTGATGTACCTTCGGTGGGTAAGACCTAGGTTATTTGTAAAGGTCTAACCTCCTCTTTTTGTAAAGAACTACCCTTATAATATAATAGAACTTCTTGTCGTATTTATACATGTATGTGTCTCAGTGTGCATGCGGTCGTTCGGATCGACCAAAGCTCTTTTCTTTTAAAAATGTTTCTAAGTATCGCCGGTCAGCTAGGTAGGACCATAAGAAGTAGTTGTTGAATAGTAGCTTGATCTAAGACCAATAGCTTAGAAGTTTTTCTATGTATGGGTCCGTCGGCTTATCCGAACTCGAAAATTACTGAGGTAGCTGCTGGACAGTAGCTCAGTCCGAACCGAAATACTTAGGAATTTTTTCCAAGTGTTGGTTCGTCGGCTCGTCTGAAATCAAAGATTGCTGAGATAGCTGCCGGACAGTAGCTCAGTCCAATCCAAGATACTTAGGAATTTTTCCTAGGTGTTGGTTTGTCGGCTCATCCGAACTCGAAGCTATCACTGACCGGAGTCAGACTTTCGGAAGTGGGTTGCCCTAGAGCCTTTATCGATTGGAGTCGGACTTTCGAAAGTGGGCTGCCCTAGAGCCTTTGCCGACTAGAGTCGGACTTTCGGAAGTGGGCTACCCTAGAGCCTTTACCGACCGGAGTCGGACTTTTGGAAGTGGGCTGCCCTAGAGCCTTTGCCAACTGAGTCAGACTTTCGGAAGTGGGCTGCCCTAGAGCCTTTGTCGACCGGAGTCAGACTTTCGGAAGTACTTCATAGAAGAAGTTGTAGACTTTATTGATAATGCTTGCGAAGGTTGTCTACATTCCACAAACGTGCCACTTGCCATCCATCCAGATGTTCGAGTTGGTAGGTTCCGGCTCGAATTACTTCAATGACTCGATAAGGGCATTCCCAATCGGGGGAGAGTTTTCCTTGCTCGGTCGGTCTAGAAACTTCCGTCCTCCGCAAGACAAGATCTCCAACCTAGAAAGTTCATGCCTTGACTCGTGAGTTGTAATATCTGACCATCTTCTGACGGTAGGTCACCATCTTCAAGCCTGTTTGGAGCCTGGTTTCTTCAAGTAAATCTAGGTTAGCCCTCCATTGCTCTGAGTTGGTCGGCTTGGCGAAGTGATCAATCTATAGGGATAGCAAAGAAGCTTCCACGGGGATGACTGCTTCGCTTCCGTAGGTTAGGTTGAACGGGGTCTCCCCGGTCGCTGTTCGGGTGGTTGTCCGATAAGCCCAGAGCACTAAATGGAGTTCTTTTGCCCACAGTCCTTTGGCTTGGTTCAGTCGGGTCTTCAGTCCATGCAAGATTGTCCGATTGGTGACTTCGGCTTCTCCGTTGGACTAGGGACGGCCGACTGACGTGAGCCGACGAGAGATGTGATATTGCTAGCAAAAGTCCTAGAATTTGGGATTGTCGAACTGCCTTCCATTATCGGTAATGATTGTTTGTGGAATGCCAAATCGGAAGATGATGCAGTTCCAGACAAAGTTTTCTGCCTTGGCCTCTATAATTTGTGCCAGTGGCTCGGCCTCCACCCACTTGGTGAAGTAATTAATGGCCATAATAAGGAATTTTTGCTGGCTGGATGCAGGAGGGAAGGGTCCGAGGATGTCCATCTCCCACTGTGCGAATGGCCAAGGTGTAGTGAGCGGAGTCAGTTGGCTAGCAGACCTTCTTTGAATATTAGAGTACCTTTGACACGCATCACACCTTAGGACGAAGTCCGATGCATCTTTCTAAATTGTAGGCCAATAGTATCCCTGTCGGATGATTTTGTAGGCTAGGGATCTTCCTCAAAGGTGGTCACCGTAGATGCCTTCATGGACTTCTCTGAGGGCATAGTCTATATTAGTTGGCCCCAAGCACTTTAGCAGCGGCCATGAGAATGACCACTTGTAGAGGATGCCGTCGAGGATGACATACTTAGAAGTCATCCAGCAACACGCTTGGCTTTGGTTGGATCTTCCAGGAGAGTCCCTCTGACAAGGAAAGTGAGAATTGGATCCATCCAAGAAGCTTCCTGTTCAACTTGGTAGACCTCGGTCGGCTCTTCAACGATACTTGGGCATTGTAGATACTCCATAAAAGCTCGGTCAAAGGTATTGGTGACGGTCGTGGCCAGTCATGACAAAGCATCCACCCGGGAGTTCTGCAGTCGAGGTATATAGAGAATTTCGAAGAATTTAAACTTAGATACGTGGCTTTATACCTTGTTTAAGTACTTGGCCAGGGTCGGATCTCTTGCTTCGAATTTGCCCTTCACATGATTTACCACTAGCTGAGAGTCAGAGAAGGCCCTGATTTGGCCAATGCCCAATTCATCGGCAATTCTCAGTCCTATGAGAAGGACTTCATACTCTGCTTGATTGTTTGACACCTGAAATGAAAAGTGCAGAGCATACTCCAAGCTTTCTTCATCGGGGTCGGCTAGAATTAGGCCAGCCCCATAGCTAGTGAGGTTGGATGCTCCATCTATGTGAAGGGTCCAAGTGGGCTTTGCTTCATCGATGGCATCGGCTTCAGGCACTTCGGCCGTTTGAGAGGATGCTCTCTGCTTCCAGGTACACTCTGCAAGAAAGTCAGCAATTACCTGAGCCTTCAAAGTCGATCGGGATTGGAAAGAAATGTCGAACTTGCCAAGTTTAATGGCCCACTTGGCGAGTCAGCCTGAGGTGTCTGGGCTTTGAAGGATCATCTTGAGGGGTTGGTCGGTCAGCACGATGATCAGATGCACCTGGAAGTAGGGTTGGAGTCGTTTGGATGCTATGACCAAGGAATAAATGAGCTTCTGCATTTTAGGATACCTTGTTTCGGTATCATGGAGAACTTAACTAATGTAATAGATATGTTTCTACTAACCATCTTCCCCAACTCGCATGAGGATGGAGCTGACCGCCTCGTCCGATGTCGACAGGTAGAGATACAAAGGCTCCCCCTCCGTCGGCTTGGCCAGTAATGGAGGGTTCTTCAGATAGTCCTTCAGGGCTTCAAAAGTTGACCGACACTCATCGGTCCAATGGAAGCGGTCCGACCGGTGCAAGGTCTTGAAGAATGGTAGGGACTTCTCATCCGACCGGGAGATGAAATGGCTGAGAGAAGCTATGCAGCCTGTAAGCTCTTGTACTTGCTTCTTGTTGGTTGGATGTCCCATCTCAATGATAGCTTTGATCTTGTCAGGGTTGATTTCAATTCCTTTTTGTGTAACCAAGAAGCCGAGAAACTTTCCGGAAGTCACCCCAAAAGTACACTTAGCAGATTCAGCTTCATCTGATGGCATCTCAGTGCATCAAAGGACTTCTACAAGTCTCTGATTTGGTCGGCTCTGTGGAGGCTCTTGACTATCATATCATCTACATATGCCTCCATGTTTCTCCCGAGCTGCCCTTCGAAGATTCGGTTGATCAGCCTTTGAAAAGTGGCATTGGCATTCTTTAGATCGAAAGGCATCATCTTGTAATAGTACAAACCTTTGTCGGTGACAAAGGCCATCTTCTCCTCATCCTTCGAGTGCATCCTGATTGGTTGTAGCCGGAGAAGGCATCCATGAAGCTTAGAAGCTGATGGCCGGCTGTAGTGTTCACAGCTGATCAATCTTTGGCAGGGGAAAGCTGTCCTTCGGACAAGCTTTGTTGAGGTCGGTGTAGTCCACACAGATCCTCCACTTTCTATTAGCCTTTTTCACCATTACAACATTTGCTAGCCATTTAGGGTAATGAGCTTCCCTGATGAAGCCAGCATCAAAAAGGTTCTTCACTTCTTCAACAATGGCCCTTTGTCTTTCGATAGCGAAGCTCCTCTTTTCCTGTCGGATGGGCCTGTATGTCGGATCCACTTTAAGATGGTGAGTGATGACATCTGACAGAATGCATGACATGTCCGACCTGACCAAGCGAAGAAGTCAGCATTATTCTTCAGGAAGTCGATCAGCTCTAACTTTACATCTTCACTGAGGGTGCTTCCAATTTGGATAACTTTGGTGGGGTCATCCTCTCGGAGGGAAACAAATAGGATTCTTTCATCTGGCTGACCGTTGCCGTCGACTTCGACTCTTGGGTCAAGCTGCTCTAGAGTAGGACGGCCATCCGACTATCGGTCTTGAATAGTTAGGCACTGCCTAGCCATCCTATGATCTCCCCTCATAATTCTGACCCCGTTCTTGGTCAGAAACTTCATCAACAGATGGTATGTAGAAACGATGGCCCGAAACTTGTTAAGGGCTAGCCGGCCTAAAATGGCATTATACGCCGAGGTCATACGGACGACCACAAAGTTGATGGAGGGAGTTTTTTGAAAGGGCTCCATCCCGATTGTCACAAGTAGGGTTATTTCCCCTTCAACTCTGATGGAGTTTCCCTCGAAGCCCGTCAGCGGTATGGAGGATTCTTGTAGTCTTGACCTGGATAGGTTCATTCTCATAAAAGCATCATACAGTAATACCTCCGTGGAGCTTCCATTATCTATAAGAATCCTTTTTACATCGTAGTTGGCAATCACTGCCGACACGACTATAGGATCATTTCCAAAAACATGGGTTCCAGGAGGTCTTCATTGGAGAAGCTGATTGCGTTGGAACCCCTCAACCTTTTGACGATGTCCGGGTCTTCTTCATATCTCCAATCGGACTGTCGATGTAGCATACCGACATTCCCATCGGTCGGGCACTGGTTAGGAAGCTCTGTCTCCTCTGGAGGATCTCTGGCAATTGAGGCTTCGACCCAATCCTTGTGGGGTCGAACGTATTTATATAGATACCCCCTCCTGATGAGGTCTTCAATGGCGTCCTTCAATTGGAGGCACTCTTCGGTGTTGTGCTCATGGTCTCGATGGAACCAGCAATATTTATCTTTGTTTCTGGATGCAGAGGGGCCCCTCATCAGACGAGGCCTTTGTAGGAAGGTCTCGTTCTCAATTTCTAGGAGGATCTTTTTTCTTGGAAGGGAGAGGGGTGCATAAGTTTCGAACCTCCTAGGGAAGTCCTTTGGCTTCGAATTGTGGCGTTGGGTCGATCGGTTGCCATCACTGGGAGGTCGGACTTCGGAGCCTTGTCGCTTCGCTTCTTGGAAGCTGACCTCCCTTCAACCTGGCGTCGGCTCGTCGCTTGTTCTTCTGCCTGGGCGTATTTCTGTGTCCAAGCCAGTAACTCATAGTAGCTCATCGGGAACTTCTTGTCCAGGGAGAATGTGAGCTTGGATGACTGGATCCCTCTCTTGAAGGCCGACATAGCTACGTCTTCATTTAAGTCCAGAATCTCCATGGTCACTGAGTTGAAACGGGCCATGTAATCTCGGAGAGTCTCTCCCTCCTTTTGCAGTACAAGGAAGAGGCAGTTGGTGTTCCTCGGAGTCTGACTGTAGGTCCTGAAATGGGAGAGAAAAAGATTTTCAAGTTAAGGGAAAGAATGGATCGTACCTGGTCGGATGGTAGAGAACCACATCCGAGCAGCCTTCTTGAGGGTAGTAGGGAAGGCGATGCAGTGGAGGGTGTCGGAGGTGACCTGTACCATCATGTGGGCCTTGTAGGTGCCTAGATGGTCCAATTGGTCATTGGTGCCATCATAGGGTTGCACCTGTGAGATTTTAAAGTGACGAGGGATCGTCTCCCCCATGATCTCATCGAAAAAAGGTGGGTGGGAGTCATACACCTGCTCCCCTTCGGCTTTCTATTGATCAATAATTTCAGCAATGCACTCCTCTATGCGCAAAATCTTGCTGGTGTAGTCTCTCGGGACTTCGATGGGGTGCCGAGCACCAGCAGGGATGGAGTCGGTGAAGGAGGGTGAGGCAGACCTCGTCCTCTTGCCGTCGGTGCGAGCCCCCAAGGACCTTCGGGGCTCTGGAGCAACATGAGAGAAAGGCTGAGGGACTTCTTGCCATCGGTTTCCCTCAGCAGCAGGTTGATGGGGGGCGCAGGATGCAGCAGTCGCCTGCTGCCGGTTGTTAGCCACCTCCTGGAGGTGCTGGACCGCAGTGGCGAGCGTATCAATGTGGTTCAGTAGCGTCTGGAACTGCTGCAGTCCCAGAACAACAGTGGGTTTGGCGATGGTGGCGCCATTCTCCCTGGGAGGTCCCTCGAACCTGGACGGGGAGTGACCTCTTCTGGCAGAGGTGTTTTGGACTCTTCCCTTTTCCATTGCAGAGCTTAGCAAGTGGATTCCTCCTTTTAGAGAAGGGTAGCAAGGCTAGCCGAGAAAATGGAGGTTCTTGCCGACCCCCCTTCCTCTAGCACCAATCTGTTGCGGCGACTTCTCCCAGACCGAGCTCGATCGGCAATGCTGGAGCACTGCTCTCCAAGTACCTGCAACAAAGTCCCTAAGGGCCAGTGGCGTTCCGGTGGGGGGCACTTCGATGCTTAAGTTAGTGGGAGCTTGAAGGCAACCAAATGGAGGAATTCAATGGAGAAAGTGCGTCGAGAGGGAAGAGAGTACTTAGCTCAAAACGAGGTCCCCCGGCTATCTTATATAGGCACGAAACAGTCCAAATCTATTAAGGGAGAAGCCAAGAAAGATTGATCTGCCCCTAGGAGAATCTGGAGAGTGGCCACGTGACACCCGGATAGAGCAACATCATGGGAATGGTGGAGTAGTGGTGCTGGTGTGGAAGAATTCTGTAATAACAGAATTCTGGTACCAGCTAGAAGAGGCTTCTAGAGCTTCCTGGATCCTTGAAATGAATTAGTCGGATCTCCGAAGGAGAGCGTTCATCGGAGTTTCAGCAGAAGCAGGTGGGTCGGACCTCAGCAGAAGTGGGTATTCGGACCTCGACTTCAGTGGGTCGGACTTCCGAAGGAGAGCAGTGGATCGGATCTCAGCAGAAGTGGATCATTCAGACCTCTACTCCAGTGGGTCAGACTTCTGAAGGAGAGCAGTGGGACGGACCTCCGCAGAAGTGGATCATTCAGACCTCTACTCCAATGGGTCGGACTTCCGAAGGAGAGCGTGGTGCAGGCATCAGGCTCAGGAAGAGGCTTCAACCAATGCCAAGTTCTTTATGGATTGAAGATTAAGAATTTAAGTCCTGTAATAAGTCTATGAGTCCTGTACTTATTTTTATTTGAATAATTGGGTCCTGTTTTATTTTAATTTGGGCTCTCAAGTCCAATTAGAGTTATATTGGCTTTGTATTGAGTAAGTATAAGTAGTTGGGTTCAAGAGCTACTTGATTTGTGTTTCAATTGAGCAAGATTGAGTGCAACCAGCTTCACCAACAAACCATAACTACTTGGAGCACCACATCATCAATGCACCATGCCATCTTGGAGGACAAGTCATGCCAACTTGGAGAACAAGTCATGCCACATCACCAAGACACTTCAACCATGAATTTCGTCCAAGACAAATTCAAATTTGAATTAAGCTTCCACTCTTCATGGGATGCCCACCTTGTAATTAGGAGTTTTGAATTTTGACAGGGCCACTCCTCTCTTCATGGGACGCCCCTTGATTTTCTCCATGAAAGGAGATGTAATTTGAATTTGAAAGGGAGCTTAAGGTCTATAAAAGTCTCCTAAACCCTCTTGTAATCGAGATGATGAATGAAATGAATTTCTTTCTTGAAAATTTCCTTTGCTTTGATAGCTAAAGTCCCTTGAGAGAAGGTAGGTGTGAGGCCTAGGTTACCTTGTTCCAATCAAGCATTTAGTCCCTCTTTCCATCCCCCATTGAACCAACCTTAAAGACCCTTCTTCAAGCCACACCAAGCTCATCATCCTCTTCTTCTAAAGAGTTTCATCCACAATGAAGTTTTCCATGCCATCAAGTGAAGAAGGTTCATGTTAAGGGTGCCAAAAGAGATCCACTTCAAATCAATCCCAAGCCTCTTTCTTCCATTTCAAAACTTTCCTCCTCCATTCCTCCAACCTTCCATTTAAACCTTGTAATCTCTCCATCTATTTGTGCAGGATCCCCGGGTCTCCAGGTTTCCAAGGTGAAGGTCTACTGTGCTAAAGAATCAGATACAAGGTGCCCTAAAACTTAGAGTAATCCCCTTGCCATCCTAATACTTCTTCTTGAGTATCCCCTTTGCCACATTTCAGAGTATTAATGGCCGGGTAACCATCTTTAAAATCTTTTTTTTTAGATATGAAATATTAGAGTAAGCTAGCCCTAACCTATGTGGTTTTTTAACCACAAAGGTCCATTCTTAATTGCTTTGAAATGGCTCTTTTCTAGTCATATTTTTCACTTATGTTCCTTTCATGTAATTCTGCTTCTTTTACATATAATAGCTGCATATATATTTGCTTCCTTATCATTTAATCTCTTTAATTTTTTTAGAAATGCATCATTTGATATTTGTTCTCCATCAGAGTATCCGTCGGAGATTCAGAAGAGCGGTCTGGTCGGACCTTAGCAAGAATGACGGTCCTGTTCGGTGGTAAGCAGGTCGGGTATAACAGGCCTCATCAGTTGGATCATGCTTCATCTCGAGCTCCAGCCATTGCTCGCTTTCCAGAAATCCTGCAATTCTGTTCCTCTTCAAGATTCAAATTCAGCTTGTCTTCCACGTCAGTTCAGAGCCCGTTCCACCCACGTTCATCTTATCTTCAACATCATGATCCATGCAACACCCATCGACTATTGCTTCAAACTTCAACTTCAACCATAGCACAATTCCAAACTGTTCCACTTGATCAGCTTTGTTCCAAACAATCAGCTCCAAATCGATCTCCAGCGGCAGCGAATCAATGCTCTATTCTGGACTGCACTTGAGCTGTATTCACCTGCTCCCCTCTCTGCTCCAACAGCAAGCTGTCTTCCTCATCTCCAAAACAGCAAGTCGTCCGCATCGGTTCTGCAAATCTGGCATGTCGTTCCCCACACTTGCTCTATTTCACCTGTTCCAGCTCTAACAGCCAGTCGCTTCCTTAAGAATCCTTGTTCCTTATGAACTCCAATAGCCATTACCTGCTCCTAACTGCCATCACTCGCTCGCCCAGCTTGTGGACCGCGTGAATAGCTTCCCTGGACCATGAGTTGCGTGAAAACCCAACCAGCCGCTCGTTCCTTAATCTGAGCCGTCTTGAAAACCTATGGACCACGCGCCCTTTCGCGTGAAACCTAGTCCCTAGACCGTGACATGCCTTTCATTTCTCTTGCACCGTGTGGATGAGGCTCTTGTTCGTGATTTTCTTCTGGTGGCCCATGGCTACGACTCGTGGACCGTAGGAATGGCCGCCATTGACCGCTCGTAGTTTGCATAGACCAACCAAGTGGTCCACTGTGGACCAGCTAGCTTTTGAGCTTGTTTGGGCTGACTATTTGGGCTGGCTTTGACTTGATTTTGGGCTAGGTTTAAGCCAAATTAAATCTAGATGAATTGCATGCATCAAATTCTTTCAATTAAATAAAACTTCACATTAAATAAATTAAAAATTATCAATTTAAAGATCAATTAAATAAAACTTCACATTTCTAGTAATACAATTCAAATATTTATCACATTTCCCAACTTGAACTTTTACTCGTTCTTAAATAAATAAATCAGTAAAGCATATTAACCTGTCCAAGAAGTAAAAGTTATCTTAGAAGTTTTAAAATCAGTTAATACCGGGCTAGATTATCAAAAAGGTACTTCATGGGATTATCAATTCTATCCATTCAGGGATTGAATAAAGTCTATAAAAATTTTAAAATTTTTTCTTTCACTAACTTTTCACCTCACTTTTTAAGTCTTCCAACTTGCTATGGATTTGGTATGATATCTTCTTGCAGTTCAATCCTCTTATTCTCTCTCTTTTTTTGAATATATACAATCAGTGTGACGTCTCAACCCTTTAAGCTTTCAAATTAACTCTTGTAGCGAGCTTTAAGTCAATGACTCCCACACCAGTTAACTTTAGAGCATTAGGTTTAGAACATCCTTCAGGCTTACTGACTCGAGTCAAAGAGGCTATGAGTTAAGACTAACTCTACAAGAGATTTTTTTATACTCTCACTTTTTGACATGAATAACAATGCTTACTTAGATGAAGGAGCCCGGCTATTCGATGAGAGATGCTAAAATTCTAATTTATTAATTTTAAATAAATCTTAAGGTGGATTTTATATATACTTGGATATTTCTACTTATGCCCTTATAAATTAGATTTTTTATGAAGATCAATAGGCAGAAAGTTCTGAAATTACTTTAAAAATTTGTTTTGATCTAAACTCTACCATATATTAGATTTTCTTAATAACTTACTCATCGATATCTCTAAAATTATCTAAAATGTTAATCATGCATCAATTAGAATGCTCGAATGACTTTAAATCAAGACAAAATTTGGAATACAAAATTGATTATGGTCATACTTGAGGACTTGATTAATTTAATTATTTTTTTCCTAACTAATTTCTATTATCTCCAATAGAAGAAGAGAATAAAAAAATAGAATAGAGAAAGAAATTATAAGAAAGGATACCACCTGAATTTGATATGCCCATTTAATGTTGGGTGAGAAGTTCCTCCTTTGTGGGTGTGATATGTTTGTGATTCCATTTGGGCTTTAGATACGATGCTCCCTCTATCTTGGTTGTTTGTCTTTCTCGAGTTTTCCTATTAAAAGAAAAGAAGCTAGACAATTGAAAGAAATGCATAAATTAGGTTGCTTTCTAGGAGTGCTAAGTTTAAAATCTTTAGCTAGACTATGCTAAGTATCATGGTAGTGTATAGACCAGATCCACTAGGCCAACAGTTTCAATTAGTTCCCATTTGTTAATCCCATCGATATAAGGTTTTAAATACTAGCCATTTACATTAAAAATGTTCTCCTATTTAGGATCTCTATGTTCTATAACTCCATTGCGAAAAATCTTTGTTGCAATAAAGGGTCCATCCCAGCATGAGCAAAGTTTTCCAGGAAAATTATGCAATCAAGAATTGTAAAGCCACAGTTTTTGATTGGTCTCGAATGTTTTTCTCGAAATATATTTATCATGGTAGGCTTTGATTCAAGCTTTGTAAATTTTAGCACTCTCATAAGCTTCATTATATAGCTCTTCTAACTCATTTAATTGAAGTCTCCTATTGGAACCCATATTCTTCATGTCAAAGTTAAATTATTGTTTGGCCTAATATGTACGACATTCTAATTCTACTGGCAGATGACAAGTTTTTCTAAACAAAAGCCAGTAAGGAGACATTCCTATGAAAGTTTCGTAAGCCCATGTGCATGATCTAAATGTGCTGACCAGTCTTTTCTATCGGGTCTTACTATTTTTTCAAGAATAAGCTTGATCTTCCTATCAGAAAACTTTACTTGGCCTCTAATCTGGGATGATTAGGTGTGGCAACATTATAGGTTGTCCTATACTTCTTCATTAAATTTTTAAAGAGCCTATTCATGAAGTGTACACCCCCATCACTAATGAAAGCTCTCGGGCACCCAAACTGATAAAAGATGTTATGTTGAATAAATTTGATCACAATCTTATGATCATTGGTTCAAGTTACCATAGTTTCTATCCATTTTGATACATAATCTACTGCAACTAAAATGTATTTATATCCAAATGAGGTAGAAAAGGATCTCATGAAATCAATCCTCCAGATATCAAAAATTTTTATGATTAATATGGGGTCAGCGGTATCATATCCTTCCTAGATATGTTCCTAGTTTGCTAGCACCGTAAATATTTTTGGTCGAACTCATGTGCATCCTTGAAAAGCATTGGCCAATAAAATCCACTCTATAGCACTTTTGTTGTAGTTTTCTTTTCACTAAAGTGTCCCTTAAAGGCAAGGGAGTGAAAAAAAGTGACTATCTTTTGAATTCACACTCGGGGATATAACGTCTAATCACTTAGTCAGGATAGTACTTAAACAATTCAGGTTTCTCTCAAAAATAGTATTTGATTTGTTAGAAAAATCTATCCTTTTTCTATTTGGACCAATGGGAAGGAATTTGTTCTGTTGCCAAGTAATTAACAATATGGGCAAACCATGGGGGTTGGTTAGAGGAGATTGCAAAAAGTTGTTCATCATGAAATTTCTCCTTGATCTTATCTGTACCTGATGTGTGTTCAACTAAAATTTTGGAGATGTGGTCAGCTACCACATTTTCGGAACCCTTCTTGTCTTTGTTTTCTTAATCAAATTCTCCATCCGATCAACCTAGGCTTCGTATCTTTCTTAGAAAGAAAGTATTTTAATGCTGCATGATTATATTATATCAAAATCTTAGACCCTAAAAGATATGATTGAAATTTATCTAGGATGAACACCATAGCTAGTAACCCCTTTTTAGTAGTAGTGTAATTCAATTGGACTTCGAAAAGAGTTTTGCTAGTATAATGATCACGTATGATTCCTTATTAATTCTTTGTTCTAGCCCTATACTAATTGTGAAATCGGATGCATCACACATAATCTCAAAGGAAAAGGACCAATCAAGGGGCTTAATAATTGGTTCCATAATCAGGGCTATGCAAAGTATATGAAATGATTTAAGGTAATTGTCATCAAAGACAAAAGGGGTTTCCTTTGCAAGCAAGTTGCACAATGGTCTAAAAATTTGCTATATAAACCCAGCATGATCAAGAAAGGATCATATTTGTTTGATTGAAGTTGGGGGTGGGGGTTTTGAGGTCACTTCCACTTTAGCTTTATCTACCTTAATCCCCCTCTTAGAAATAATGTGGCCTAACACAATCCCTTCTTGGACCATAAGATGATTCTTTTTCCAACTTAACATTAGATTTATTTGTATACATCATTTTAGTACTTGAGTTAGGTTTTAAGACAATCCTCAAAAGTGGTCTCAAATATTGAAAAATCATTCATGAATACTTCCAGAAATATATCTACCATATCTTAGAAAATGGTCAGTATGTATCGTTGGAATATGGTAGGTTCATTACAGAGCCCAAATGCCATTTGCTAGAAAGCAAAGGTTCCATAAGGGCATGTGAAGGTGGTTTTCTCCTGATCTTCAAGAAACACTGGTATTTGATTATATCTTGAATAACTATTCAGGAAGCAAAAAAATCACTGATGAACTAATCGTTCTAGGAATTGATCGATAAAGGCAATGGAAAATGGTCCTTCCTAGTAATGTTGTTCAGTTTCTTATAATCTATGCAAACTCGCCAATTAGTTGTTATATGAGTAAGAAGCAATTCACCTTCTTCATTCTCTACCACTGTAATACCTAATTTCTTAGATATTACTTGGGTGGGACTAATCCATTTATTATCTAAAATTGGGTAGATAATTCTTGCATCTAACCACTTTACTACTCCTTTTACAACTTTTCTTATGATAGGATTAAGTCTCCTCTGCATGTACCTATAGGGTTTGTCATTTTTCTCACAATGAATATGATGCATGTAGATGGAGGGGTCAGTTTCTTTTAAATCAGCAATGGACTAGCCAATAGCTTCTTATGCTCTTTGAGCAGTCTTACAACTTGATCTTCTTGGTCAACAGTTAAGCCGGGTGGTGCTTCTCAGAAAGGTACCATTAGCATGCTAGATGGTGCAGGTAATTGGTCATACTTCATGATCCATGTATGAGTAGCCTTTGAATTGGGTGACTCTAATAAGGTATTCACTTCTTCCATGTACTCATTTAAATCAAAATTGTCAACATTAAAATAAGCTAGACAAGCCTATAAAGGATCTTGTGAAAGAATAGTAGGCTCAGCTTCTTCTACAATTTTCTCTAGTGCATTTACCTTGCCATAATCATTATTGGTGGTCCTAGAGTAGCATTAAAAACATTCAACCTTAACTTTTTATTTGTGAATGATACATCCATGACTCCAATCCTATAATTAATGCAAGCATTAGCGATCACTAGGAAGGTCTACCTAGGAAAATTGGGATTTGACTAGAGTTACCACCAAATTTCATATATAGGACAAGAAAGTTTATAGAAAAGTAGAATTCATCTACTTTGACTAGCACATCTTCTATCATCCCATGTGGTACCTTAACAGATCGATCAGCTAATTGTAAGATAATTGACATGGATTTTAACTTTCCAAAATTAAAGAGTTCGTACACTGAGCTCGAAAGAAGGTTAACACTTGTCCCTAAATCTAACAAAGCTTTCTCAATGGTCAAGCCCCCTATTACACATGAGATGATTGGGGTGCCTAGATCCTTGAGTTTAGGTGGACCTGTGTGTTAGAAAACTGAGTTAGCTTTTTCAGTAAGTTGGACTTTCTTTGGTGTATATGCCTTAGATCTACATTTTTGTATGCATGGTCCTTAAAAAATTTGGCATAGGTAGGGATTTGCTTAATTCCATTAAGAAGGGGTAAGTTTATTTAAACTTGTTTAAATAATTCTAACATTGCATTCATCTGAATGCCCATCTTGTCAAAAGCCAGAGGAGATTTTAGAGCACTAGGAAATAGAGCCTTAAGTGCAGGTGTTGGGGCAATTGGTTCTTCGCTCTCATCAGTTTTTTCTTTTCTAGCTTGGCCAGCATTGGTTGCTCTGATTGTTATTGGGTTACATCAAGCTAATTTATGGTTTTCTCACTTTTAAGGATCATGATCGATTTGGCATGTTAGGAAAAAGTTTCAAGGCTAGTGGAGCTCTCAGCCATATACTGCCCTTTTAGATTACTAATGGGCTAGCTAGGTAGCTTACCCTCCTCTCTCCTACTAAAAGCTATTGATAGCTAACCTATATGGATTTCTAGCTTAGTAATGGACTGTGTATGAGAGTGAAGGATTTGAGTATTTATCTCTAACCCTTTAAGTGCTTGGAGCACTTTTCCTTAAAGGTAGAATTATGATTGCTAGGAGGGGGTTAGGGTTATGGGACCCTCAGTATTGAGAGTATGACATGTTTTTGAATTAGGTCTTCTGGTGATTGGGTCTGTGTGAGGCTAGGTTGACTACAGGTTATAGTCTCCAAGAAAAAATTGGGTGATTATGCCAGCCTAGATTATAAGTGTTTGAGTAATAATCATTTCATGGTCTAGGAGCTATTCGGGTTTAGGCTTGGTGGGCTTGCTCCTGAACAAGCTCCAGAAATTGGTATGCCATTGGACAATCACCTATCAAATGGGTCAACTTGAATAGATTATACAAGCATCTTGTAATTGTGCATATGGGGAGGAGGTGTGCTTGACTTGTAGAATTTGGTCAAGTTTCTTGGATAGTTTATCTACCTTACTGTAGATATCTATAGAATGACCTACATTATATATTCCATCTCTTTTAGGTCCTATCATGGGAGGGTCTTTATGAGTAGCTGACATGTGATGCAATGAGTTCTCACTCAATGATTTGAAAAGCTACCATGCTTCATGCTCATTTTTCAGTATAAAGGTCCCACCACATGAGGCATTAATTATTTACCAGTGCTTCTCTGACTGACCATCATAAAAGCACTGGACCAATTGCCACTTGAGTATGGTGTGGTACGGACATTTTCTAATCAGTTTTTTTAATCTCTCCCATGTTTCATGAAAAATCTCCCTATCTATCTAGAAAAAACTTATTATGGTTTTTCTAATTTGATTAGTTTTTCTTATAGGAAAGTATTTCTTGAAGAATTCTCTCTGAAACTGGTCCCATGTTGAAATGGTTACAGTATCTAAGGAGTGTAACCAATAATTGGTTGTGTCCTTAAAGAAAAATGGGAACAACTTGAGTCTAAGAACATCATCAGAGAAGTGCTGGATTTTTACTATTGAGCAAATTTCAAAGAAATCATCTAAATGTTTGTAAGGGGCCTTATTTATAAGTTTATAAAAGAAGGTAACATCTGAATTGCACTGAATTTAATTTCATATTAGACAGCCTCTACAGAAGGTACTTATATAAAAGGAGAGTAGGTATATTTTGAAGGAGTGAAGTACACCCTCAACTAACATGGTGGATCATTCTCATTATTGTGGTCCATAATTCTAGGTTTGTTTACTCTAAAGTTCATTTGATTTCTAGATCTAAGGATACAATTTTAGATTGCAAAAAACGATGACCAAGCATATACCTTACAAAGGCACTCTAAAGCAAGCAATAGAAGATTTTATGGATTTTTTTAATTGATCAAAAGAAGAAGAGAAGAAGAAGAAATAAAGAAGTTCTAAAGGTAAGAGTCCTAAAAGAGTTCTAAACTAAAGAAGATAGATAAGAAGATTGTTTTTAATTATTTTTATTTTTTTAAACAAGATAATCAAATCAATTCTATCATAGGGTTAGCCTCATTCTAGATAGCTCCTAACTATTTCAAGGCTACCTTCGAGAACTCCAAGCCCAAGACTAACTAACTTACTTGGCCAGATAAGTGTAAGGTTGGTGGGGGTCCCCACGTTGTTTGCCGTAGATACTAATTAGATTAGCCAGGGAAGTGAATGGAACCAATTAAAGAATCACCTTCCTTCAGGTTCAGGATTCCTGAACTACTTGCCTTAAATATTGAGCAATTAACCAATCTGAACCCGGTGCAACTCTAGAACTATCTTGTCCTATTAAGCTATAAATTTCTAGGGCTGACATCTAATTAATTTTAAAATTCAGGCTTGGGTATACAAGATGAAGGTTGTGCTTTGTGGGTTAAGAAAGGATGATCAAATCCCCACTTTATCTGGTTAATAGGATATGCCCTTAAAATATATTATGAAAATGAGATGCAACCAAGAGTCCAAGCTTTAAGATCGGCATACAATCAAGACTAAATTAAATTAAATTATTATTTTTTTTATGATTAGGTCTCTAGTTTTTTAAATAATTTATGAGGTATCAGTGTAATTTTTTTTTCAAATGTACTAAGTTAATTCAATATTTCATGCCTTAGGACAACCATGCAACATAACTTTCAGTTATACCAGGGCAACCTTATGTCAAGGCACTTAAGATTGTAAAAGAATAACAATGATATATATTTTTTTAAACAACCATGCCAAGATCCCTGGTAACAGTGCTAAAATATGATGCATGTCACTGCATACCAAAAATAATTATCTTATTTCCACAACTACTATATAGAGCAGTGTGAGTAAGAGTCGAATCCACGTGGACCTTGGATAGTTATTTTGAAAGTTAAAGAATAAAGTTTGAAAAATATATTTTAAATAAAATATTAATGAAAGCCTAAGATTAAGCTAGACTTTCCATGTTAGAAATGATAAGCCAAAATAAATTTGCAAAATAGGTATCCTTTGTTTTTTGGTATTTCTTTTATGTAGTTATGTTTGTGATTAGGGTTTTATAACAATCTATCTTTGAAGAGCACAAGATATACCCTTAGATCATGACTCATCCCTTCTCAGTATAGATTATACAAACAATCTCACAAAACTTAAAAATGAAAAATCACACCTTGAAACAATATTCTTCTTTTGAGTACAAGTTGTACCATTAGACCACAACCCATCCCAATAGCATTTAGATTGTTTCAAAGTAGCTTCTAGAATAGAACAAATAAAAAAGAAAAATTAAATATTCCATTGAGAATCTTTCCTATTTTATTCATCATGCAAATAAGAATACATAAAATAGTAAATAAAAAAATCTATGACTCTATCCTGAGATTCCTGGCTGCCTGATGATGGAGTTGCTCATCGTGGGGCCTTTGTCTTTCTTCTTGCTCACCGCTAAAATGGAGGCTAAGATTGATGAACTTGGTGTAGTGAAAATCATATTAAATATATTAATAAAAGCATTAATTTATGTATTAATTCAGCTTTATTTATTTTAGAATTGATGCTTTGATGTAATTTTTGTAGGAAAAATTGTCCCAATGAAAAGAGCGCAATTGGTAGGCTAAAAAAAAGAAAATTAGCTACAAATCATAATCGATTGAAGAGCAATTGAATGTCCAAACCCAAGTTCAAAGCAAGTACAAATAGGCTCAAAATCAACCCAAAGATCCAACAAAATTTAGCATAAACACTATTTTTAAAGTGACTAGTCAACCATGGACCAATCACTCAGTCTATAAGAAGGGGCATAGACCATAGAGGCATAGAAAGAAACTATGCCACCGTCACCTTCCCCTTGTGCAGTTTCTTCCTGTGCCACCACCGCATGTGTCGTTGCTTCCCTACCACCATTGCTGCTTCCCGAGTCATTGTCATGACCATCCATCTTCCTACTTCTCATCTTCCTTACCACTAGTCCACCATTGCCTCCTCCCTGGCACTGCCCGTTGCCACCCCCTTAGTTCACCATCACGAATCCCCATGTCTCCATGCCAGTTGACCGTTGCTACCTCCCATTGCCATGGCTGCCATCACTGGTTGCCTTCTCTATGTGCCACTATCTCCCATGCTTCTACCTTCACATCCTGAGTCACCATCGCTATCAGTCACCACTGCTATGTAAAATGCTGCTCGATTTATAGGAGAACTAGGTGGGGTCTTTTGGCACTACCATAGGGGTGCATACAAGTGAGAGGTCCTCTGTAGAGCCGGCTACAACTGTGGTGGCAGTGCATGAGAGGGGCTCTAACAATGCTTTGGGTAGAGGTGGTGGTCTTGCAGGCATCATTCAATGGTCCAAACATCACTGCAAGCGAGGTCCAAGGGTTGTCTTCTAATTTGTTTGGGAGAAGAACTCTATAATGAGAATACGACCATGATATGCAGCCATCCAATGAGATAAAAACCATTATAAAGAAAGCATGCAGTTTGACTGGGACTGGGACACTGATAGTAGGATTACAGGCTATTAGATGGCAATCCAATAATTTAACATTGGTTTTGGCTTATTCAATAAGGGCTCTTCAATGTTTACTGAGATTGGGTTTGTTTTGAAGCCTATATAAAGGCATAGCCATGGGAAGTTGTGAGGCCTGGCCCACCTGGACCTATTTCGAGTTGAAGTCAGTAAGGCTTACCGACTTTAGTTACAAAATTTTAAAAAAATATAACCAAAATAGGGGATCCTATCCCCTGCTCAACTGGCCATTGAAACCGCATGAACGACTGGTGAGATCATCATGGGAGGGTGAGGAATGGTCGAAGGACCATTTGGTATTAGTTGGACTGGCAAACGGCTAGATTTATCTGCCATTGGGCCGAGTCTATCCCTTCCGAGCCTTCTCTTTAAATTTCCCCTCATTGTCTCCCATCGAGCCAAATCGAGCCCTCCACTGCCCTCTTTCCCATCTCCGGCAATCATCGAATTGTCGAAGCCAAGCCCCCACCCAAAGACCCCTTTCCTTCCTCCTAAACCCCCCTCTATCCTTCTTTGGTTTGAAAGTTTTGGAGCCTTTTGGCCCCCTTTTCACCATTGAAAACTTGCATCATGGGTGGTGTCGCTGTTGTCTTCTCTATCACCGGTGAGGGCTACTAAGGCATGGGGCAATGCCCTTGTACCCCTTCTCTTGGTTCATTGTAGTCGACCGAGCCACCACTGGTTGTGGTCTCTACAGACCATGCCACCCTCTTCCAATCGTACCATCGTTGGATTACCCCACCTTGATTTTTCCATTGCCTCCACCTCCTGGAAGATATGAGGAACCTCGGGGTTGGTCAGGGGAGGAAGAAAAGAATAGAAAAGAAAAGAAAAAGAGATGGGAAAGGAAAAAAGATATATAATAATAAAGAGAGAGAAGAGAGAGAAGGAAGAGAAAAGAGAGAAGAAAGAGAGAGAAGGAAAAGAGAGGGGAGAAAAGAGAGAAAAATAAATAAATAAATAAATAATATATAGGAAGAAAATGGGTAGGATTTCAACCTGGAATTCTGTTGGATTTCAATTTGATCATTCAATAATCAAATTGGATTTTTATAAATTGGACCTAATTAGTTACCTAAGATCAAACCTAAACCAAGACCTGATTAAGAGCCTCTTCCCTTATTTTAGTTTCCTTTTTCTTAAATTGAAGATTAATTATATAACTAAATTATTTTTCCAGAGTCTTTATCACCTCCATTGATAGAGGAGCACCGGATCTAGGATTTGAAATTATGAAATATTGGTAGAATTATTTTTGATAAGTTATCTTGACCTCTAGTATACTTTACCAAGCATGATCTATTTAAAAGATTAAATTATTATTGTGTTATATTCATATTATGTATTTTATGAAATGATGAACATGTATACCTGAAAATGAGTTGTATTAAATTACATAAAAATATAATATTTGTTGATATTATTGCTCTCTAGTCTAATTATGGTCACATAAATTAGAATCTAGTCTCCTTCTAAACCGCTAGTAGGACAATCACTGGTACATGACCAACGAGCGATATGTTATAGTCAGGAGCTAGTTTCCTTCTGTGCCTAGCTAGGTAGGACAATCACTGGCACATGCTGAGGATGCATGTTTTCTTATGTAATATTAGAGCTAGTATCCTTTTAGGCCTCTAATGGGATGATCACTAGCATATGATTTATGGGTGGTATATGTAGTGAGGATCTAGTCTCTTTTGGGGCTAGCACAGGCCAATCACAGTCGTAGTTAGAGAGACTAAGAGAGTGATGTGGGAGTGGATGACCATCCTTGATTATTTTTAGAAACTTATTATAGCTAATTATGCATTTATGATAATTGATCTAACATATCTATTTGGTTTATACTTTATGGATAATCATGAAATTATATTTTTTAATGAATTAGAGGTTATAATAACTTATTGAGCTTGTAAAGCTCATTCCATATTTATTATATTTTTGTTTCAGATCTAGAAGATCATTTGGGCATTGAGATTGTCAATGAGGAGCCTAGGATTTAGATGTTATCTGCTTGATTTATATTCTAATTTGTATTTTTAGTTGAACTTTATTTCATTTCTTATCTATCTTGATGAACAATTTTATTATTGAATAAATGGATTATTGCAATTGCTTTTACCACTACTGATTGGTTGATTGTTGATATGAACATTGTTTATGAGGCAAGCCTTGCATGTTTGATAGGATTAAGCCCTAAGAAGATCGGCCATCTGTCATACACCTATCTCATGCCTCGAACCATGGCATGATAGATTTAGTGGTATCAGAGCAAGGTTCAAGACCCTATAGCTTAGAATAGCTAGTGAGAGCAGGACAGAATTAATTAAGATATGATTGGATAATTTAAAATTACTAGTGACTAAGTAAATTAAATTTTATTGAAACTAACTCTTTTTGGTGAAATAAGTTATAATAGTTCAAACTTGATCCATAAGGATGTCCAATGTTGTGAAAAGTTTTCATACTACGAATACATGCTGCACTCATCCGAATGGTCGCATCTCTTGAACCCTTAGTGCCTTACGAATTCAAGATGTCTCTTCAACAATTGGTGCTTCTTAGCTTAAAGGCAATGCTTCCTAAGCATTGGAATGGCTCGAGCTATCGATTTCTCTAGGTAAGCTCATAGCCCATTACTAGATCAGGGTGAGAGTCGAGTAGCTAGCCCTCTTCATCAACAGTATGATGCCCCCAATATTCCAAACAACAATCAGGGGACTACAAATTCTAATGGTCAAGTAGCAAGCCTCATTCAAGCTCTAACTAGTTTTGTTCAAGAGACGAGATAACATGGAAATAGAGATGGTCAATCTTCAAGGATGGATCAGGAAATTAGTGAATTCAAGAAGCTGGCACCACCTACTTTTGAAGGCTCCATCAAACCCACCAAGTCATTGAAATAGCTTAAAGAGATAGAAAAATAATATTAGAACTTCAATTTTGATAGATATTGTTAATGTAGCATATGCATATGCTTTTGTCTTATTTGACTTTGGGGTGACACATTCTTTTATTTTACTTGGATTACTAGAAAGGCTAATATTGTGCTTGTGTTGTTGAATTATGAAATATGTGTCTCTACCCTAAATGGGAGTATCATCATGGTTAATATGATTTATCCATCCTACACTTTGAGCATTAGAGGTCGTGATCTTGCATCTGATATGATGGTTTTAGAGGAGGGATTTTGATATCATCCTAGGAATGGATTGGCTTGCTTCTTATCATGCCACAGTGAATTGTTTCAGGAAGAAATTAACCTTCTAGATTGGAACCTTTTAGCTTCACTAGCAATGGAGTGAATAACCCTACCAGAATTATTTCTACTATGCATGCCTGTAGAATGTTGAGAAAGGGTTGTATGAGTTATTTGGCCAATATCTCAGATTCTCAGTAGGGAGTGGTGAAGTTGAAAAGTATTCTAGTAGTGAGAGAGTTTCCTGATATATCTTTAAAGAATTGCCAGGATTGCCTTCTGATAGAGAGAGAATTTTTTATTGATCTCGTACTTAGTACATAATCTATCTCTAAAGCCCCCTATCAAATGGCTCTAGCTAAATTAAAGGGGCTTAAGGAGCAACTTTAGAAATTACTTGATAAGGGCTTTATTAGGCCCAGTGTTTCTTCATGGGGTGCTCCAATGCTCTTTGTCAAGAAGAAAGATGAAAGTCTAAGATTATACATTGACTATAGAGAATTAAATAAGTTGACAGTTCAAAATAAGTATCCTCTTCCTAGAATTGATATCTCTTTTATCAGCTTTGGATGCCCATGTATTTTTAAAAATTAATTACAATCTGGATATCATTAATTAAAGATCAAGGTTGATGACAAACTCAAAATAGCCTTCCAAACTAGATATGGGCATTATGAGTTCCTGGTCATGCTTTTTAGATTAATAAATACTTTCATAGCTTTTATGGATATGATGAACAGAGTATTCAAGTCTTACTTGGATCAGTGTGTAGTTGATTTATAGATGATATTCTAATATATTCCAAGAGTTAAAAAGAATATGAAGAGCATTTGAGGATAGTATAGCAATTGGTAAGGGAGAAAAGATTGTATGCAAAATTAAAGAAGTGTCAGTTTTGGCTCAAAAGCATCTCCTTCCTCGGACACATAATTTCTAAAGAGGGTATATCCGTTGACTTGGTAAAGGTAGAAGCCATTATGGATTGGAGTTGACCAAGTAATGTAATAAAGATCTGTAGCTTCCTTAGACTAGCCGAGTATTATCAAAGATTTGTAGAGTGATTCTCTTGCATAATAATACCTTTGACCCAACTAACTCAAAGAAACAAAATTTGAATGGACAGAGAAATATGAAAGGAGCTTCCAAGAGTTGAAGGGGTGTTTGGTATCAACTCCTATCCTTATCCTACCATAAGGTTTTACTATCTTCAATGATGCCTTTAGAAAGGGATTGGGATGTGTTCTTATGCAAAAGGGAAAGGTAGTAGCTTATGTATCATGACAGCTTAAACCTAATGAGCGAACTATCCTATCCTTGATTTGGAGCTGGTTGAGTAGTATTTGTCCTCAAGATTTAGAGTTATTATCTATATGGAGTACCTTGAAAGAATTTTATAGATAATAAAAGCTTTAAATATTTATTTACTCAAAAAAGCTAAATTTGAGACAAAGAAGGTGGTTGGAGCTAATTAAAGATTATGATCTAATAATTAACTACCATTCAGGAAAAGCAAATATGGTGGCCGATGCTTTAAGCAAGAAGTCCATGGGTGGTATAGCAGCTTTAGTCACTTCATAGAAGGATATTCTTTAAGATCATGAAAGGCAAGATATTAAGGTATGGTTGCATAATTTTGATTTTCTACTCAATGCTCTTAGTACTCAATCTACCTTGATTGATAGAATCAAAGCATCCCAAAAAAATGATCTAGAATTACAAAGTAGGAAAAAGGTACAATCTAGGATGACATCGATGTTTAGAATTTATGATGATGGATCCTTGAGGTTTGGAAATAGATTATGTATTCCAAGTAATGCAAGTTTGAAGAGAGAAATTTTGATGGAGGCTCACAACTCTGCCTATACTGTGCACTCTAGGAGCACAAAAATGTATAAGGACCTTCGAAAAAATTTCTGGTGGAGTGGTATGAAAAGGGAAATAACTCTTTATGTTGCTCAGTACTTAACTTGTCAGCAGGTAAAAGCTAAGCATCAGAGACCAGTAGGATTACTAACCCCTTACTATTTTAATATGAAAGTGGGAGCATAGTACAATGGACTTTGTTTCATGATTACTAAGGACTCTTAGAAAATCTGATGCTATTTGGGTGATTATGGACCGATTGACTAAGTCAGCACATTTCTTGCCTATCAAAATCAGTTTTCCTTTGTAGAGGTTAGCCAAGTTATACATAGATAAAATTGTCAGATTTCATGATATTTTAGTATCTATGGTATCTGATAGGGATATGAGGTTTCTCTTATATTTTAGAAAAGATTGCATCAAGCCATGAAGACCAAGTTAGAGTTTGGTATAGCTTTTCATCCTTAGATAGATGGTCAATCAGAGAGAACTATTCAAACACTAGAAGATATGTTGAGAGCATGTATATTAGATTTGAAGGGATCTTCGGATGTTCATTTACCACTGATAGAATTTGCATATAATAATAGTTACCAGGCTTCTATTCAGGTGGCTCCCTTTGAAGCTTTGTATGGGAGGTGTAGGACTCCTGTATGTTGGAATGATGTTGGTGAAAGGAGACTCTTGAGACCAGATATTGTTCAGCAAACTATAAAAAAAATCCAGCTTATTAAAAAGCAACTCCTTTCAGCTTAGAGTTGATAAAAGAGTTATGCAAATAATAGGAGAAGAGAATTAGAATTCCAAGTGGGAGATCATGCATTTCTCAAACTATCTCCTACTAAGAAAGTGATGAGATTTGGGATACGAGGCAAGCTAAGCCTCATTATATGGATCCTTTTGAAATTCTAGAGGAGGTTGGAGTAGTAGCTTACTATCTTGCCTTATCACCTTCTCTTGCTAGAGTTCAAAATGTCTTTCATGTCTCCATGCTAAGAAAATATGTACTTGATCTTAATCATGTGATTGAGTTGGGACCGTTTCATTTCATAGAAGATTTATCTTACAAGGATGACTAGTGAAAGTTATGGATAGGAAGGAGCAGGTCTTGAGGCGATGTATTACTCCTTATGTCAAAGTCTAGTGGAGCAACCATTCAGAGCAAGAATGATGTGGGATGAAGAGATACCAAGATGCATGCTAATGATTCTTCTTTTGTTATTTTAAGTTTTTAATGGATTTAAGGATTCTTGAAGACAAGCAAAGAGTAGATCTAGAGATTCTAAAATGATAAGAACTTTTTAGCATGCAAGATAGCCACAAACAAAGATAAGGAAAGGATCCCGAGATTAAGAAACCCCGTAGGACTTAGCTCTTAGATCAATATTTACTTAGGAGTTTTAGGGATGTAAACCTTGAAAAAAACTTTGATGCGCCTGATGCCGAGTTCGCTTGCTCACATGGATGCGGCTTGGAGGATCAAGCCTTCAACCCTACGGATTCACTGGCTTTCTGTCCGATGGTCGTGAAGGCAAGGGAGACTGACTCCGTTGTCCGTGGCACCTGGAGGACCTGTGAGCACCCAAGTGAAGGGTTAGAAATCATCAAGAAGAAAGTAAAAAATGAGAGAACAAAAGTTGAGAATGGTAGTGGAGGAGGTTCTTCTTACTGAGCGCCCAGGTGGATCATCCAGATGGCATCCAAACTTGAAGGTGGGAAGGTGGCTTGCGCAGAAGGATAGTAACTCAGGGCCTCTCATCCCTCAATGTCTCGAAGGACAAAGGTGCTTCCTCTCGGAGTTCCTAGTCTAGAAGACAAGGGCTAGAAGAAAAACTTCTCAAACTTTTTTTTCATTTCATCAACATTCTTTTAAATTCTTACAAGAGGGTTAGGATCTTTTTATAAGCACCCAAGTCTACATTCAAAATTTGTAAAGGAAAGTTACAAAGCTTGATTTGGGGGAGTGAAGAGAGAATGTTGTCTTCATGTATCAAGGGGCGTCCATTTGAATTTTGAATTCCTCCTTAGTGAAACTTGGCATCTAACTTTTGAATTTTGAATCTTTTCATGAAGCTTGATCTTGGTAGCTTGATTTATGGAGTGGAGTGAGGATGTTGTTGGCATGGATCAAGGGGAGGCTTGATATGGGGAGTGTTGTGTGGATATTATCTACTTGGATCAAGGGGAGATTAATGGGAGTCTAGCATGAATTTGAATTTTTCATCTTGACTTGGCCGCCCAAAGGAGCTTGGTGAAGTGGCACCTCCTCATGCCATGTGGCACTGATGATGTGGCACTCCTCATGAGCTGAAGTGGCACATCCCATGCCATGTGGCATTGATGATGTGGCACTCCAGTTGGCCGCCTAAACAAGTTTGGTGAAGTGGGCCTCCCCATGCCATGTAGCATTGATGATATGGCACTCCTCATGAGCTGAAGTGGCACCTCCCATGCCATGTGGCACTGATAATGTGGCACTTCAGTTGTCACTCCTACTTGGTGTGGAGGAGAGGTGGCTTGACTCTTTTTTAATTGGGCTTGACTTGATTGCACACTTGTGAATCCATCTTCAAACTAGCTTGAGCCCATTTTCAAATTGACTTGAGCTGGTGAACCAACTTGGCTAATTACAGGACCAATTGACCTTAACTTGACCAAATTAGCCAAATTACAAGACTGAACCACAAATTGAAATCAACTAGATACTAATTACATGCCTTGAAAGCAAATTATTCAGGCTTTAAGCCTTATTATAGGATCCAAAAGATTAAAAACCTTAATCAGAGATCCATAAAGAGTTGAGGAGCCTCTGTCTGATCCTGGTGCCCATACCAATTCTCTCAGGGTGGGAGGAACTCGACCCTATCGAGCATGGATTGATTTGGCTTTGATATTTCTCCAGAAAGTTGGGGTCGAGGCACTGTAAGTCCTCCCGGACAATCCACAAATTGCCAGACTCCGATCGGCCTTGCCATTAGACCAAATAATGCTGATAGCCTTTGTCCTGGGTGGTGATAGCTTGATCATCCAGGACACGCTCGATCTGCTCTCCTCTCTCAGGTAAAATTGGAGGTGGATACTCTAGGTCGGGTTCTCTCTCAAATGAAAGGTCAGGCCCAAATGGCTCGCTGGGTATGTTTGCTGGTTCCCTATACTCGACTAAGTCCGAGATATTGAAAGTCGAGCTAATGTCATAATCCAGGGCTAGCTCAAGCACATAGGCATTAGGGCCAACTCTCCTTATCACTCTAAAGGGGCCAGCTCCATGAGCATGAAGTTTCCTAATGGTTCCTGGTAGAAACCGTTCAGGCCCAAGCCTAATCATTATAGAATCTCATATGTCAAATTCTTTGGCTTGCTTTTGGGAATCATCCAATTTCTTGTATATATTATTACTTAGGTTGATTTTTGGCTAATTTCCTTATGCATGCTTCCAATATGCTGTGCAAAAGATTCTACGGACTCTGGGACTCATACTGACACTTGACAAAAAGCAGACTCAACTATGTATTCCTATTGAGAGGAAATTTATTGGACTCTCTAGGGCCTAAACCTAACAGATTATTGACTCTCTAGGTTTGACCTTGGTCTGGTATGCACATGAAAAATTATCATGGATCCCTAGCAAATGCTATAAGGTATACCAGAAGTAGGTAGCAAAAGGGATGGGCTCTAAGGATTCATGCAATTTGGTAATCTCAACGAATTGTAATCTAGTGGTTCTAGACACGTAAGAAGAATCAAGGAAGGGTAGGAAATAGGAATCGGAGTCTTGGGGCAATCTATGAGAAACATGGGATAGACCTTGGTTACTCAAGATGACCTTAAGATTTGAATATCGATCTATGGGTATCATATGATCCACTTGTTTCTGTAGTTCTTGGGGCTCGGTGGGGTTCATCCCATAGTGAGGAAGGTTTGGTAATGTGGCTCCTGGGATCAAGTCTACAGATGATGGATGTCCTTAAGGGGTGGTAGTTGATCAGGTAACTCATCGGAAAATACATTCTCAAATTCTTTCAGAGCTTCAACTACTTCTTGATGGTGTTCTCTTTGGGTTGATTCATGAATCTCTTTAGTGGCAGGGGTTCCCTTAGTAATCTCCTTCTCTAACTCCTTGGCCTCGATCAGGTTAACTCCTGGCTCCCTTTCCTTTAGGCTAGTAGATCCTCTTTTAACCTGGTCCATCAACTCCTGATTGGGTCTCCCAGGGTGAACCTCTTGGGCTAGGTTAGGGTGTGGGATTCTTCTGGGCTCAGCCTCTAAGGAGGGATCTTGTTGAGGGAATCTCTTAGGGTAGGGAGGTGATTCTAACTCTGGTTCAGTGTGAGGCTCCTGGGTCCTCTCTAGGGTTCCTAGCCTTGTTTCAAATCTATCAGCTCTTTGGGTCAACTTGGCAAGCTGCTTAGTGATGAGCCTAAGTTGATTCTTGAAGTTGTTCTCCATTGGTTCACCTGACTTAGAGTGATGTGGGTGATATGGGACTCTTGACCTAGTCGACATGCAACACACAATGAATGGTGCTATGGGTTTGCTAGACCTAGGAGTTCAATCAGAATATATCAGCATAAAAAACACACAGCACAAGAGCTAAGAGTGTGTAAGGGCCTCCTTGTTTTCGCAAGGACCCAATTAAGGAACCACAACACCGCTTAGGTCGTTTGACGCTAGACCTTTTGCCTTAGACACCAGCTTTCCGGTACTAATCGAAGGGTTGTATGCACTAGCTTCCCCAAAATGGTTAAACTCAACTTGTGGATATCCCTAAGCTATTATGTTGCTACTTGATTTTAGATTAGGCTTAGGTTCGTAATGCAAGGGTGGTTGTTTTTGGGCTAAGGAAAGGTAATGACTTCCTTCTCTTATCTTGCGATATTGACGCCCTTAAGTTAATTATGAAAATGATGGCATACACATGATCTAATGAAATGTATCTAAGTTTTGTTTTTAGATTTTTGAAGTATGTTAGAAGAAATAAGATGCTGGTAATAAAATATGAACCTAAATGCAAACTTAAACTATATGGAAAATGAAAGTGTGATGAAATGCACTTGTTGGAATTTCAGAACAGATTTTTCTTAGGTAGTATTCCAGCATGTAGAAATTCTATAGACTGCAATAAAATCTGAAAAAACTCTGAAAAACACTTTCAAATATAAGAAATCCAGAAAAATAAAAATTAGCAAATTCGAAGATTTCTATAGATAGAAACAACTAAAATAACAGGCCATGTACTAGGTGGATATAGTGCAGAAATTTAAATATGATGAAATCTATGATGCAAAAAATTTTTTCTCTAGGATCTAAAACCTTTCTCCTTGTTTTTCCATTCAAGGGTCAATCACATCAGCACCCCTACATGCCATAGGAAATCCTCGAGGAATGGGATGTGAGGGTCTTGTAGTCCTACTTTTTTCCTATGATCGGACGGCCATGGTGAAGCACCCAATCCAAGTACTTTAAAGAGAACTAAGTCCTAACCATGCTCTGATACTAGATGATGTGGGATGAAGAGATGCCAAGATGCATGCTAATGATTCTTATTTTGTTATTTTAAGTTTTTAATGGATTTAAGGATTCCCGAAGATAAGCAAAGAGTATATCTAGGGATTCTAAAATGATAAGAACTTTCTAGCATGCAAGATAGCCCCTAAACAAAGATAAGGAGAGGACCCCGGGATTGAGAAACCCTGTAGGACTTAGCTCTTAGATCAATATCTACTTATGAGTTTTAGGGATGCAAACCATGAAAAAACTCTAATGCGCCCGATGCGAGTCACTCACTCTCGCAGATGCGGCCTAGAGGATCAAGCCTTCAACCCTGTGGATTCGCCGGCTTTCCGTCTAATGGTCGCGAAGGCAAGGAAGACCGACTCCGTTGTCCATGGCACCTGGAGGACCTGTGAGCAACCAAGAGAAGGGTTAGGAATCAACAAAAAGCAAGTAAGAAATGAGGGAACAAAGGTTGAGAATGGTGGTGAAGGGGGATTCTTGTTAGGCGCCCAGATAGATCATCCAGATGGCATCCAAACTTGAAGATGGGAGCTGGCTTGCGCGGTAGGGATAGTAACTCAGGGCCTCTCACCCCTCGATGTCCCAAAGGTCAAAGGCACTTCCTCACGGAGATCCTAATCTAGAAGATAAGGGCTAGAAGAAAACTTCTCATGACTTTCTTTTCATTTCATCAACATTCTTTTAAATTCTTACAAGAGGGTTCGGGTCCTTTTATAAGCACCTAAGTCTACATTCAAAATTTGAAAAGGGGAGTTACAAAGCTTGATTTGGGGGAGTGAAGAGAAAATGTTATCTTCATGAATCAAGGGGTGCCCATTTAAATTTTGAATTCCTCCTTCATTAAACTTAGCATCTAACTTTTGAATTTTGAATCTTTTCATGAAGCTTGATCTTGGTAGCTTGATTTATGGAGTGGAGTGAGGATGTTGCTGGCTTGGATCAAGGGGAGGCTTGATATGGGGAGTGTTGTGTGGATATTATCTACTTGGATCAAGGGGAGATTAATGGGAGTCAAACATGAATTTGAATTTGAATTTTTCATCTTGACTTGGCTGTCGAAAGGAGCTTGGTAAAGTGGCACCTCCTCATGCCATGTGGCACTGATGATGTGGCACTCCTTATGAGATGAAGTGGCACCTCCCATGCCATGTGGCACTGATGATGTGGCACTCCAGTTGGCCACCTAAAGGAGCTTGGTGAAGTGGGCCTCCCCATGCCATGTGGCACTGATGATGTGGTACTCATGAGCTGAAGTGGTGCTTTCCGTGCCATGTGGCACTGATGATGTGGCACTCCAGTTGGCACTCCTACTTGATGTGGAGGAGAGGTGGCTTGACTCTTCTTTAATTGGGCTTGACTTGATTGCCCACTTGTGAACCCATCTTCAAACTAGCTTGAGCCCATTTTCAAATTGACTTGAGCTGGTGAACCAACTTGGCTAATTACAAGACCAATTGACCCTAACTTGACCAAATTGGCCAAATTATAGGACTAAACCTAAAATTAAAACTAACTAGATACTAATTACATGCCTTGAAAGCAAATTATTCAGGCTTTAAGCCTTATTACAGGATCCAAAAGATTAAAAACTCTAATCAGAGATCCACAAAGGGTTGAGGAGCCTCTGTCTGATCCTGGTGCCCACACCAAAAAAGCACCTAGGAACTTGAAGAGGTCATGCAAGCCAAGTACCTTCAGCTATTTCATAAACTAGGTATATCAATTTTAAGGTCAGAAATTTTCTTTTAGGAGGGGAGGATGTAAGGCCCGACCCACCTGGGCCTATTTTGGACTAAAGTCAGCAATGCTTGCCGACTTCAATTCAATTTTTTTTTAAAAAATATAACCAAAATAGGATATCCTATCCCCTGCTCGACCAGCCCTTAAAATTGCATGAATGACTAGCAAGATCATCACGAGTAGGTGAGAAATAGTTGGAGGACTATTTGGTGTTGGTTGGATCGACGAATGACATGACTTATTTGTTGTTGAGCTGACTCTATCCCTTTCGAGCTCTCTCTTTAAATTTCCCCTCATCGTGTCCCATTGAGCCAAACCGAGCCCTCCATCGCCCTCTTCCCCATCTTTGGCAATTATTGGATTGTCGAAGCCAAGCCCCTACCATCCAAAGACCCCTCTCCTTCCTTCTAAACCCCACTCCACCCTCCTTTGGTTCGAGAGATTTTAAGCCTTTGGGCCCCCTTTTTTTCCATTGAAAACTTGCACTTTTCTCCTTTGCTAGTAAGTCCCCTCCCTCCCATATTTATCTTTTGGCCATGGGGAGTGCCACCAAGGCACGGGGCAATGCCCTTTTTCCCTTCTCTTGGTTCATCGCAGTTGACAGATTCACCATCGATTATGGGCATCGCAGGCCATGCTATCCTTGCCTAGTCGCACCATTGCTGGACTTCTCCACCTTGATTTTCCCATCCCCTCTACCTCCTGGAAGACATGAGGAACATGGGGTCGGTTGGGGGAGCAAGAAAAGAATAGAAAAGAAAAGAAAAAGAGAGGGGAAAGAAATATATATATAATAATAAAGAGAGAAAGAAGAGAGAGAAGGAAGAGAGAAGAGAGAGAATAAGGAGAGAAGGAAGAGAGAGGAGAGAGAAGAGAGAAAATAAATAAATAAATAAATAAATAATAAAAAAATGGATAAGATTTTAACCTATAAATCCAATGGATTTCAATTTAATCATTTGATAATCAAATCAAATTTGTATAAATTTGACCCAAATAGTTACCTAAGATTAAAACCAAACATAGACCTAACCAAGAGTCTCTTCCCTTATTTTAGTTTCCATTTTCTTACATTGAAGATTAATTACATAATTAAATTATTTTGCTAGAGTCTTCATCACCTTCATTGGTAGAGGAGCACTAGATCTAGGATTTGAATTTACAAAACATTAGTAAAATTATGTTTGATAAGTTATCTTGATCTCTAGTATACTTTACCAAGCATGATCTATTTAAAAAATTAAATTATTATTGTATTATATTTTTGTTATGTATTTTATGAAATGATGAACATTGATGCGGGAATAATTATGATGCCAATTATTTTTTTGTTATTAGGCATTAAGTTAGGAGTTTGTATCCCAAATTTCAAGCTAAGAAACTAAGTAATTCTAGAGAAATTTAGAAACACAGGCATGCAGAACTAAACCCTAAACAGTGAAAGTGAAGGATCGCCAAGGCTGAGAAGCCCTGGTAAGGCTAGCTCTTCTGCAATACCGTAACTGGAGAGTCAAGGGTGTGTACCTGGTAGGAATTTGAAGACAAACCCATGAAGAGATTACTCGTCACTCTCGGATGAGGCCTGGAAAATCAAGCTGAAGACCTTGTGGATCCATGGCTTTCAATCCGGTGGCCCAAAAGCTAATCAACTCGAATCCTGGATTCATGAAAATTGAGGGACCTTCAAGGCACCTAACAAGGGTTAGAAAAATAAGAAGAAAGAGGTTAGATTGTTGAAAGAAGAAGGGAAGGAAGGGAAGGATGAGGGGCGGCCAAGAGGTTGAAAAAGGTCGGCGGCTAGGGTTCCTTGGAGGTAGGGCACAGGGGTTGGGATCATACAAATACCATTCACACAGAATTCACACAGAAATTTGAGAAGAACTCAAGAAAATCTTCATTCATAATAAATTAAAATATACATGAGAGGGGGGCCTTTATATAGGCATACAAGCTTGGGCTCCAAGTAAGGGCATACAAGTAAAATTCCTAGGTATCCTTTTCCCACTCAAACCCTAGCTAGATTATATGGAAACCTCACTCTCTTAAATGAACTCAAACACTCTCTCCCTCTCCTTATCATGGTCAGCCAAAGGGTGGTGATCATAATGGTGGTCAACCAAGGGAAGGTGACCATAAGGGGGCACCATTTTCATGATGGGCCAGGGTTTCAGGTAGCCCATTTCAGTGCTGGGCAGGCATTAGGATTTCTCCTATTGTCCTTCTTTCTGGTGGGCTGATGTTGGTGTCATCTGGTCTTCAATGGTGGTGATCTCAAGGTCCTTCTCATGCAATCCAAGGTGGCATATCCAAATATGACTGGGACTCTTTGAAGTTGGCTAGTTATCATTAGGGCTGGGGTCCATCAATGTCTTGAATCTTTTCTTGCTGGATTGGACTCAAAAAAACTTACAGGACTCATAAAACTCAAAATTGGCTCAACATGAGCTGACTTAACTTACAAGACTCCAAATGATAAATGGCTCAACTGAATTTGACTTGACTTATACAAAACCCTAATGGCATGGATGACTTTAAATACAGGACTCAAATATAGGAAGGCCCAAAACAGGATTCAGGAGCCAAAGTACAGACTTAAGTGGGCTAAGCCCTTATTACAAAATTGGACTTAATTACTCAAAACATTACTCAGATAACCACAGAGGGTTGAGAGGCCTCTATCTTATTCTGGTACCTCTGGTGTCCGCACCAAACATGCATACTTGAAAATGAGTTGTATTTAATTGTATCAAAAATATAATGTTTGTTGATGTTAGTACTTTCTAGTTCAACTATAATCACATGAGTTAGGATCTAGTCTTCTTCTGGGCCTCTAGTGTGGTGATCACTAGCACATGACCGATGAGCGATATGTTAAAGGTAAGAGCTAGTTTTTTTCTCGGCCTAGCTAGGCAGGGCAATCACTGGTACATACTGAGGATGTATATTTTCTTGTATGATATTTAGTATCTTTCTGGGCCTCTAGTGGGATGATTACTGGTATAAGACCAATGGACGATATGTATAGTTAGGATCTAGTCTCTTTTGGGGCTAGCCATGGGCCGATCATGATCATAGTCAGAGAGACAAGAAGAGTAAAGTGGGAGTGCATGGCCATCTTTAGTTATTTTCAAAAAATTATTATAGTCAATTATGCATTTATGATGATTGATCTAACATATCTATTTAGTTTATGCTTTATAGATAATAATGCAATTATATTTTTTAATGAATTAGAGGTTATGATAACTTACTGAGACTACAAAGCTTATTCCATATTTATTATATTTTTGTTTCAGATCTAGAAGATCGTTTAGACATTGGGAGCAATCAGTGAAAAGCTTAGGATTTAGATGTCATCTACTTGATTTATATTCTAATTTGGATTTGTAGTTAACTTTATTTTATTTTTATTGGTCTTGATGAATAATTTTTTTATTGAATAAATGGATTAGTGAAATTACTTTTACCATAGCCTGATTAGTTGATTGTTGATATGAATATTATTTATGAGGTGGGCCTTGCATGTCTGATGAGATTAAATCCTAAGGAGATGTGATCATCTATTATACACATGGCTTAGGCCTCTAACCAAGCATGATAGCGGTATAGGGAGAAAGTAAAGAGAGCAGCAAGCAAAGAACCATATTATTTTATTTTGATGTACAGGCTATCTATTATACACCTGGCTTGGGTTGGAGATGAAGCTTGCGACACTATGCTTGGCTGATCTCCTAGTCTCTAGGGGAGTAGAGGAGGTTTTTTTAGTATTTTATATTTTAGTTTCTTTTCATGTAATTAGTTCTTGAATGTAATGATCATATTCTTCCTAAATAATTTTTTTTATTAATTCAAGTTTTATGCATATTATTTAATCTATAATTTAGATTTTAGAATAATTTATGACTAAGTAGGGATAGATCAAGGTACTACGATCTATACCTAGTGAGATAGATTATACTCAAAATCTAGATTATAGAATATTTTAATTATTTATATGATTTGAGTCTTTGAATAGCCTATAGCTATATATGGTTAGATTTGTATCTAGCAAGATAGGCTATACTTGGATTTAAAACTTTGAATATCCTATGACTACATAGGGATAGATAAATATCCAATGAGATAGGTTATATTCGGGATATCAATCATACATTTCCTAATTATATATTAAAGAACTAATTTATATTTTATTAAAAGAAACTGAATCAAAATCCTGAGACACTTATCTTATATTATTTCTCTTGCTTGTTAGTTATTATTTTGATTTACTTAAAATTTTTATTTTTTTTAATTCTCAATTTTAATCATATTTTTACTTTTCTTACTTTTATAATTTAATTAGAACTCTAAATAAAAATCCTAATTAAAAGTGAACATAACTGTTGGCTTTAGCCCTTGATTTTGATGAATAACAAAATGTTGAGTATATATTTTGTACTAATATTTCAATTGGAGTTATGAATTTTAGGTCACAGGTACATCAAATTTATTGACATCAAAGCAAGATAAATTTCAAAGTTTTAAAAGTCTTCTCATCTTGAAAAGCCATGAAATTGATCACTTCGGTCCTTATGAAGAAGAAACTGGAAGTTTATTGGACAAATTTTAAGAGTTTCGGAGTTTGGCACATAATTTGGAAATGGCACAGACCAAGTGTCGACTCATGAAGGCAAGTGTCGACACCTCTGAAGATTGGTATGCAAAACTTCTTCTGGCATGCCAAGTGTCAACTCACAGATCGACTCAAGGCCTGAGAACAGAAATGGACAGAATATCATTTTGGACTTCAATGAAGTGTTAACTCAAGTGTCGACTCACAGATCGACTCATGGCTTGAGACAAAAAAGTTATAGAATAGTATTATTCCAGGATTTTTTTGTCAAGTGCTGACTCAAGTGTCGACTCACAAAACTCGAGTATCGACTCACAAGACTCAAGTGTCGACTCATAGAATGACTCATAGCCTAAGAACATAAATGAAGTATAACCATATTTTTTCAAAGAATTATACCTGGTGTCGATCCAAGTGTCGACTCATGAAGACTCAAGTATCGACCCAAGTGTCGACTCATGAAGACTCAAGTGTCGACCCAAGTTTCGACTCACAGGTTCTGACAATAGTAATGGCTATATTTTTAGAAGTTTAGAATTAGCTCAAACAATCTAAAATGGCTAGATTCTCCACTCCATTGGTCATAAATGGTTTTTTGGAGATTTTTGGGATATTTATCACTCAACAAATTCATTGAAGATACAAGATAAAAAGTAGAAACACAAGAGACATTCTATCTTTTGAGAAAGCTTTTGAAAAGACAAGAGTGAGCCATAAAGAAGCTTCCACCTAAAAAAGACTTCATTCTTGCTGTTGAGCCTTCAAATCATTATCCAAAAGTGTTTATTGAAAGCTTCCAAGAAAAAAAAGACAACTCAAGCATTCAAGAAGAGCTTCATTGACTTTATTTCTACTATTTTGAAAGTTTTATTCATATACTTTAAACTGTACCTTTGGTTTTATTTGTTGTAACTAGTTTTAAGGCTATTAAAACTAGGGTTAGGCCCTACCAAGTCATGAATTGGAATCAAGCCTAGGGTTGGCTTAAGGAAAAGGTTGTTGGTGAGCCTAAGTAACAAAACCAACAAGGGATTTTAACTTGTGAGCCCGGAAAACAAGTTTGCTGTAATCTTGGTGATTATAGTGAAATTTTCAAGGGATAGCTTGGGGAGTGGATGTAGGTGCTTGGTATGCACCGAACTACTATAAATTTTTTGTATTTGTGTATATGCTTTATCTTCTTATTTCCTTCCGTTGCATTGGGGTTTACTCCTTAAAGCACAACATCTAGATTATATTCAGCACATTCACTTTGTTTCACAAATACATTGGTTCAGCATATACTTGTTTAAAATTTTAGAAACCCAATTCACCCCCTCTCTTGGGTTGCTACACTGGGCAACAATAACCCTAACCGATCCTTATGGATATGATCCCGATGCATCCTAGCTATAGTTTGAGTTAGTGAATTATTTTTGTCTACCTACAATAGTGATCAAATTTTGGCACCATTGTCGATGATCATTGGCATGATTAGTTCATAAAAATAAAATTTATTGCTTTCTAATTTTCTATTTTTCCTTTTATTAGTTGTTGTTTAATTTACTATCTTGATTTAATTATATCTAGCTGCCTTATATTTCTTCATATTAAGTTGCTTTTTAACTTAATTTAATTTTCTCTCACACCTAATTAATCAAATTTAGAACCTACCTCTTATTCTTTCTACCTAAAAACAACATAACATAAAAAAATACAAGGACACCACATAATATTTAATTAAAATAGAGAAGTTAATTAAACCTTAAAAGCTATGTACTTGTATTGGGCATCTTCTTTTTTTGCATTGCATATCTCCATAAAACATCTTAAGGGCACTAATCCCTAAATAACATAAGATAGAGATTTTATCATCCTTTTTTGGCCCACAAACCATCACCCTACATATCATATTTACCCAAACTTTTAATTTAAAATTAATTAGACATTGGCTCCTAGGATTTTTTGAGCTCATTAGGACAAAGGACCCTAAGAGTTGGACCAGATTAGGGTTAGTCAGTTACCTGGTATCTAGAAAAGGGTTTGGTTACTTAATCGATTTTGTTGATTGACCTAGCCAATTTATTTGGTATTTAAGAAAAGTAACAGGAGAACCCCAACCGACCTTTCACTTACCTGGCTAGTTGGTTGGTTAGTCTCTGGCTTGGAAGGCTCAAAGGTAACCTTGAAATAATTAGGAGCTATCTAGATCTAGGTTAATCCTAGGATAGAGAGTCCATTATTTACTAACTTGATTGAAATTATCCTCAAATCTTAATTAATTATTTCTATCTTTCTTAGTTTTAGACTCTTTAGGCCCTTATCTTTAAAATTCTTCTCTATATTTCTTCTTTTTCCCTCTTCTTTTAAAAATAAAAAATATAAAAAAATTTAGAAGAAGGATTGCTCTAATCTAGGATCTTTGATTGCATATTCAAATAATCAAAATAATCTAATAAAATAGAGCAGTACAAGGATATAGATCTTAATAGTAGATTGGAAGTGCTATCCTATAAATTTGATAATAGAGTGGATGCGCTATCCCATAAATTAGACCACTTGCTAGCTCTTAGATACTCTTCCTCTCAATTTTTTCTTCCTACACAACAAATTTGTTTGAGCCCCACCCACTATGTGAGTGAATACCCAACCACATACCAAATTCCTGAGTTTATGTATAAGCTAGTCTATTAAGATCAAATCCAAATGGCTTATAGACCAGGAAATAACATATACTTTAATACCTATAATTTGGGCGAGGGGCCTTAACCAAATTTTTCATAGCAACCACATCCAGTGGTTACCCTAGTAACATAAAGATCTCCATTTGTAGACATATCCTATTACAATCAACCCTATCCACAATATCAATCTTCTCCTATTACCTATAGCTTTTTATTTGAAGAGAAGGTTCTACAAGCTTTAGATGAGATAGAACAACTTCAAGCCTTTTACAATCCCTAATTGACTTAGAGAGTCAAATTGACCAAGTTGATCAACTAGTATTCATAGTCTACAGGGAGGAGGAAGAAGAGTTGCTTAGTTAGCCCAAGAGTAACCTTGAGAGACCATACCGAACTAAATATTTTAATGACCCTTTAATTTTTTCTGAATAATTAACCATAACTTTAGGGAATGAATTGGTCATAGAGGAGCCCTGTACAACCAAAAAGATCAGTTTAGGTAATTTAACTAAGGTTGATATATATATAAAAAAATTAGATAGGTAGGACGAACCAATTTCATCATCACCCTACTCACCTATAACCCTATTCCCATACTTTAATAGGAAAGGAGGACAAATAGATGATATGATGGAATTAATTGAGACTTCCCATGAACCATAACTGAATAACATAATAGGGGAAGCTACACCTATAACTTGTCCCCAGAATTTGTTAGATCCTTATTTGGCTCAATTCAAAATGGATGATTTTAATATAGACGGGTATATCACAGAAGTGAATGACTTATTAGAAATATCCTATTTCGAAACCACCCCACTATGGTTTGAAAAATATGAACCATCACCAAGGCCCCTAATAGTCCTCTTGTTAGAATCACCATCTGATCTAGAACTGAAGCCACTTCCTGCACACCTACCGATACCCTACTGGAAATCCTGAACTAGGAAGCCCAACTTGTAGGTGTTCTAAAAGTACATAAAGAAGCTATAGAATGGGATCTCTAAAATGAGGGATAATGACATTAAAATTTTTATGACTGATTTCTTAATATTTGGCACTACCGTCGAGGACTGCCTCCAAAATCTATCTATAGCGCTAAAATGATGTATAGAGACAAGTTTAATGTTAATTTAGAAAACATGCCAAATTTTGATCAAGGAGGGATGATATCGGGTCACATCACACTCAAGAAAGGGACTAGAGTAGATCAAGCTATCTTTGAAGAAATTCCTAAACTACCATCCCCAATCTTGGTCCAATAAATACAATCCCTTCCTGAATATCATACAAATTATACTGGTATTTTTAAATCCTAGAATAACATGTTTGCTTACTATACCTTATTGATACGGGCTAATCATCATAGAATACTCTACGATCATTTTTTTGCTATGATGATAAGGCCTCCTGATTGGCCTTGCCCTTTTGAGACTTTGGAGGATATATCTAAACCTTTTATTAATAAGACTCTCTCATAGCGTCCAACTAAAGATGTTAAACTTAGCCTTATTGGAAGGCAACCCAACCCCATTACTTTATTTTCTTTTTATTTTTTAGGTATTAAGAATAAAGCTACTCCACCTGAAGACTTGGAATAATACTTGCAAGCCACCTCAATCCCAAATCATTTTCAACACTGGAGATTGACCTCAGGTGATATCTTTTCTTTCCACCCTCTTTGCTTTATTTTTCTTTCTCCATTGAGGAGAATGTTGATTAAGTTGAGGGAAAAGAAAATTAATTTAATTAAGTCCTTAAGTATGGTCAATAAAAATTAATTTTATGTGCTCGACTGTTGTCTTGATTTAAAGTTAAACATGTACCCTAATCAATGTGTGATTAATGGCCTAAATAATTTTAGAGATATGGAGGGTAAGTTATTAAAACAATTCAACGAATGATAAGATTTAGACCAAAAAAACTTTTAGAGCAATTCTAGAACCTTCTGACCATTGATTTCAATAAAGAATTTACTTCATGAAAGTATGGATGGAAAGGTCGAGATATGCAGGAGTCCTCAGAATGCCAAAAGTTTTAAAAAGGAGATTTTGGCATTATCTCACTAAGTAATCAAGTCCTTTTGCCTAAGTAAACATTGTGGTTCATGTTAAAAGCTAGAAATGCCAAGATACCTATTAGAGAGTCAGTCTCGTCTCATAGTTTTTACTTGAACTTTTACAAAGTAACTGGGTCCCTTCGCCTAAGTAAGCATTATAGTTCATATAAAAAGGTGGAAATGTTAATATATATGTTAAATTATAGTACCTCACTAAATAACTGGGCCTCTTCATCTAAGTAAGTATTATGGTTTATATCAAAAGGTGAGGATGCCAAGGCTTAAAATGTTAAGACATTGCACTAAACTCTCTTTGAAAAAAAAGAATAAGGAGACTAAATTACAAGAAGACCCTATACCAAACCCTTAGCAAGTTAGAGAACTTATAAAGTGATGTGGGAAGTTAGCAAAGAAAAAATTCTAAAATTTTTTTATGGGCTTTACTTAACTATCAATTGAGTTAAATTAATAATCCAAAGAAGTACTGCTTCAATGGTCTGGCCGGGTATCATCTTCCTTTATGAATGTCTAGAATAAATTTTAATTCAAGGATGGGTTTGTATACACTGCTAATTCATTTGGTATACTTGAGGATGAGCAAAGTTTAGATTCCAAGGAGGAGGAAAATAAAAAGATATGGTTGAGTTTTTAGATGGAAGGGTGGAGGAAGCATGAAGTGGAGAGGTGGCAAAGGGAAGAGCGGAATGGCAGTGTGAAATATGAGCCGTGGAAGGAAATAAGAAAGGATGGAATGGTAATGGAATGAAGGTTGAAGGACAACATGGAGAAGGCTCTAGGCATGGAATCAAAAGGCTATATGGATCTCCCATGCAATGCTCTTCTACCCTTTTAAAGGTTAGAAAGAAACTTGCCTGTACCACTTTCCTTCTCAATCCACCACCTTGCTTTTGCAATCTATTCCACCACCCTCACATCCATTCTGTATCTAAGCCCAGGTGGTTATCATTCAGCAAATCCCTTCTTTAGTTTCAGCAAATCCTTTGTGTTGATCTTCCAACAACCATGGACTCTATTCTAAAGATATGTTCCATGCCACGTTTGAACCGCGGTCATCACCTCAAACTCCATCTTCAGCCCTCATCAGCTGGATCATGCTTCATCTTGAGCTCTAGCCATTGCCCACTTTCCAGAAATCTTGTAATTTTGTTCCTCTTCAAGATTCAAATTCAGCTTATCTTCCATGTCAGTTCAAAGTCCGTTCTATTGTTGTTACCAAGGAAAGGGGAAAAAACAAAACTCCTTCCCCCCTTAGCTTGTCCTCCATGTTAGTTCAGAGTCCATTCTATTGTCGTTATCGAGGAAACGGGGAAAAAACAAAACTCCTTCGTCTCCGCGGGCGCTCCACGTGAACGTTTCGCACGGACATTCTGTGAGCGCTCCACATGGATAATGATTTTTTTAATTTTTTTTTAATGTTTCTTTTTTATTATTTGACCATTTTCAATTTTTAATTTTTTAAAAAATTCATATTTAATATTGTAACGGCCATAATGGTTATTTGAGAGCATTTTAGAGATTTTCTCTCGAGTTTTGAGCCTATAAATAGGTCTCTATCCCAGCCCTTTAAAGTATCCAAGTTCTCAAGCTCTCCATCTCTCCGCCTCTGATATTTCTCCATTCCAATTTTGAAATCTTCCTCTCTTTCCACTTTAAAATCTTTTGGGTTGAAGACAAGCTGATCGTGTCCGTTCGAGATCGTGCCACCGACGGGCATTGGAGTACTGGCTTCCAGGTTGTACCTTGGAGGAGAGCGTGTGGTCCAATTAATCTTCACATGAGAAGGGGACTAAATCTCCTTTAGGATAGTGATTTTATCTGCCTTCTATGCCAGATTCCTAACCTTATACTATAGTATTTCTAAATTATTTCATTGCACTAAATTTATTCTGCCACACACCACAAAATTATTTTCAAATATTTCAAATATTTATATTAATGATACATATATATATATATATATCTATTTTCCTGAACTAAATATCAATAGTCTAAAGGGGATTTGGGCTAGTTTAAAGTATATATTATTTGTATTTAATTATAATTTATTTATCTTGCTTATTATATATACATATAATAATATAATTATATTTCCTTTTTATCATTTAGAGCAAAATATCTATTTCTTTGTATTTTGCAAAATTAATTGAAGATCCCCCTGAACCTATATTGCAGCATTCAAATTAACTTTTAAAACACTACATAAACAAATTAACCAAAATCTTTAGGATTTAGAGATAAATAACTTAATTAAAAATCTTAACATACCACAGGTCCAATCATGCTTGTTGACTCCGTTATTGATTTTGATGATAAGTAAAATGATTAAGTATAAGTTGAGTATTAATGATCTCTTTGAAGTATGTTTTTATAGTAAAAGGTGCTCACAAATTTGAAAAAAATTGTTTGATTGAAGAAGCCAAGTTTAGATGAAAGATCCACTCAAAGAGGACTTGGACAGTTAAAGTTTGCTTGAATGGATATTTGAGTGAAGTATAAATTTGATTCAGTGTAAGTTCAGGCATTTTTGTGAAGATTTCAGTGAGGTTTCAACTCAAAGTGTCGACACATGATACCAAGTATCGACACATGAAAGTGAAGTATCAACTCAAGCCGGTACACAAAGAATATTTCAGATGGCATGGCTGAAGTGTCAACACATGGACTTGAAGTATCGACTCAAAGTGTCGACACATGGATAAGCTCATCGCCTGAGATTTTCAAGTCACAGAACTTGCTAAAGATGAAGAACTACAGAAGTATCGACACACGGATATTAAGTGTCGACTCAAAGTGTCGACTCACTTGAGAAAGTATCGATATATTTGAAATTTTTAGAGAACCAGATTAAAGATATTTGAACTGGGTGTCGACTCAAGAAGTTTAAGTGTTGACCTGAAGTGTCGACTCACAGCCTGAAGTATCAACACATAAAGTTCTAGAAATAGTAACGGCTAGTTTTTCAAATGCAGAACTCGACCCTTTTGCCCTACAATGGCTAGTTTTTCAAGTCTAATGGCTAGAAACTGGATTTGAGACCTTGGAAAGATATTTATATGCTCCAAATCAAATCAAAAGAAATATTGTTAAAGAGAAACCCAATTCACCCCCCCTCTTGGGTTGCTTACTAGGCAACAAGTGGTATCAGAACCCTGTTCTCAGTGTATAGGTTTTACCGCCTTGAGTAAAGATCTATGGCAGCCCTTATTGGTACTAGTGTAGTTGAGGGTTAAGCCTTAAATAGACCTCCATTTTTTAATGAATCAAGTTATACATATTGAAAAACTAGGATGAGAATTTATATGGATTTTATTGATTACATTTTATTGAGAGTAGTTGATAAAGGTCATCATATTCCTTCGGTTGTGGTTAATGGTGTTTCTATCCCAAAGCTCGAAGAGGATTGGGATGAAAATGATATTAAGCAATCCGAGATTAATGCGAAGGCAATGAATCTCTTTTATTGTGTATTAGATCTTAGTGAATTCAATAGGATATCTACTTGCACTTCAACCAAAGAAATATGGGACACACTTGAAGTTACCCATGGGGTACTGATCAAGTGAAAAATACTAAGGTGAACATGTTAGTGCATACTTATGAAATGTTCTGAATAGAACCTAATGAGTCAATCACTGACATGTATACTAGATTTACAAATATTATAAATGGAATGAGAAGTCTAGGAAAAGTAATGTCTAACACTGATCTTGAATATAAAATCCTCAGGTCACTTCCAACATCATGGGATTCGAGGGTGACCGCAATCCAAGAAGCAAAGGACATTGACAAGCTACCATTAGAGCAGCTGGTTGGAACACTCATGACTTATGAGCTGAATTTGAAGCAAAAGTCAATGGATATGGATAAAAGAAAAAAGGGGATTGCATTCAAATCAAATATACAAGAATAACCCTCAATTGATGAGTCCGAAGAAGAAGAAGAAGATGAAGGTGAAGAAGCTCTCCTTGCTAGGAAATTTAGAAGATTTATGAAGAGGAGGAAGTTCCCCTACAATAAAAAATTTCAATCAACTAAAGAAAAAGGAAAAGAGAAAGAGAAAGAAAAGGAAAAAGAAAAGGAGAAGAAAGTACCTACATGCTTTGAGTGCAAGAAGCCAGGTCACTACAAATTAGACTGCCCTCTCCTAAAGAAGTCAAGAAAGAAGTTAAGAAAGAAAGCAATGATGGCCACCTGGAGTGATAGTGAGGACTCCAGTTCTGAAGAAGAGCAGACATAAGTTGCAAATCTTTGTCTTATGGCATATCAAGAGCAAGATGAGGTAATATCTGATATTGAAATAGATTTTACTTTTGATGAGTTAAGAAATGCTTTTGATGAGCTTATGCATGATTATAAATTAATTTTATCTAAAAATAAAAAATTGAAAAAGCATGCAAACAGTTTTTCTCATGAAAATAATTCTTTGTTAAATGAAGTTAACTATTTGAAAACTAAATTAGATGTTTTAGAAAAAAAAACAATGCTTTGACAATGGAAAACAAAGTTTTAAAAAGGCCTAAAACTATTATTTCTAATGGTGATCTTTTAAAGAAAAATAAAGATTTAGAATTAGAAAATGCAAAGTACAAAACTGAACTTGATTAAATGAAACAATTTATTGAAAAATTTACCTATAGTTCAGAAAGACTAAACCAACTTTTAAATAGCCAAAGAGCTATTTTCAATAAAGCAGGATTAGGCTACAAAACAACAAAAATAACAAAAGTACTTTAAAAACTTTTTTATTCCTGCATCTTCTAGCATAACATGTTTTTCATGTAAAAAGCAAGATCATAAATCTTTTCAATATGATTTGAGAAAAATTAATTCTTTTGGAAAAGTTTGGATTCCAAAAGGAACCATTTTAAGTGCTAACCCCAAAGGACCCAAGTTGGCTTGGGTACATAAAAACAAAGCTTGATTTTTATTGCAGGTGTGTCTTGCAACCAAGGAGAACAAAAGACTTTGGTATCTTGATAGTGGTTTCTCAAGGCACATGACAGGAGATGTGAAGTAATTCACTTCTCTTGAAGCAATGAATGGAGGGAGTGTGACCTTCGGAGATAATAGTAAAGAAAAAATCATTGGTATTGATAAGGTTCACATAACTCATTCTAGTTGTTTTAGTAATATACTTTTAGTTGAAGGTTTAAAGCACAATTTTTAAGTATTAGTCAATTTTGTGATAAAGGTTTTCAAGTTATTTTTAAATTATCTTATTGCATGATTGCTAGTTCGGATACAAATGGAGTACAATTCATTGGAAAAAGGCATGATAATATTTATTTGGTAGATTTAGATGATCTATCTTTGCCTAATGGAGAATGCCTTGTTGCAATAAATTCTACTAAAGATGAGACTAGTTGGCTTTGGCATGAAAGATTAGGGCATGCTAGTATGTATCTACTTTCAAAACTCTGTAAAAAGAATTTAGTTAGAGATTTACCTGAACTTTGTTTTGAAAAAGATAGAGTTTGCCAAGCATGTCAATTTGAAAAATAGGTTAAAACCTCTTTCAAACCTAAAGGCTTGTAACTACTAGTAGGCCACTAGAACTATTTCATATGGATCTCTTTGGACCAACTAGAACATCAAGTCTAGGCGGCAAGAGATATGGATTAGTCATAGTGGATGATTTTTTGAGATTTACATGGGTTTTCTTTCTAGCACATAAAGATGAATCATTTTCTGCATTTATAAAGTTTTATTGAAAAGTTTCAAATGAAAAAGGTTTTTCAGTTATTTGCATTCGCAGTGATCATGAAACTGAATTTGAAAATCAAGATTTTAAAAGCTTTTATAATGAAAAGGTATTGAACACAACTTTTGTGTACCTAGGATACCTCAGTAGAATAGGGTAGTAGAAAGAAAAAATCGTACTTTAGAAGAAATGGCATACACTATGCTTTGTGAAAATGATTTACCAAGATATTTTTGGGCTAAAGCTATTAATACTGCATGTTATATTTTGAATCGAGTTTTAATCCATCCTATTTTGAAGAAAACTCCTTACGAACTTTGGAATCAAAGAAAACCAACTTTAAAGTATTTTCGAGTTTTTGGTTGTAAATGTTTTATCTTAAATAATGGCAAAGATAATCTTGGTAAAATTTGATGCCAAGTCCGATGAAGGTATCTTTTTAGGAGACTTCACATCAGGCAGGGTATATAGAGTTTTCAACAAAAGAACCTTGGTTGTAGAGGAGTCTGTACATATTGTTTTTGAAGAATCTACTAACAAATCCTCCAGAAAAGAGGATACTTTTGATGAATGTGTAGGTACTGACAAGCTTCAAAAGTAGACACTGAATGATCAACCCCCTCAGCCAAGTAAAGAAGTGGTGCGGGCACCAGGCTCAGGAGGAGGCTTCAACCTATGCCAAGTTCTTTATGGATAGAAGATTAAGAATTTAAGTCCTGAAATAAGTCTATGAGTCCTATATTTGTTTTTCATTTGAATAATTGAGTCCTGTTTATTTCAATTTGGGTTTTCAAGTCCAATTAGAGTTAAATTGGCTTTGTATTGAGTAATTATAAGTAGTTGGGTTCAAGAGCTACTGGATTTGGGTTCCAATTAAGCAAGATTAAGTGCAACCAATTTCACCAACAAACTAAACTACTTGGAGCACCACATCATCAATGCACCATGCCACCTTGGAGGACAAATCATGCCACATCATCAAGACACATCAACCATGAATTTTCATCCAAGTGAAATTCAAATTTGAATGAAGCTCCACTCTTCATGGGATGCCACCTTATAATTAGGAGTTTTAAAATTTTTGAAAGGGCCATTCCTCTTTCTTTGGGACGCCCCTTGATTTTCTCCATAAAAAGTGATGTAATTTGAATTTGAAAGGGAGCTTAAGGTTTATAAAAGCTCGTAAATCCTCTTGTAATGTTAATGATGAATGAAAATGAATTCCTTTCTTGAAAGTTCTTTTCCTTTGCTAGCCAAAGTCCCTTGAGAGAAGGTAGGTGTGAGGCCTAGGTTATTTAGTCAATCAAGCATTTAATCCTTCTTCCATCTCCATTCGGCCAACCTTGAAGACTCTTCTTCAAGCCACTACAAGTTTGTCCTCCCCCTCTTCCAAAGGATGTCATCCACAAGGAAGTTCTCCATGCCATCAAGTGAAGAAGGTTCATGCTATGGGCGCCAAAGGAGATCCACTTCAAGCCAAGCCTAAGCCTCTTTCTTCCATTCCAAACTTTCCTCCTCCATTCCTCCAACCTTCCATCTAAACCTTTTAATCTTTCCATCTATCTGTGCAGGATCCCCGGGTCTCTTAGTTTCTAAGGTGAAGGTCTACTGTGCTAAGGAATCAGATACAAGGTGCCTTTAAACCTAGAGTAACCCCTTTGCCATCTTAGGAATCAGAAAATTAATGGCCGGGTAACCATCTTTAAAACCTTCTTTTAGATCTGAAATAGTAGAGTAAGCTAGTACTAACCTATGTGGTTTTTTAACCATGAAGGTCCCTTCTTAATTGCTTTGAAAGATTCTTTTCTAGTCATGTTTTTCCCTTATGTTCCTTTCATATAATTCTATTTCTTTTACGTAGAATAGTTGCATTTATATTTGCTTCATTATCATTTAGTCCCTCTAATTCCTAGAAATGCATCATTCGATACTTGTTCCCCATCATCATGGTATCAGAGCACGGTAGGTTAGGGTTTAATTTGAATTTCTTCATTTAGGTAGGCTGCTGAAATTTTCTACATGCATAGCATTCATACTTGCTATATAGTTATTTTTTAAATCCAATCTAGATCTAAGATTCACGCCTCCTGAGTGGATGTACACCAGTACACTATCATGACCCACGGGAATAATGAGCCCCTGGCCGGATGTGAATCTGTAGGTTGAAGTTTGGTATGTAAGTACCTTTGTTTGTTTAAATTCTATTGTTCTGTCATGCATGATATGTCTGTGTTCTAGAAACTACCATGCCTAACACAGATTTTAATTTTTAATTTCCTTTCATCTAGTATGTCATCCATGAGTTAGGAATGGTCTGTAATTTTTTCTGAATTTTTGAACATTTTTACATTGCACTTTTCTATACCACTTTAAAGCTGCAACACACCAATTCTGCACCTGAAATTTGGATCCATATGCTTGTTTGCATTCATTTCATGGTAAATCAAATTAAGGGCAGCAAATTGACATAGGGTTAGGATTTCATTACCTGTCCCTAGGCCAAAAATTGCCAACTTGCATAACAAACCTAACCCTAATTAAAACAGAGTAGACATTTGATTGCTCTAGCAAGCTAGGGACACCCACAAGGTCGGGTCAAATCAAGTGTCAAGCCAACTTTGACAACATGTTTGTGTGTGCTTGTATCTAGTGTCTAGGCAAGTGGTTCAGGGACAAGAGCTCGAAGGAAGGTGGGTTGGTTCGCTTACCTGGCCAATTTCAAATTAGTGTCTAAGGCAAGCAAAGAGAAACCTCCACAAACCTTACACTTACCTGGCCAGGTGCTAAGTTACTACAACCCAGATTGTCAATTTGACTTAACATTTGGTTTGGGCTCTAGGTCTAGCAACCCCTAGTCCGAGTTTGAGTCCGTGTGTGCATGGAAACTAGATCAGGAGCACCCTATCAGCAAACCCAAGCCCAATCTAGTGTAACCATGGAACAAAACTTTGAGAGCTTGATGAAATCTTTGAATGACCAAATGACCCGGCTGAACCAAAACCTGACTGATCAATTGGCCCAGACCAACCAAAACATGACTGATCAGATAACCCTCATCACTGCTAGGCTTGATCGATTAGAAGCTCGTACCCGTGGAGGAACTCATGAAGTCCATTATGAGTTAGAGCCTGAACCTGAATTTGAGGCACCCATCAACCCTAGAAGGGCTCTTCATCAAGACCATTTCTTTGAGCCAAATCCTAGGAGGCCCAATCCTAATCGAGTCCATGACCCGAACCCTAGGATAGCACACCATGATCCCGCCTATGAGCCAAACCCTAGGAGACACAATCAGGATAAGATAGACCGTGACGAGTGAACCCTTAGGAGTATTAGGTTGGAAGCCCCAACATTTGATGGAAATCTGGATCCTAAGGTTTACATAGATTAGGAGTGAGAGATGGACCAATACTTCGATTGGTATGACATGACTGAGGAAAGAAAATACAAATTTGCGAAGCTTAGGTTAATTCGTCAGGCCAGGCTTTACTGGGAAAATGTCGAGGGTTCATCAGACAAAGAGGTGATGTTCCCATAGTAACCTGGAGGGCAATGAAACTTAGGCTTAGAGAGAAATACCTTCCTATGTCCTACCACCAGAGACTTCTAGACCTGTGGTAGAGATTGACCCAGGGAACCAAGAGTGTAGCCAAATACATTGCAAAATTTGATGAGTTTGTAATGAGATGCAATGTGGATGAATCTGAATTAGTTACCTTGTCTAGGTTTAGGGCAGGATTGAGAGAAGAGATCTAGAAGGAGTTATTCTTGAGGGAAGTCCATGACTTAGAGCTAGCTTATCTGGTAGCACGAGATGCCGAGAGATTTCATAGGGGACCACTTTATCGCAGACCCGAACCCCCTAGAACTAGTGCACTTAGTCAGCAGCCAGGATCGAATTAGATGCGACCCAGCCGACCCAACCCTAGCACCACTTTGACCCATAGAGATGATAGGGGTAAAGCACTAGAAGTTCAGAGGACTCCAAACCCTAATGTTGCTTTCTTCAGATGTCATAAGTTAGGCCATTATGCTAGCAATTGTCTAACTAGGGCCTTACACATAGGAGAATTAGAAAAGAATGAGTTTGAACCCATAGAACCCCTAGGTGATAGTGTTGAGGAGGTATATCAAGCTGAGGACAATTTGGCAGATGACTATGAAGGAGACGAGGATCATGTAGAGCCTGACCTTTTGGGAGTGGTTAGATGCATCCTTACCCAGACTAAGACCCAGGAAGATTGGTGTAGGACTAATATCCTACAAACCTTTGTCAAGTTAGGGGATAAGATATGTAAGGTAATCATCGATAGCGGGAGTTGTGTGAATGCCATATCCACTAGTGTAGTCAAGACTCTAGGATTAGTCACAGCCCCCCATTCGAATCCCTAAAAGGTTTCTTGGATAGACTCCACTTCAATTCCTGTCAAATTTAGGTGTCTAGTCCAAACCCAATTTCAGTCCTATCAGGAGAAAGTGTGGTGTGACATCTTACCTATGAGAGTGAGTAGTATCATCCTAGGTCGACCCTGGTTGTTTGACCATGACGCAACCCTTTATGGTCGATCTAACTCTTGCTCATTCATGCACCAAGGAAAGAAATTTGTGATCAACCCCACACCACCTAAGGACATTGATAAGAGAGGATCGAGTCACCTAAAGGAGAAAAAGAATGGAATCAATCTAATAACCGCAAAGGAAATTGAGAAAGAGCTCACTGGGGGTACACCTATTTGGGTTTTAACCGCTAAGGAAATTCAAGAGCCATCCTAGAAAGACCACCCTCAGGAAGTGGTTGAAGTGTTAGAAGACTTTAAGGATGTGTTTCCACATGACCTACTTGACCACCTTCCACCACTTAGGGACATCCAGCATTCCATTGATTTAGTTCCAAGAGTAACCTTTCCCAATCTCCCACATTATAGGATGAACCCTACCGAACATCTAGAATTACAAAGACAAGTAGGGGACCTCCTTAGGAAAGGATTTGTTAGGAAGAGTTTGAGTCCTTATGCAGTCCCAGCTTTATTGACACCTAAGAAAGATGGCACTTGGAGGATGTGTGTTGCTAGTCGTGCCATCAACAAAATCATTGTGAAATATAGATTTCCTATTCCCCGATTAGATGACTTGTTGGATATGATGGCTGGAGATACTATCTTTTCTAAGATTGACTTTAAAAGTGGCTACCATCAAGTGAGGATTAGACCAGGGGATGAATGGAAGACTGCATTTAAGACTAGGATGGGTTATTTGAATGGGTAGTGATGCCTTTTGGACTGTCCAATACACCAAGTACATTTATGAGGATCATGACCCAAGTCCTACAAGCTTTTATGGGAAGATTTGTTGTGGTTTACTTTGATGATATTTTGATTTACAGTAGGACTAAAGAAAGCCACTTAGACCACCTTTGGCAAGTATGTTCAGCCCTTAGGAAAGAGAGTCTCTATGCTAATTTGAAGAAGTGTGAATTTATGGCCCCTAGAGTCACTTTTGTAGGTTTCATTGTTATCTCTGATGGAGTTTCAGCTGATCCTGAAAAGATCAAATCCATAGTTGAGTGGCCTGTTTCCAAAATTGTTCATGATGTTTGTAGCTTTCATAGTTTAGCCACCTTCTATAAGAGATTCATTCGAGGCTTTAGCTCCATTGTCGCACCAATAACTAATTGTATTAGGAAGAGTAGTTTTGATTGGACCAAAGCAGCCAATAGAGCCTACCTAGAGATAAAAGCTAAGATGACCCAAGCACCAATTTTAAGATTGCGCAATTTTTCCAAAGTATTCAAGGTCGCTTGTGATGCATATGGAGTAGGATTAGGAGTTTTAAGCCAGGAGAGCCACCCCATAGCTTTCTTTAGTGAAAAGTTAAATGAGGCTAAGCTTAAATATTTTACCTACGATAAAGAGCTCTATGCGGTAGTGCAAGCTTTAAGGAATTGGAGGCACTATCTACTACCGCATGAATTTGTCCTGTTTTCTGATCATGAGGCCCTTAGATTCCTTAGTTCCTAGAAAAAACTGAATCCTAGGCATGCTAAGTGGGTAGAATATATCCAGGCCTACACATTTATCTTGAAACACTGTGCCGAAACTGAGAATAAGGTAGCCGATGCATTGAGTCATAGAGCCCTACTTCTGAACTCGATTAGCATTGAAGTCATTGGATTTGAAAGACTTACGGATGAGTATGAAACCTATCCAGACTTTAGTAAAGTTTACCAAGCTTTGAAATTAGGACCATCTAGTGACCAGAGTGAGTACACCCTTTTAGATGGTTATCTATTTAAGGAAAACAAGCTTTGTGTTCCAAAGACCTCTTTGAGAGATTTTCTAATTTGGGAAACACATGCTGGAGGTTTGGCTGGCCATTTTGGAAGAAACAAGACCATATTGATAATTGAGAAAAAATTTTACTGGCTAGGCCTTAAGAGACAGGTAGCCAATATTGTAGCCAATATTGTTTCCCGATGTAGGACATGTGCAGTTACCAAACATCAAAGACAAAACACTGGGTTGTACACTTCTTTACCTGTACCGGATTGTCCATGGCAGGATCTTAGCAAGGACTTCGTTTTAGGACTGCCCAAGACCCTTAGAAAACATGATTCAATCTTTGTAGTGGTTGATAGATTTTCTAAAATCGCCCATTTTATACCATGCTTCCAAACTTTTGATGCCTCCAGGGTAGCCAAGCTTTTTCTCGATCAAGTAGTCAAGTTACATGGGTTACCTAAGACCATTGTTTTTGATAGGGATGTCCGTTTCACAAGCTACTTTTGGAAAACCCTTTGGCACCTACTAGGAACAAAACTGAAATTCTCAACTGCTTACCACCCTCAGACTGATGGACAAACCGAGGTTGTAAATAGAAGTCTAGGAAACTTGTTGAGGTGCCTTGTTGGAGAGAGTATGGAAAACTAGGATTTACTTCTACCTTGTGCTGAATTCGCGTACAATAGCTCGATCAATAGGTATACTAGCAAAAGTCCCATTGAAATTGTCCATGGTTATAAACCTAGAAGACCTATCGACCTCATTCCTTTGCCCTCACATGCATGCGTATCTGAGTCTGCCGAGTCATATGCACAGCATCTAAAAGAATTACATAAAAAAATTAGTAAGAAAATTCAAATAAATAATGAAGTTTATAAGTATATGGTTAATTCGCATGAACGAATAAAAGAATTTAATGAAGGGGACTCTATCATGATAAAACTTAGACCTGAAAGGTTTCCACCCTGAACTATGAAGAAATTGTATGCCTAGGGAGCTGTACCTTTCAAAATAATTAAAAAAATTAGATCTAATGCATATGTGTTAGAGTTATCACCTGATTATGGCATTAGCTCCACATTTATTATTTGTGATCTGAAAGAATATAAAGAACTGGGATTAATTCCTAGTGAGCCTTTTGGACTTCACCGTGCCTTTGAGAGAGAAACCCTACCTGAGTGTCCACTAGAAATTCCACCAGACCGGAGAGACAAGATTGAACGTATCTAGGATGACCAAGTGATTACTACTAGAAATAAGGGTTACCAACATTATTTGGTACATTGGCAAAGCCGACCAGAATCTGAAGACTCCTGGATCACCCGAGAGGATCTACAATAAATTGATCCAGATCTATTAGAAAAATATCACAGTCAGATTGTTGACTCTTGTCTTGATTTTGATGATTGACAAAATGTTTAAGTATATATGAGTACTAATTATATTTTAAGTGTATTTCTCAGATCTTAGTACTCAACCATGTTGGATGAAGAAATGCTTGTATTTCAGTTGAAAAAGTCCTTAAATTAATGAAAAATCAAGTATATGGACTTTGGAATTAATATGGAAGAACTTGAAGAGGTTAAAGTTTCAATTTGAAGATGTTTCAGCAATGGCACAGGCAAGTGTCAACACCTGAGGATCAAGGTCGACACTTGAAGAGTGAAGTGTCGACTCAAGGCCTGAGACAAACAGAAAACTTCAGAAAGCACTTTCAGTCAAGTGTCGACACTTGGAGCTGAAGTGTCGACACTTGGAAGTGAAGTGTCGACACGTGGAGAATGAAGTGTTGACACTTGAAACTGAAGTGTCGACACCTGAAGGGAAGTGTCGACACTTGAACAGTAACGACTAGTTTTCTGGGCTGCAGAACTTTTCCAACTTGGCTCCAACAGCCATATTTTCCTCCCTAACGACTATAATCGGTCATTTAAGTATTGGGAGGCTATATAAATATCAAGAATCAAATGAGAAAGTAATCCTTTGGTGAGTTTCTTGAATATTCTTAAAGGATTCAATAGTTGAGTGATTAAAAGCCTTCAAGCTTCCAAGTTTCAAAGAGAGCATTCAAAGTCTACATCTATAAGCATCAATCAAAGGCTTCATCAACTTGAAGACAAGATCTTCATCAACAATCAAGGGCTTCAAAGAGATATTTGCTTTATTTTAGAAAGCTTTTATTGTATTCATTTATACTTGCTCTTACATTGTTTTACTTAAGGTTTTTGGTGAGCCTTGGAAAACCATAGAGGTTTTTGGTAAGCCTTGAAAACCAAAGTGGTTGTTGGTGAGCCTTGAAACCAACTAGAGTTTGACTTGTGAGCCCGAAGCCAAAACAAGTTGTTTAGGTTCTTGGTTATCCCGTAAAACCAAGGGTGGTTGTTGGTGAGCCTTGAAACCAACTAGGGTTTGACTTGTGAGCCCGAAGACAAAACAAGTTGTAAAGGTTGTTGGTAAGCCTAAGTTATAAAACCAAACTTAGTGGAATTCCCAAGGGATTCTTGGGAAGTGGATGTAGGTGCTTGGTTGGCACCGAACCACTATAAATCTTTGTGTTTGTGTGATTGTTCTACTTGTGCTTTTATTTCTTTATTCCGCTGCATTTATTTGAAATACACAAGCACTTGAATTGCATTAGCACATACTTGCTTTAGTTCACACATTGCAAATAGTACAAAAATTTTATAAAACCCAATTCACCCCCCCTCTTGGGTTGCCTACCTGGGCCTACATAGATCGATCCTTACTTGACAGGATCGAGTTCCTCCCATCCAGGAAGAATTGGTGCGAGCACCAGGCTCAGGAAAAGTCTTCAACCAATGCCAAGTTCTTTATGGATAGAAGATTAAGAATTTAAGTCTTGAAATAAGTCTATGAGTCCTATATTTGTTTTTCATTTGAATAATTGAGTCTTGTTTATTTCAATTTGGGTTTTCAAGTCCAATTAGAGTTAAATTGGCCTTGTATTGAGTAAGTATAAGCAGTTGGGTTCAAGAGCTACTGGATTTGGGTTCCAATTAAGCAATATTAAGTGCAACCAGCTTCACCAACAAACCAAACTACTTGGAGCACCACATCATCAATGCACCATGCCACCTTGGAGGACAAATCATGCCAACTTGGAGGACAAATCATGCTAACTTGGAGGACAAATCATGCCACATCATCAAGACACATCAACCATGAATTTTTGCCCAAGTGAAATTCAAATTTGAATGAAGCTCCTCTCTTCATGGGACGCCACCTTATAATTAGGAGTTTTAAAATTTTTGAAAGGGCCATTCCTCTTTCTTTGGGATGCCCCTTGATTTTCTCCATGAAAAGTGATGTAATTTGAATTTGAAAGGGAGCTTAAGGTTTATAAAAGCTATTAAATCCTCTTGTAATGTTAATAATGAATGAAAATGAATTCCTTTCTTGAAAGTTATTTTCTTTTGCTAGCCAAAGTCCCTTGAGAGAAGGTAGGTGTGAGGCCTAGGTTACTTAGTCAATCAAGCATTTAATCCTTCTTCCATCTCCATTCGGCCAACCTTGAAGACTTTTCTTCAAGCCACTCCAAGTTCGTCCTCCCCCTCTTCCAAAGGATGTCATACACAAGGAAGTTCTCCACGCCATCAAGTGAAGAAGGTTCATGCTATGGGCGCCAAAGGAGATCCACTTCAAGCCAAGCCTAAGCCTCTTTCTTCCATTCCAAACTTTCCTCCTCCATTCCTCCAACCTTCCATCTAAACCTTCTAATATTTCCATCTATGTGTGTAGGATCCCCGGGTCTCCTAGTTTCCAAGGTGAAGGTCTACTATGCTAAGGAATCAGATACAAGGTGCCTTTAAACCTAGAGTAACCCCTTTGCCATCTTAGTATTTCTTCTTGAGTGTTCCCTTGCCAATTTCAGAAAATTAATAGCCGGGTAACCATCTTTAAAACCTTCTTTCAGATCCGAAATAGTAGAGTAAGCTAGCCCTAACCTATATGGTTTCTTAACCACGAAGGTCCCTTCTTAATTGCTTTGAAAGATTCTTTTCTAGTCATATTTTTTCCTTATGTTCCTTTCATATAATTCTATTTTTTTTACGTAGAATAGCTGCATGCATATTTGCTTCATTATCATTTAGTCCCTCTAATTCCTAGAAATGCATCATTCGATACTTGTTCCCCATCAAGAAGATGAAGACAAAAGTGAAAAAGTGAAGACACTCCAAAGCACCAAGATCTATCTAAGGAGTGGAGGTATACTCATGGACATCCTAAGGAATTAATCCTAGGTGATCCATCTAAAGGGGTAAGAACTCGAGCCTCAATTAGAATTGAATGTGACTATATAGCTTTTATTTCTCAAGTTAAGCCTAAATATTTTGAAGAAGCTAAAAAAGACCCTAACTGGATTAATGCCATGCAAGATGAACTAATTCAGTTTGATAGAAATGATGTTTGGACACTAATAGAAAGACCATCTAATGTTTCTATTATTGGCACTAAATGGGTGTTTAGGAATAAATTGGATGAAAATAGAATTGTTTTAAGAAATAAAGCTAGGCTAGTTGCTAAAGGCTACAATCAGGAAGAAGGAATTGATTTTGATGAAATTTTTGCTCTTGTTGCTAAACTTGATGCAATTTGACTACTATTAGTATTTACTTGTTTGATGAATTCAAACTATTTCAAATGGATGTTAAGAGTGCTTTTCTAAATGGTTTTATAACAGAAAAAGTTTTTGTCGAACAACCACCTAGATTTGAAAATCATGCACATCTTGATCATGTTTTTAAATTATACAAAGCACTTTATGGATTAAAGCAAGCATCTCAAGCCTGGTATGAAAGACTCAGCAATTTTTTTATTAAAAATAAATTTTCTAGAGGCCGTGTTGATAAAACCTTGTTTTTGAAGAAGAAAGATAATGATTTATTAGTAGTACAAATATATATTGCTCATTTTCGGTGTTACTAATGAAATTCTTTGTCAAGAGTTTGCTAAGCTAATGTAGGGTGAGTTCGAGATGAGCATGATGGAAGAACTCAATTTCTTTCTCGGACTCCAGATCAAGCAAACTAAAGATGGAATCTTCATCAACCAAGCTAAGTATACAAGATAGATTATAAAGAAGTTTGGGATGGAGATTACTAAATCAATAGGTACACCTATTAGCCCCTCTTGTAGACTTGATAAAGATAAGCATGAAAAATCAGTAGATCATAAGTTATACAGAGGTATGATAGGTTCTTTACTATACTTAACTGCTAGTAGACCAGATATAATGTTCAGTGTATGCATGTGTGCTTAATATCAGTTTGAACCTAAAGAATTACATCTATTGGCTGTTAAGTACATTATTAGATATCTATCTGGGACAATTGATATTAGTTTATGATATTCTAGAGATTCATTTGCTGAATTAATTGGATATTCTGATACTTATTTTGTTGGTTGTAAATTGGATAGAAAGAGTACTAGTAGTACTTGCCAATTTCTTATAGTTAACTTAATCTCTTGGTTTAGCAAGAAATAAACTTCAGTTGCACTATCCACAGCTGAGGCTGAGTATATTGCAGCAGGAAGTTATTGTGCTCAAATCTTGTGGATTAAGCAACAACTTGAAGATTTTGGAATCAAGTTGACTAGTACACTTATAAAATGTGATAATACCAGTGCTATTTGCTTAACCAAAAATCCTGTTCAACATTCTAGGAGTAAACATATTGAAATTAGACATCATTTTATTAGAGATTATGTTGAAAATAATGATGTTGTGCTTGAATTTATTAGTACTGAATTTCAATTACCTGATATTCTAACTAAGCCTCTCTTGGAAGATCAATTTTGTATGATTAGAAGAGAGCTCGGGATCATTAATTCTTTTGATTAAAATCTTCCTATCTTTGGCTCAAAACAATCATATTTGACATCAATCATTGTTAATTTTATTGAATTTAATTGAATTTCCAGTGATTTTAATCAACCCTTGTTTCCCTTATTTTTTGATTTTTAAGTCGATGTGTCGACACATTAATGTGTCGACACCTGAATGTATCGACACATTCGTGAGTCGACACATGAATGGCAGTAGACCGAGAATAAGGGCTTTTCAAAGTATTTTTTCCTTATTTCTTCTCCCCACTCGAGCTGACACATATCCTAAGGTACTACACACTCCTCCTTCCCTCCATTTCATGCTCAAAACCCTCTAATTCTTTGTTTGGGACACTTTCTGGTTCGGATTTAGCGACATTCCGTCTCCTATTTCCAATTTGACCCTAGAAACCCTAGGTTTCCCCTCCAAAGTTGTTCAAATCCTTAGTCTATGCAATGGGATCCTGAAAACAAGTAGTCTGTCACCCTCGGCAGTCTAATCAGGAGGAAGAACGAAGAACCAAGGCCATACATGAAGCTATAGCTCTAGATCCGCCTACTCGACCCTTTTTCGCAGCTTCTAGCCGGATGAGTTCGAAGACTGTCGTCGGAGGATATCGTGTAGACTTCAGTTTCGTCGACCAGTAGCACTTCAAGATCGGATAGTGGATTCGAGATGCTGGTTTAGCATCATTCTATTCTTTGAGCGAGAGATATTACCCAGGGCTTATTCAGGAGTTTTATGGATCACTAGCCCGTGGGATTGATGGTTGGCTGGCTCAGGTGAGAGGCGGGAATATCCGAGTTACCTCAGAGACATTAAACAGAGTATGGGACATTCCTATGACTGGGTCAGTTATGGATAGCCTGATTGATAGAGTGAGTGGTCTCTAGTGTATATTCGAGTCAGACATTTTGCCTGAGGGAGCCACCGTACCTGCATCCTGATTATCTGCGAAGATGAGATTATTGCACTATATTGTCGCCCGGATCCTTCTGTCAAAGACCAGATGGTTCGATTACATCACTGAGCGGGAGTTGCTCGTGATGGTCTCATTGGTACAGTGCACACCCGTCTACCTTCCGGTGCTCATGGTTTATCAGATGATGGAGGCTTCGACGAGTCAGCGACTCTGCCTACCCTACGGGATGGGGTTGACTTTATTGTTCAGGGAGTATGGCATCAGTTTTGAGGATGAGCCCTTCCGCATGCTACTTCATATTGATGTTAATGACATCAGGTCATTACACAAGATAGGTTATCATCTGTTCAGAGGCCAGTGGAGACGCAGAGTATCTGGTCAGGCCGATGACAGAGTTGATGATGATGATGCTGTAAAAGAGGAGTGCATTCTTTTCGATGAGGCAGGACCTAAGAGAGTTTGCCTGAGATAGCTGCATGGCCAGAAACTGCATCTCAGTCTGAGCCTTCAGCACAGCCTCAGCTAGTTCAATCGGATACTCCAGCAATTTTAGAGACTTTATTAGATAGAGTCAGGTGCATTAAGATAGATGTTTTGATCATTAGACAGCATCTTGACTGCTTCATTACTGAAACCAGAGAGAGCCATAGTAGACTGAGTGATGGAATCTCAGCTATTCTGATGCACTATCAAGACCTATAGGGAGTACTCCAGTTTCTGATATAGCTCTGCTTGCTCCAGCACTAGTTATTGATGATAGCAGTGATGATGATGGTGATGTTGAGGAGACTGACTCTGATGGATTCAACTTCTCAGATCTGATTTCAGAGCCAGTGGCAGAGGTGATGGCAGACTTGCCTAGGAGTCCCACTTGTGACCCTTCCAGTTCACCTACTTAAACTCCAGTCCTATCTTCTCCTCCATCCAAATCAGATGATCATGTTCCGATTCCTATTCTTTTACCTATTATTGATTCACCCATTGTCCATACACCCATTATTGACAGTCCTATCATTGATTCACCGATTGCAGATTCATCCATTCATTCTTCAGCTGATACACCTACCGTTGATACACCTATCTTATCATCAACTGATACGCCTATTTTTGATACACCCTCTGTTGATACACCTATCATTCATATATCCTCTCTTATCCGAGAGCTAGGTTTTTACACACCTAGCTTTCAGTATCTTGATTCAGGTCCATCCTTTGGTCAACACCACTTCCGACAGTCGCAGAGACTATTGACCCAATCTGCTCTGTTCCTACTGAGGACATAGCTTCCACCTCTTCTGCTCTAGCTAGAGGTCGGACGTATGCTCAATGCAGAGGATGTGGTCATCGTACTCCACCATGACCGACTAGGACCCACCTCCGAGATCTCAGATCGATGTGGCCTCGAGCTTGCTCTTTTACTGATGCTGGACCGATTGAGATTGGATCTTCTGATGATGAGGATCAGGATTAGGATATCTATGTATCTTTAGATAGTTTACTTTTTTACATCTTTTGTATGTTTTGTCTTTTGTTGTACAAATTATGACTTTAAATGAAATATTATGTTGTACTTCATGTTTAGGACTTCAAATGAATGAAATGCTCTAACTTTTCTTTAGTACTTCATTATCTTCATTTATGAATGAATTCCTATTGTACTTCAATGCTATATCTTGAATGTCTTGCTTATTTGTCTTCCTACTTTTTTAATGATAATAAAAAGGGGGAGTAATAAGACTAAGTATAAATGTGTTGAAAATTATTTTGAAAACTTAGTTGAACTTGAGTTGAAAATTGTTTACAAATTCCTTAAGTAAGGGGGAGCAATACTTTGTTTATATTGAAAATCTTTTCTGGATTTAATTTCATCCTAAATCCCTTCTTTAAATGTTTGAAAAGATATTCTCAAACTTTTTCATGGATATCAATTTAGGGGGAGCCTTGTTTATTACTGAATTTTTGCCTCTCTTAAAGCATGTTTTCTTATAGAGTATCACGATACATGAGTTTATGACTTTTATATCCCAAAGTTCTGATACTCTTAATCATTAAAACAAGCTCTAACATTCTTAATCATAAAATCACACTTGCTTTGATACATCATGTCAATATTGCAAATTACTTTGACACACCTATTGCATTTAGCTCTATGCACCTTGATGAATTCTTTTAAAAGCTTTTTATGCAATTTATACTTAAAAATTTTGTCATTATCAAAAAGGGAGAGATTATTGACACTGTTATTGATTTTGATAATAAGCAAAATGATTAAGTATAAGTTGAGTACTAATGATCTCTTTGAAGTGTGTTTTTATAGAAAAAGGTGCTCACAAATTTAAAAATGTTTGTTTGATTGAAGAAGCCAAGTTTAGATGAAAGATCTGCTCAAAGAGAACTTGGACAGTTAAAGTTTGCTTGAATAGATATTTAAGTGAAGTATAAATTTGATTCAGTACAAGTTCAGGCATTTTTGTTAAGATTTCAGTGAGGTATCAACTCAAAGTGTCGACATATGACACCAAGTGTTGACACATGGAAGTAAAGTGTAGACTCAAGCCGGTACGCAAAGAATGTTTCAGATGGCATGGCTGAAGTATCAACACATGGACTTGAAGTGTCGACTCAAAGTGTTGACACATGGATCAGCTCATCGCCTGAGATTTTCAAGTCACAGAACTTGCTAAAGATGAAGAACTGCAGAAGTGTCAACACATGGATATGAAGTGTCGACTCACCTGAGGAAGTGTCGACACATCTGAGATTTTCAAAGAACCAGATTGAAGATATTTGAACTGGGTGTCGACTCAAGAAGTTCAAGTATCAACCTGAAGTATCGACTCATAGCCTGAAGTGTCGACATATGAAGTTCTGGAAACAATAACGGCTAGTTTTTCAAACACAGACTCGACCCTTTTTCCCTCCAACAGCTAGTCTTTCAAGGCTAGAAACTGGATTTAAGGCCTTGGGAAGGTATTTATATGCTCCAAATCAAATCAAAAGAAATATTGTTGAAGAAAATGAAATAGAAATATCCAAGAGAGAAGAAAAGAGAGCATTCACTCCTATTTATTAAAGTTCAACCACTCTCAAGCAAAAGCAAGCCTCCAAGCATTCAAGAGCCTTCAAGAGCATTAAAGATCATCCATTCTTGAGCATTCAAAGAGGCTTTATCAAGTTCAAAAGCACCATAACATCGAGCTTCAAAGAGATACCCGTTTTTTATTAGAAAGCTTTTATTCTCTTTACTTCAAACCATTATTTGTTGTAAGGGTTCTTGGTTAGCCTATTGTAAAACCAAGGGAGGTAATTGGTGAGCCTTTGAAAACCAATTAGGCTCTTGGTTAGCCTAAAAAACCAAGGAAGGTTGGTGGTGAGCCTTAAAACCATTTAGATTCTTGGTTAGCCCGTAAAACCAAGTGAGGTTTTGACTTGTGAGCCTTGTGAAAACAAGTTGGGTTTTTGATTAGTGAGTCCGAAAAACTAATCAACTATAATCGGTTGAGATTATAGTAAATTTTCAAGAAAATCTTGGGGAGTGGATGTAGGTGCATTGGATAGCACCGAACTACTATACTTCTTTATCTTTATGGTTGCTTATTCTCTCTACTTGCTCTTTCATTTATTGCTCTTTATTTTCGCTACACTTTTACTTAAAAGCATTACATTTGAATTCATAGTACCTTGATTAATTGTTGGATTGGATTACATACTATTACATTGCATCAAGTAATTTTTTAGAAACCCAATTCACCCCCCCTCTTGGGTTGCTTACTGGGCAACAATGCTGGTGATCATTTTAATAAAACCTTAATCCAAAAAAAATAGGAGACACCTTTTTAGAAACATATATAAAAAAAATGCTTAGATTATTTAAACAAATCTTTAACAAAATTATTTTTATTTTCTAGATCTTTCTCTCTGAACCTGACTTGGACCTAATGACAATCCTTAGGAATAACACCACTAGTCTTAAACCCGAAAAGTTTGATGGATCCCATTTTAGGAGGTGGCAAAGACAAATAAGATTTTGGCTAACTACCTTCAGACTTTGGTCAGTGATTGACCAGGTCGCCTGCTCCTCTAGTTCAACTGCACCAACTATCCCAGAAGAGGATTATCTATGTAAAGATAGAATTCTCAGTGCCCTATCCGACTCACTCTATGACATTTACCTGTCAGTTAAAAGTATGAAGGAATTATGGGATACCATAGAGTCTGAATATGGCCTTGATGATGCTGGGGTTGAACGATTCAACACTGCATCATTTCTTAGGTTCACTATGGTAGAAGACATACCTACCAATGTCTAACTTCATAAATTCCAAGAGTACATTAGAAAACTCCAAGCCAATGGAGACAAATTCTTTGAAGGATTTAAGGTCTCCAACCTTCTAAATAAAATGCCTTCTTCTTGGAATGGCTTTGTCAAAAGTCAGCTCCAAAAGTAAGGAGAGCTAACCCTAGCTCAACTTCTAAACTCAATTAGGATAGAATACCAACATAGATCTAAAATCCAACAAACTAGAATTCATAGTGTCCAAGCTAACCTAACCCAACAATACCAAACCAACAATACTAAACTAAAATCAAGGCCAAGATTCCAACCAAACCACCAGTACCAATCAAACCAATCCTACCGTCCTAACTCAAACAAGTTCAAACCCAAGGATAAAGCCTTTAAGGCCCATAACACTAGATCCAGCAAGCCTGCCCAGGGTCCAAGTGAAAGATTCTGCTTTATGTACGGGCGGACAAATCATCTTGCAAGAGACTGCTTTAATGGGAAGAAGGAGTCTCTTTGCAAACCTTCTGCATCCTTCGGATCCCAAGCTCATATAGTTGAAGGTCCAGAAAATCCCACCTTTAGGTCAGTAAGCTTGAACCTTGAAATTAATGTTACTTCTTCCAACCTTGATTGGTGGTTGGACTCAGGAGCTAATGTTCATATTTATTTTGATCACTTTTGGTTCACTACTTTTCAGGACTCAAGTGGAGGTGGTGTGACCCTAGGGAATAACATAGCTGCCAGGATCATGGGACAAGGATGAGTCAACCTGAAGATGACATCAAGAAAAGTTCTCACCCTGATGGATGTGCTATATGTTCCAGATCTTAGGAAGAACCTAGTTAGCAGGTCTCAGCTAGTTCAGAGGGGATACAAAATTGTTCTTGATTGTAGCAAAGTTGTAATAACTAAGAATAATACCTTCATAGAAAAAGGTTAAACTCATGATGGAACTAAAACTAATTCCTAAATCAAATCTAGATTCATTTAAATGCAAAATATATGCTAAATCCAAACAACCAAGAAAGCCATTCAAATGAGTTAAAAGGAATTCCTCAATTTTAGAGTTAATACATGTATGCGACTCCACCAAGACTGCAACCCATGGTGGCAATAGGTACATAGTGACCTTTATAGATGATTTTTCTAGATATTGTTACTGTTACCTAATTAAATCTAAAAATAAAATATTGACAAGTTTAAAATTTATAAGAGTGAAGTAGAAAATAAACAAGAAAGAAAGATTAGAATATTGAGGTCTGATAGAGGAAGGGAGTATACTTCGAATGAATTCTCTATCAAGAATATGGTATAATTCATCAAGTGACTGCTCTTTACTCTCCACAATCCAATGGTGTAGTTGAGCGTAAAAACCGTACCCTCATGAATATGGTAAACTCTATGCTCATCAGTTTTGGCTTACTTGAGAACTTATGGAAGGAAGCTCTTCTATCTTCTTGCTTTATCCTAAATAGAATATCTATTAAGGATAGCGGCATAACTTCTTATAAACTTTGGAAAGGGAGGACTCCTAACCTAGAGTTTCTCAAAGTGTAGGGGTGTCTAGCTAAGGTTAATATCCCTGAACCTAAAAAGAGAAAACTAGGACCCAAGACCATAGATGCTGTATTTATAGGCTATGCCCTAAATAGTAATGCCTATAGATTCTTAGTTATAAAATCAAAGATTAATGATATAACTGATAACTCAATCTTAAAAGCTAGAGATGCTTCTTTCTTTGAGGATGTATTTCCTTTTAAAAATAGAATCTCTAGATCCCTAGAATGTGAACCATCTTTCTCTAGAGCCACAGAACCAGAATTAGAAACTAAACCTGAACTAAGAAGAAGCAAAAGAAAAAGAGTTGAAAAAGATCTTGGTGAAGATTTCTTCACATTCTTAATAGAAGGTGAACCTTCTACATATGATGAGACGATATCATCATTAGAATCATCATATTGGAAGGATGCCATAGATAGTAAAATTAAACTAATCTTAGAAAATAAAACTTGGATTTTAACTGACTTACCTCCTGGAAACAAATTATAGGAATAAAATAATTTTTTTTAAAAAAATCAAGACCAGATGGAACAATAGAAATGTATAAAGCTAGGTTAGTAGTAAAAGGATTCAACCAAAGAAAAGATATAGATTATTTTGATACCTATGCCCCTGTAACGAGAATAACTATCCTAAAAACCTTGATAGCCTTAGATTCAATTCATAAATTAATAATTCATCAAATGGATGTGAAAACAACATTCTTAAATGGAGAATAGAAAAATAAATCTACATAAACCAATCTCAAGAATTTGAAGTAAAAGGACAAGAATATAAAGTATGCAGACTAACCAAATCTCTTTATAGTTTAAAACAAGCTCCTAGTTAATGGCACATTAAGTTTGATGAAATTATCTTAAATAATAACTTTAAAATAAATGAATATGATAAATGTGTATATTATAAAAGATAGGATACTGATTATATAATTCTATGCCTATATGTAGATGATATATTACTGTTTAGAACATCAACAAAAGTAATCCAAGAAATTCAAAGCTACTTATTAAATAATCTTAATATAAAAGACTTAGGAGAAGTTGATATAATTCTAGGAATGAAGCTTGAAAGAATAGATAATGGAATAGAAATAAGCCTAGCACATTCAATAGAGAAGATGCTTAAAAAATTTGAATATTTGGATTTAAATCCTATCTCTACCTCCTATGATTATATCTCTCACTTAATTAAAAATTTAGGAGAACCTATTGATCAATTAGGATATTCTCAAAGGATAGGTCCCTATTATATATTTCAAATAGAACCTGTCCAGATATTGCTTATATCATAGGTAGACTAAGTAGGTATACTAGCAATCCCACTAAAGAACATTGGAAAGTCATAAAAAAAATCTTTAGATACCTTAAGGAAACCTTAGATTACTCTCTAGTATACTTTGTTTATCTAGAAGTACTAGAGGGATTTAGTGATGCAAATTGGGTACTTGATAAATTAGATGTTAAGTCCACCATAAGATATCTCTTCTTGTTAGGAGGAGCTACAATATCTTGGAGCTTTTGTAAATAAACAATAATCACTAGAAGTACATTAGAATCTGTGTTGACTGCTCTTGACACTATATCTACTGAAACATAATGGTTAAAAGGCTTAATAAATGATATAGAAATACTTTCACCAAAAATTTCTATTATTCTTTAAACTATAATTGTAGAGCTCTGATTGATCTGCTAAATCAATAGACAACTAATAAAAAGATGAATAATCATATCTTGATCAGGTTTAAAATTATAAGAAATAAAATAAAAGATGTAATATCATTGTAATTTATAAGATCAAAACATAATTTGACAGATTTGTTGACCAAAGGCCTTTCGAAGGCTGCGGTATTTGAGACATCGAGGGGGATGGAGCTTAAGCCCATATATTAGTCACTAGAGTGGGCCCTGATATGGCATTACTGCTAACGTGGAACCCATGACTGCACCAGCTAGCAAACACACTAGCAAAAAGTGCCACCTGGACGTGGCAATCGAATGTAGAACTAGAGTCAAGCCACCCTAGTGCTTGGAGCATGCTCCCACCTTCTAAAGTAGACCCTCGATCGAGTTCAGCCCCCATCTGGGGTCAAGCTCTCGGTCGAGGTCATGCTCCCACTTCCCTGGATTGAGCTCCCAAGATAGCTCCCCCATCCTGTCGAGGTCGAGCCCTCGACGAGGTCAACTCTCATTCGAGGTCAAGCTCCTGGCAGAGGTTATGCTCCCGCTTCCTGGGGTTGAGCTTCTGAGATAGAGCTCCTCCATCTTGTCAAGGTCGAGCCCCCGGTTGAGATCAGCTCCCATTCGGGATTGAGCTCCCGGTCGAGGTCATGCTTCCAAGATAGAGCTCCCTCATCCTGTCGAGGTCAAGCCCCTGATCGAGGTCAGCTCCTATCCGGGGTCGAGTTCCCGACTGAGGTCATGCTCCCGCTTTCTGGGGTCAAGCTCCCGAGATAGAGCTCCCCCATCTTGCCGAGGTTGAGCCCCTAGTTGAGGTCAACTCCCATCCAGGGTCAAGCTCTCGGTCGAAGTCGTGCTCCCTTTTCCTAGGGTCAAGCTTCAGGGATAGAGCTCCCCCGTTCCTGCCAAGACCAAAGTTCTCATTAGAAGCTAAAGGGGGGAGGATCAGTAGAAGTATAGATTGTGACATGGAAGCTCCCAGCCACCTGCAACCTCCCGGGAGTGGTGCATGCCCTGCCAGAAAATTCAAGCTCTATAATGCACCATTCGCACTCTCTACATAATGAGTGCTCCACCAAGCTCCAGGCCCTGTAATGTGCTGCCATGTCATTGGTTGTGCAACCGAGGGCTTCGACCTTCGCAACACAAAACTTGTACCTCCTCTAAGAGGAGTATTCCATTAAGGCCCCAGGCTCTGTAACACTCCAATGGTCCCTCCTAGAATGGAAATGCCCTACCATGGCTCGGGGTTCAGTGGCACGGCGCCCGCCCCTCCTATGAAAAACTGCACCACCAGAGGGACAAGATCTGTACTACGCCAACAAACACTCCCAATGGAAGGGTCTCTTTCTAAGGATTGGTCTGACAGGAGGGAGGCTGCAAACAAAAAAAGATCCCTCTAGAAAGGGATACTAAGAAAGGGACTTTCAATGAAGCCCCAGACTTGTCTACGCCATCTTTCTCATATAAAATAGAAGAAAGGACCCTTGAGAGGGGAGAGGCAATGGGTAAGACTCAGAGAGCAAGTGGGCATGGAACCAGCCAAGAGAACCTCCCAGCTCTTTGATCTCCATTTTCACCTCGTCTTTCAATTTCTTACATCTCATCTTTCATCCTCTATATGAAGAGATCCCAAGCTCTCCGTTACAGAAATTCTATTCTCCTTGATTGTCCCAACTGACTTGATCATCAGAGTGTCCCCACTGGAATCCCCGGGCTGGGTCTCCTCTTTTTTGTAGGTCATATTGGTTTTGAAGCTGACCGAGAAGAAGACCAAGTGCCTAGTGGGAGCTCGACAAGTCTGTGACATGTCAGAGCTACAGGCCACGATGATCTAGGTGAAAATAGATTGGTGCACCATGAAGGGGGATGGCGAGAGAAATGCCATTGACTATAAAAGTTTCGGCAACAAGTCCCCCCCCATAAGAAGGACACCCATGGACATCCACGACCTCATGGTGATAACGTGTGCACGGGAGGCTTCTGCTAGTCATGTAGGGGGCCCTCCTCATCATGGTGACCTATAGAGCCCTAAGGGGGAGCTCCTTGCTCCACCACCGCTACCTTCGGTGGTCCTCAGATTACCGCACTGGGCCAGTAGGTCCATGCCTTAGCTATGGTGGTTAGCCAACTCCACCATAGACATCGATCCTTAGCAATGCAGTAGTAGCCAGGGACACCGACGGCCCACGCCGTCGATCCCCATACAAGCCTATGGTCCTTTCAGGAGGGGCCTGTACATGCGACCTCCCACCTATAGGGTGACCACTAGAAGGTTGGGAAGAAGTAGCATGATGGCTTGACCGGCCGGGAGAGCTGCTCCCTGGCCTCGGACCATGGTGCATGCTCACATCAACAGCACCAACATGGCTGGGAATTCAGGCGAGAGTTCCTCCACTCTGCGCCCCCTTCACCCTTGACGGCCTCTATCGAGGGGTCCACGGACAAGGCCATCCATTGCCAGGCAGAAAGGCACCTCGAAGAGCAAGAGCATAAGCTAGCTGACCTATCCTGCCGGTTTGCTGAGATTCAGGACTCTCCTAGTGAGCCTGCAGGTTATGACACTCGTCCACCCTTCTCCCATAGAATCTAAGAGGAACCGACCCCTAGCTAGTTCTGTATGCCCTAGGTTAACCCTTATGATAGGACAACCAACCCTCTGGACCACCTGGAAAGCTATAAGGCCCTTATAAGGGTCCAGGGGGCCATTGACGCTCTCCTCTGCATTGCCTTCCTGGCTACCCTCCAGAAGGCTTCTTGAGCCTGGTTCTCCAGACTTGAGTCAGAAAGCATTGACTCCTTCACCCAGTTGGAGAAAAAGTTTATGATGTACTTTGATGCATGCAGAAAGGTGCCACTGAAGCTAACAGTCTCTTCTTGATCTACCAGCAAGATCGAGAGCCCCTCTAGGACTACGTATCCCGGTTTAAAGCTACCACCCTAAAGATCTATCACCTCAATGAGCCAGTCGCCATACTGGCCTTGAAGAGGGGACTCAGGACCTCCTACTTCACCTACTTCCTCGATAAGAAGCCTCTGAAGACTTACGTGAAGCTCCTTCTCCGGGCCCATAAGTACATCTGTACGGAGGAGGCTGACCACACCAGAAGGGAGCCAGATGGGAGGCTACTGAAAAGACAAACCATGGGGGAGACATTCAGGCCCCTGGCCCCAAAGGCCATGTCGGCCCTATGGCCAGGGGCCAGGCCTAGAGTCGACCCCACTAAGAAAGAAAAGTTCACTCCTTTCCTCACCCTGAGAGCAAAGATCCTAATAGAGATCGAGGGTGAGCACTTCCTGTGCCATCCTTCCTTGTTGAGGCCATCCGCTGGATGCAATAGATCCTGCTACTGTCGCTTCCACCGGGACTACAGCTACGATATTGAGGAATACCACCACTTGAAGAGGGAGATAGAAGATCTGATTAAGCATGACTACCTTGAAAAGTACATGAAGGGAGGACCGCCTCCAGTAGCCCAAAATGAAGAACCCCAATCGCTCACCATCGATAATCACCCCATCGAGAAGCTGGTCGAAATGATCTTCTGGGGGGCAGGGAGAAGCTCAAAGAGGGCTAGGGGAGAGAGGGAAGTGATGATGTACTCCCCTGTGAGGGGGAAGGGTCGGCAAGGGTAGATAACCCAAATAATGACACTGTCATCATAGAAATGATGATAGCGAAACACCCTGTAAAAAGAATTATGGTTAATAGTGGAAGCTCTGTTGACATCTTTTTTTATGATGCTTTTGCAAGGATGAAGTTGTCCATTGACCAAATAAAGCCGGTGTTCATGCCCTTAGTGGGCTTCATCAGAGATTCGATTGGAGTTGAAGGAGAGATTACACTCTCAATAACCATCGGGATGCCACCTCGAAAAAGCATTGTACTGATGACATTCATCGTTATGAGGCTTCCCTCTCCTTACAATGCGATCCTGGGGCATCCTGGACTCAACCTGTTCAATGTGACCATCTCTACTCGGCATCTCGTTGTCTAGTTTCCCACTCCCAGGGGGATCGAAGAGATAAAAGGATATCGATATCCAGTCCAGCATTGCCTGTAGATGGTCTTGGAATTGCAGAGGCTATGTAGGGTCCGGTCATTGACCAGTCAGGCTTGACAGAGCAGGAGCCGAAGGGCGGGCTGGTCGAGCCCCTGCTATCTTCTCCCTAGAGAAGGACCCCCTGAAGATGGTACAAGTGGGAGCCCTATTGCTTGAAGAGGAGAGATCCCATCTGCTCAGCTTTCTGCAGGCCAATGCAGATGTCATTGCCTGGATTGTAGCGGACATGCTCGGGATCCCTCCTGAGATGATCACCCACAGGGTAAACATCAACCCCAACTATCACCTAGTTCGATAGAAGAAGAGGAGTTTTACCCCGAAGTGATAGAAGATGTTGATGAGGAAGTCGTAAAGCTACTAGTGGCAAGCTTCATCTATAAGGTATGGTATCCTGGTTAGATTGCTAACATAGTGATGGTCAAGAAAGCTTTCGAGAAGTGGAGAATCTCCATGGATTACACTGACCTCAATCGAGCATGTTCGAAGGATAGCTTCCAGCTTTCCAAGATTGACCAGCTGGTGGATGCGACCTCGGGCCACAAGCTCCTTAGTTTTGTGGATGCATTCTCCGGATATAACCAAATCCATATGCAAGCAGAGGACGAGGAGTACATAGCATTTATGACCGACAGAGGTACATATTACAATAGGATGATGCCATTTGACTTCAAGAACGTAAGGGCCACGTACCAGCACCTGGTCAATAGGATCTTCAAAGACCAAATCGATCGTAACATGCAGGTATATGTAGATGACATGCTTGTCATGAACGGCCGGGAGTCAGACCACATCACCGACGTGGCGGAGGCCTTTGATAACCTCCACCTCTACCAGATAAAGCTGACCCCATCAAATATGCATTTGGCATTGCGACAGGAAAGTTCCTAGGGTTCATGGTCACCCAAAGGTGGATAGAAGCCAACCCAGAGAAGATCTAGGCGATCACAAACATGAGGCACCCTATCTCCAAGAAGGAGGTTTAGTGCTTGATTGGATGCATAGTGGCGTTAAGCCATTTCTTCTCGCATTTCGTCGAGAGCTACCAGCCTTTGTTCAAGGTGTTGCGCAAGATGCATGACTTCTCCTGGATAGAGGAGTGTTAGGAGGCCTTCGAGGCATTGAAGAAGCTTCTCGCTTCCCCTCCATTGCTGTCCAGGCTGGAGCTCGGGGAAGAGCTCCTCTTGTACCTGGCAATCTCGTCGAAGGCAGTAACTCTGTGCTGGTCTGCATTGACAAGGATGGCACCCAGCGACCAGTCTACTACACTAGCAAGCTATTCCATGATGCTGAAACCAAGTACACTCAATCCGAAAAGATTATCTTTGCACTCATTGTATCTGCACAGGATCTCAGGCCTTATTTCCAAGTACATCCAATTACCGTCCTCACTGATCAACCCTTGAGGGCCATCCTAAGCTACCCTGATACGTCGGGGTGCCTAGACAAGTGGGCGATAAAGCTCAACAAGTTCGACATCACCTACCACCCATGATCAGTGCAAAAGGCCCAAATCCTTGTCGATTTCCTAGTGGAATGCACATGGATGGTCGAAGACCTAGAGGAGGCAAACCAGCAAGCCAAACCAGGGCCAAACCTAACCCCAAGAGTGATGATATGGATCCTCCATGTCGATGGTACTCCAACATTATAGGGAGCGGAGCCAGGCTCATCCTTGCCAACCTAGATGGAGTCATCACTGAATGCAAGCTGCATTTCCTCTTCAAGGCAACCAACAATCAGGCTGAGTACGAGACACTCCTCGTAGGATTGAAGGTGTCCCACGAGCTAGGTGTAATATGCTTGAAGGTCTTCATAGACTAGCAGCTCCTGGTGGGGTGGGTCTCCAGCGAGTACGAAGCTCGAGATCCCATGATGGTGAAGTACCTGGACAAGGCTCGCGATCTTGCCAAATTCATTGCTTGGGCACACCTTCGTCGAATATCTAGAGACCCCCAGCTTCGAGTCTATAGCAGAGGTCCAGCAGGTCACCATCGAAGCCAGCTGGATGGACCCCTACATCAAGTATATTACCACTGACACCCTACCTGAGGATCGCAAGAAAGTAGGCCTCCTCAAGAAAAAGGCTGCACAGTATGTGTTGATGGATGGGCAGCTCTATTGGAGATCTTACTCCTACCCCTTGCTGAAGTGTTTGAAGCCCTCAGAAGCTGCCTACATGCTCCAAGAGATACATGAAGGCATCTACGAGAATCACATGGAGGGCAGGACACTAGCCTACAAGGCACTTCAGCAAGGATACTTCTAGGAGAGCATGTGATAGGATGTCGCTGATTTTGTGAAGTAATGTGACCATTGTCAACGTCATGCCCACGTCCAATGTCAGCCGGTTGCCCTGCTCTTCTAGCTATCAGCCTCGTGGTCATTCACCTAATAGGGAATGGACATTTTGGGTCCCTTTCCTCCCGCATCTGGCCAACAGAAGTATTTGATTATGGCCATTGACTACTTCACCAAATGGGTCAAGGCCGAAACCCTGGCACGGATCACTGAGGCCAAGGTTAGATCATTCTTCTAGAAGTTGGTCATCTATCATTTTAGACTCTCGCAGTCGGTCATCACTGACAATAGGCAATAGTTTGACAACCAAGCTTTCAAAGAGTTCTGCATGGACCTCAACATCCACCACCACTTTAGTTCGGTGGCTCATCCTTAGACCAATGGGGAGGCTGAGGTAACCAACCAAACCATCTTGCAAGGGCTTCACACTAGATTGTGTTAACCCCTGGAATAATTATGATGATCACAAAATATTGGAGCATGTATATGTTACTAATTCTTTCAATTACTTGAGAAGTTTTTGCAGGAAAATATTTATCTTTATTTTAATTGGTTTTCAAATTGGTTGAAATGTAATCCAACATTGTATAGACTCTTTTGCACTTCAAGTTATAAAAGCCCTAATTTTTTAACTATGTAATTTTGTAAAAGGGCTATAAAATTATAAAAATAAGAGTAAGTAGATTAGCTCTTGTTGGATTCATATTTTGAAGAATTTTGGAGAAGTTTGAAGCTTTAAAAGAACTTTTTGCAAGAGCCGACTCATGGATCAAGAGCCGACTCCTTATGGCATGGCACAAAAAATTCCAAAGTTTCAGTACCTCAATCTAACTCAAGCCCCAAGAGCCGACTCATTGAAGAACACATGTTTTTAAAGTCTGAGACCTCAAGCTGACTCAAGTCCAGAAGAGCCGACTCATCTAGAGTTATGTTTGTTGGTGACTGAGACTTCGATCCGACTCAAGGAAAATGTTGATTTATACTGATTGAAGGTTTGAGCCGACTCCAGCTTCAATAGCTGACTCACACAGAATTTTTGTTTGGGCTGTCTGAGACTTCGAGCTGACTCGAGTGACCATTTTCTACACTCTAACGGCTAGTCGTTGAAAGTTGATTTTGAACTCTAAATGGTCTCCAACGGTTCTTTCCCAATTCTCTAGGCCCTACAATGGCTATATCTCTTGGAAAACTATGAAAGGGAGTATTTTTGATGGATAAAATAATTTTTGAGGGATTATTCTTTGATTTATCTTGGGAATTTGAAAAGTCTTCAAGTCTTTCACCAAACTACTTCAAGAGCATTCAAGATAGGATTCAAAACTCCACCAACTTCTTTTCATCATTGAATCCACTCTTTGAAGAAGTAAAGAAGCAGCTTAAAAAGCATTAAAAGAACATTCAAGGCTAGGCTTCACCTTGATCTTCATCGACAACATTTAAACAAACTCTATTTGTTGTATAGTTGCTTTATATTTTTCTCATATCTTTGTTTACTCTCTAAGAATAGCAAGGGGCTGTATCTTAAGAGAGGGTTAAAGATTTTTAGGTGAACCTTGTGAAAACCTAAGTTGGGTTCTTGGTGATCCTGGTATAAAACCAAGTGTAAGGTTTCTTTGGTGATCCTATTTAAAACCAATGGGTGTTGGATTTTCTTTGGCGATCCTGGTAAAACCAAAGTGTATAGGTTTGGATTGTGAGCTTGGTAAAATAATCCGATTGTATTCTGGTTGGGGGATATAGTAAAAATTTCAAGTAGCCCTTGGGTAGTGGACGTAGGAGTTGGTTGCTCCTAACAACTTTAAATTTTCTTGTGTTTGTGTTTATGCTTATTTTATCTTATTGCATTTATTTAATTGCTTCCACATTGCATATTGCACCACAACACCAAAAGAATTTTAAATTGCACATACTTGCCAAAAGTTTTTATGACCCCAATTCACCTCCCTCTTGGGAAGCCACCTGGGCAACAAGTGGTATCAGAGTAGAGTCTCTGAAAATTACTTAGAGTAAAGATAGATGGCACATCCCATGAGCACTTCTCTGGCTGAAGGCCAATCCACAAATTGACCTCCACTTTTCACCAGACCCAATTATATATATTAGAAGGCCAGGATGAAAATATACATTCAAACTACAGATTTTTATTTGTGAAAAATTATTTTGAAAGGACCTCACACACCCACTGTTAGAATCAATGATATTGAGGTTCCCAAACTGGAAGATGAATGGGACAAAAATGATATGAAATTAGCAGAACTGAATGCCAAAGCTATGAATTTGCTTTATTGTGCTTTGAACCCAAATGAGTTTAACAGTATTTTGACTTGTAATTCTGTTAAAGAAATTTAGGGTAAGCTTGAGATTACACATGAAGGCACATCACAAGTTAAGACTTCAAAAATCAATCTTCTTGTACACAACTATGAATTATTTAAAATGGATCCTAGTGAACTATATCTACTATGTATACACATTTTACTGATATTATCAATGGTCTTAAAAGTCTTGGTAGGACTTACACTAATGCTGATCTAGTTCAAAAAGTTTTGAGATCCTTGCCAGATAAATGGAAAGCTAAAGTGACAGCTATTCAAGAGACAAAGGACCTGAACACCCTACCACTGAATGAGTTGCTTGGATCATTAATTACACATGAAATTAACTATGCAACAAAGAATTAATGAAGATTTAAAAAGAAAGAAAGCTATAGCATTTAAAGCTATTGAAGAAGACAAAAATGAAGATTCAGATTCATCTGATGATGATGATCTTGAGAATGATAAGATAGCCCTTGTAATGAGAAAATTTAAAAGGTTTATGGGCAGAAGAAGAACAAACAGATGGAGGAAGCAATTTAGAAAATGAGAGTTTGGAAGAGAAAGAGAAAAGGACAAAGAAAAGGAGAAGGACAAAGACAAAGATCAGATTCCAATCTGCTATGAGTGCAAGAAACTGGGACATATATGTCTTGACTGTCTAGAAGCCAAGAAAAAGATGATGAAGAGAAAGAAGAAGAAGGTAATGCTTGCAGCATTAAGTGACAGTGATGAATCTACATCCACTAAAGAGGATGAAGAAACAACAAAAACTGCTCATATCTGCTTTATGGGTTTGGAGGATGAGGTAACTACTTCTAAACCTAATTTAAAATTTACTTATGATGAACTTTATAATACTTTTTGTGAATTATTAGTAGAATATAAAAAAGCTAGTTTGAAAATAAAAAATTTGAAAAAACATTGTGATATGATTGAAAAGGATAAAAATGAAATTGGTGAAAGAAATAAGATTTTACAAAAAAAATTAAGTCTGGTTTGTGAAAGACTTAAGACTACTCAATTTGAAAAAGATGAGCTTCTTGAGAAAAATAAATATTTGCAAAATGAAAATGATGATTTGAAAAAGGAAGTTCAAAAGCTTAAACCTCTGGTTGAAAAATTGACCTTAAGTTCTAAAAACTTGAACTGATTTTGAAAGATCAAAGAGAGACAAATAACAAGTTTGGAATTGGTTATAAAGGCTCAACTTCAAATAAATTTTCTGCATCCACATCATATGCTCCTAAGTTCATTATTTCAAAATAATTTAGACCTAAAGTTGCATCATCATGTACTTTTTATTCAAAGCTAAGAATTGTATGCTATGCTTGCAATAATATTGGTCATAAAGCATTTAAGTATCATTTGAAATATAATGACAAGAAGAAAATCAAAAAAATTTGGATTCCAAAAGGAACCATTTCTACTAACTTGCAAGGACCCAAGAAAGCTTGGGTACCTAAATCTATTACTTGATTATTTTGCAGGGATGTCTTGTAGCCACAAATATAAAGAAAAGATGGTACCTTGATAGCGACTGTTCTAGATACATGACGGGTGACATTGATCAATTCTTCATCCTAGAACAAAAAGATGGTGGAATGGTAACCTTTGGTGATAATCGCAAAGGAAGGATAATCGGTATTGGTAAAATCAAAATTACTCCTTCTACATTTATTGAGAATGTGCTACTTGTAGAAAAGTTAAAAAGCATAATCTTTTGAGTATTAGTCAGCTTTGTGATATTGGTTTTAATATTTTATTTAAGTTCTCAATGTGTATAATAGTTGATCCACTTGACTTTAGTACAAAATTCATTTAACAAAGACTTAGTAACATTTATGTAGTAGATCTTAATGATCTGGCCATGTTAAACAATACAAGTCTTGTAGCAATGAATGACAAGAGCAAGGAATCAAGTTTACTATGGCATAGGCGACTTGGACATGCTAGTATGGATACTATAGCAAAACTTATTTCAAAAGATATAGTTAAAGGTTTACCAAAATTCAAAGTAAATTTTGATTATGTTTGTGATGCTTGTCAATTAGGAAAAAAAGTGAGGGAGATTTTTAAATCTAAAAACATTATTTCTACTACTATACCCTTAGAGATACTTCACATGGACCTATTTGGACCTACTAGGACAACAAGCCTAGGTGGTATGAAATATGACCTTGTGATTGTAGATGATTTTTCAAGATACACATGGGTTTTATTCATTGCATATAAAGATGAGACTTCTAAAGTATTCAAAAGTTTTATAAAAGAGTTTCAAATCTGAAAAATCTTTCTATTATTTCTATTCATAGTGATCATGACAGTGAATTTGAAAATCAATATTTTGATCACTTTTGCACAAAGCACGATATTGATCACAACTTCTTAGCTCCTAGAACACCACGCAAAATGGTGTTATATAAAGAAAGAATCGAACTTTGGAAGAGATGTCCAGAACAATACTTTGCGAAGGAAATCTTCCAAAATACTTTTAGGCAGAAGCTTTAAATATCGCTTGCTATATTTTGAACAGAGTTTTAATTAGACTTATCATTAGAAAAATTCCCTATGAACTGTGGAATAATAGAAAGCCTAATATCAATTATTTTCATGTTTTTAGCTATAAATGTTTTGTTCTTAATAATGGTAAAGATAACCTTGGTAAATTTGATGCAAAATCTGATGAGGCTATTTTTCTTGGATATTCTTTAAATAGTAAAGCCTATCAAGTTTTCAACAAAAGAACTTTGATTGTGAAATAATTAATATATGTTGTTTTCAATGAATCTGACATTACATCTTCTAGAAAAGAAGATCGTACTGATGATGATGCAGGTACACTAGAATATGGACTGAAGGATTTGACTCTCAAAGACAAACAAACAAGTAAACAACGTGAAGAAGAGGTAAGCAAGAATCATGATGATATACCTAAAGAATGGAGGTATGTACACTCATAACCCAAAGATTTAATTATAAGAGATCCATCTCAAGGTGTTAGAACTAGAGCTGCACATAGAGATACACATGACTTGATCGCTTTTGTTTCTCATGTATAACCTCACACTATAGAAGAAGCTGAAACTGATCCTAATTGGATGTTAGCTATGCATGATGAGTTAAACCAATTTAGGAGAAATAATGTTTGGACTCCAGTAGAAAGACCTAATGACTATCTTATTACAAGTACTAGATGGGTTTATAAAAATAAACTTGATGAGCAAGGAAATGTAATTAGGAATAAGGCTAGACTGGTAGCTCAAGGTTACAATCAAGAAGAGGGAATAGATTTTAATGAGACCTATGCACCAGTAGCTAGGCTAGAGGCTATTAGATTACTACTAGCATATGCATGCTTTCTGAATTTCAAATTATTTTAAATGGACGTAAAGAGTGTATTTTTAAATGATTTTTTATCTGAAGAAGTTTTTATCGAACAACCACCGGGTTTTATCGATCACACATTTCCAAATCATGTTTTCAAATTGAATAAAGCTTTGTATGGTCTTAAACAGGCACCTAGAGCCTGGTATGACAAATTAAGTAAGTTTTTAATTGAAAATGATTTTGTAAGAGGTAGTGTTGACACTATACTATTTATTCAAAAAAAAGATAATGATATTTTAGTTTTTCAAATTAATGTTGATGATATAATATTTGGATCTACTGATGAATCTTTGTGTCAAGACTTTGCTAAGTTAATGCAGGGTGAATTTGAAATGAGTTTGATGGATGAGCTGAGTTACTTCCTTGGGCTTCAGATCAAACAATCAAAGAAAGGTATCCTGATCAACCAGGCCAAATATATCAAAGAGATTATTAAAAAGTTTGGTATGGAATCAAGCAAAGAAATTGGAACACCCATGAGTCCTACATGTAGACTTGATAAAGATGAAAATGGCACAAATGTTGATCAAAAACCGTATAGAGGTATGATCAGTTTTTTACTTTATTTAACAGCTAGTAAACCTGATATTTTGTTTAGTGTTTGTATATGTGCATGTTTTCAATCTAATCCAAAAGAGTCACACATCATAACTGTTAAAAAAATCATTAAGTATCTTAAAGGCACATGCAATCTAGGATTATGGTATTCTAAGAATTCATCTTTAAAATTGATTAGTTATTCTGATGCTGGTTATGGAGGCTATAAAATTGATAGAAAAAGCACAAGTGACACTTGTCAATTTCTAGGTGTCAACTTGATTTCATGGCACTGTCATAAACAGAACTTTGTAGCACTATCTACTGCTGAGGTAGAATATATGGCTATGGAGAGCTATTGTGCACAAGTGTTGTGGATCAAACAACAACTAAAAGATTATGGTATTGTCCAATCTAAAATTTTTATTAAATGTGATAACAGTAGTGCTATTAATTTATCTAGAAATCTAATTCAGTATTCTCGAACTAAGCATATAGAAATTAGACATCATTTCATTCGAGATCATGTTTTAAATAATGTTGTTGAATTTGTACCTACTGAAGATCAACTTGCAGACATTTTTACTAAACCCCTTAGTCAAGATAGATTTGACAAGATTAGAGATGAATTAGGCCTGTGTGACCCATTCTGAATGCTTTGACCTAATTTTTTTTAAAAGAATTAAGAAAAAATTATCTAGACATTTCAAAATTCCTTCTAGAGCATATGACTACCTCCTTTAGTAGTAAGAAATCCGTAAAACTTTATTTTATCATGTTTTGAGTTTTGACCTAGATTTGGGCTCGAGTCGACTTGAGCCACCTGCTGTTTCAACGAGCCGACTCGAGAGTCGGCCAAGGCTTTTTAAATAGGGCATCATAGGTTTAAATTTGATATTTCTTTTCGTCCTTCTTATTTTCCCTTAGCCATTTCCTTTTCCTAACCTAAGAAAAGCTCCTATAACACCTCTACACCCTTCCAAAACCCTAATCTAACTTAGATGGCTCCTAGGAAAGCCGTGGCAAAGAAGGCTTGGAAGGTTGTTCGGTCAGTGGCAGAGGAAAGGAGGACCAAACAGAGGCTTGATATTTCAAATCTGTCAGAGGAACAATAAGAAGAGCATGAAGAGGAACAAGAAGCTCCAAGGCACGTAATTTTGATGGAAAATAGGCAAGTAACCCCAGGTCGATGCATTGATTTCTCATTTTTAGAATAAGAGAGCTTGAAAATTAGTTATTGGTTAGTTGGACAAGGTTGGAAGGATTTTTGCATGCTTAATCTTCCTACATATCCTATTCTTGTTAGATAGTTTTTCGTGAATATGCCTTTGGGTGCTTTTCATATTGAATCTACTATGAAGGGGAAACACATTGAGATCAGTGAGCAAAAATTGTCTAATGTTCTTCAAATACCTAAAGAGGGAGAAGGTTATTTAGTATTGAAGGACAAACAGAAAATACTGAGAATTATACTGGAAAGGACTAATATGACTGGTGTGATACATGTTAGAGCCAACCAACTCTCATTGGAGATGAAGTTGCTACATAATATCATTAGCCACATCTTTCTATCTCGGACTGGGAGATTCAACTGGGTAAGCGAGAGAGACCTAGTCTTTATGAGATGTTTAGTTGAGGGGGAGGCCCTCAATTTATCTTTTATATGTTGTCACAAATGAGGGAAGCTGCTCGTAGGGAACGAGCATGTATTCCATACGGCATGGTGTTTACTTTACTATTTCAGGATGCTCATGTTGATTTGTCTAGAGAAGACAGCAGACCAGTATTGCATACAGACAAATACAACTTAAAATCCTTGACCAAGATGGGATTCTTAAAGGTTGAGGGTCACTGGATTACGAAGAGTTCAAGGCTTCCAGTGACTCATTCTGATGATGATTCAGGAGAGGATGATCAGGCAGCACAGGGACAGGATGCCGAGGCAGAGTCACATGTTGACGAGGCTGGACCTTCAGAGCCAACTCCTTTTATATCAAGATCACCTGTCAGAGGATCGATTGCTGTTGAATCAGGTGATGACGATAGACTACAACACATAATGGATGAGATCTCTAGTCTTCAGAGAGGGAGATCAGAGACTGATGCTAGGATATCTGTACTTCAGTCAGAGATATATCAGATATTTTAGGACATTCTGACTATTCTTCAGCAGATTACAATAGCCAGTCACTCTACACCTACTCCTACAGCAGCACAGGACATTGGCACAGATTGTGGACAGGGAGAGGCAGTACACATCACTGACATTCCTTCAGCTACTACTCTTGCTGAGGCTGGGATTGGTACTGAGGTTCTGAGTTCTGATGTTGGAGACACTCCGTGTTGACTCCACTAATTGATTTTGATGATAAGAAAAATAGTTAAGTATAATTTGAGGACTAATGATTTGCTTTAAGTGTGTTTTCATTAAAAGGATGCTCACAAAATTTGAAGAAATCCAATTGTGTTGAAGAACCAAGTTTGAATGGAATGATTACACAAAACAAGACTTGGACACTCAAAGAATTGGTTGAATGGATGACTAAGGCAAATGGAAACATGTTACAGCATAAGTTTAGCAATTTCTGCACCTTTTTGATGATGTATCGACTCAAGGTATCGACACATGACATGATGTGTCTATACATGAAGATGGTGTGTCGACTCAGACCGGCATGCAGCGAAATTTCAAATGGTACAGATGATGTGTCGACACATGAACCTTATGTGTCGACTCAAAGTATCAACACATGGATCAACATATCGCCTAAGAATTTCAAGCCACAGAACTTGCAGAAGTTGAAGGAACAGTTGATGTGTCAACACACGGACCTAATGTGTCGACTCAATTGAGAATGTGTCGACTCAGCTGATTTTTTCAGAGAATCTAAATGGAACATTTTGAACTTGTGTCGACTCAAGAAAAACATGTGTCGACCTAATGTGTCGACACATGAAGAGGAAGTGTCGACACATGGAGTTCTAACAATAGTAATGGCTAGTTTTTCCAAGTGTAGAACTCTCCCAAATGCCCTCCAATGACTAGTTTTTCAAGTATAATGGCTAGATTTCAGTTTTGGGGGCTTGGGAAGGTATATAAAGGCTCCAAATCAAATCAAGACAACAACAAATTCAACATTTTCAACTATTCACAAATGTATTGAATATCCAAAAGGAGTTTAAAGAGAAAAGAAGTGAGAAGAGCCTTAACTCCTATTCATTCAAAGCTCAACCACTCTCAAGCAAAGGGAAGCCTTCAAGCATTTAAAGCTATCAAGTGCATTGAAGATCATTCAATCTTGGGCATTCAAAAGGCTTCAACAAGAGAAAAGCAACACTACATCGAGCTACATCGATCTATTTATTTTTATTAAAAGCTTACATTGGTTCTTTATTTCTCCATCTTTTATCTTATAAAGGTTATTGGTTAGCCTATTGGAAAACCAAGTGATGTTGTTGGTAAGCCTTGAAAACCAATTAGGTTGGTGGTTAGCTTGCAAAACCCCTAAGGTTTTTTGTTAGCCCAGAAAATCAAGGGAGGTTTTTGGTTAGCCTTGTGAAAACCAATTAGGTTCTTGGTTAGCCCATAAAACCAAGTGAGGTTGTGACTTGTGAGCATTGTAAAAATAAGTTGGGTTTTGATTAGTGAGCCCGAAAAACTAATTGGCTGTAATCATTGGATTATAGTGAATTTTCAAGGAGATCTTGGGGAGTGGATGTAGGTGCATTGTTGGCACCGAACCACTATATATTGTTGTGTTTGTGATTGCTTGTTCTCTTCCTCCTTGCTCTTTATATTTCGCTTATTGCCTTTAATTTCCGCTGCACCTTTATATTAGAGCATTGCACTTAAATCACTATACCTTGTTGAATTGAATTGCACATCTTGTCTTGCGAAGTTTGCTACTTGTTTTATCAAGCTTAGCTTTAAATTTTTGAAACCCAATTCACCCCCCCTCTTGGGTTGCTCTCTGGGCAATAAGTGGTATCGAGCCTTGTTCTCAGTTTATAGGCTTTACCATCTTGAGTAAAGATCTATGGCAACCCCAATTGGTACTAGTGTAGTTGAGGGACAAGCCTCAAATAGACCTCCATTTTTAATGGTGCGAATTACATTTATTGAAAAACTAGGATGATAATTTATATGTATTCTATAGATTACAATTTATAGAAAGTTGTTGATAAAGGTCCTCATGTTCCTTCGGTGGTGGTTAATGGTGTTTCCATCCTAAAACTTGAAGAGGATTGGGATGAAAATGATATTAAACAATCCGAGATCAATGCTAAGGCAATGAATCTCTTGTATTATGCATTAGATCCTAGTGAGTTCAATAGGATATCTACATGCATGTCTACCATAGAAATATGGGACACACTTGAAGTTACTCACGAGGGTACCGATCAAGTGAAGAACACTAAGGTCAATATGTTAGTGCACACATATGAGATATTCCAGATGGAACCAAATGAATCTATTACTGATATGTATGCTCGTTTTACAAATATTGTAAATGCTATGAGGAGTCTTGGTAAAGTCATATCTAATGCTGATCTTGTGAATAAAATTCTTAGGTCACTACCGATGTCATGGGATCTAAAGGTGACCGCAATTCAAGAGACAAAAGATGTAGACAAGCTTCCACTTGAGCAGCTAGTAGGATCACTCATGACCTATGAGCTTAACTTGAAACAGAAATCAATGGACTTGGATAAAAAGAAGAAGGGGATCGCTTTTAAATCAAATGTTCAAGAAGAATCCTTGATTGAAGAGTTCGATGATGATGAAGAAGAAGAAGGTGAAGAAGCCCTCCTTGCCTGAAAATTTAGAAGATTCATGAAGAGGAGGAAGTTTCCCTACAAAAGAAAATTTCAATCCAAGGAAAAGGGAAAGGAAAAAGAAAAAGAGAAAGAAAAAGAAAAGGAGAAGGAAGTACCTATATGCTTCGAGTGCAAGAAGCCTGGGCACTACAAATTTGATTGTCCTCTCCTCAAGAAATCAAGGAAGAAACTAAGAAAGCAATGATGGCCACGTGGAGTGATAGTGAAGACTCTAGTTTAGAAGAAGAGCAGACTGAAATTGCAAATCTCTGCTTCATGGCACATTAGGATAACGAAGAGGTATATTCTGACTCTAAAGTTGATTTTACTTTTGATGAGCTTAGAGGTGCTTTTGAAGAATTGATGCATGATTATAAGTTAGTATTATCTGAAAATAAAAAATTAAAAAAGTATGCTAATAGTTTCTCATTAGAAAATAATTTTTTACTTAATGATGTTAGTTCTTTGAAAACTAAGCTAGATGTTTTGGAAAAGAAGAATAATGCTTTAGCTATGGAAAATGAAGTTCTAAAAAGACCTAAACATGTTGTTTCTAACAATGATCTTTTAAAGAAAAACAAGGATTTGGAACTTGAAAATGAAAAATATAAAAATGAACTTGAGAAAGTTAAACCTTTTGTTGATAAGTTCACCTTTAGTTCATAAAAGTTGAATTTACTTTTAAACAATCAAAGAGTAGTTTTCAACAAGGCAGGGTTAGGATATAAATCCCAAAAGCAACAAAAGTATTTCAAAAACTTTTTTGTACCTGCATCATCCAGTATCACTTGTTTTACTTGCAAAAAATTAGGTCATAAATCATATCAATGCAATTTTAGAAAAATTATATCTTTTGGTAAAGTATGGGTTCCAAAAGGAACCATTTTGAATGCTAACCCGAAAGGACCCAAGTTAGCTTGGGTACCTAAAAACAAAGCTTGATCTTATTGCAGGTGTGTCTTGCAACCAAGGAAAACAAACTAATTTGGTATCTTGATAGTGGTTGCTCAAGGCACATGACTGGAGATGTGAAGCAACTCACTTCTCTTGAAGCTTTGAATGGAGGGAGTGTGACCTTTGGTGATAATGATAAAGGTAAAATCATTGGAATTGGTAAGATTCACATAACTCCTTCTAATAATATTAGTAATGTACTTCTAGTAGATGGTTTAAAGCATAATGTCTTAAGTATTAGTCAGTTTTGTGATAAAGGTTTTCAAGTAGTTTTCAAATCATCATATTGCATGATTTCTAGTCCAGATTTAAATAGAGTACAATTCATTGGAAAAAAGCATGGAAATATTTATCTTGTAGATCTTGATGATCTATCTTTATATAGTGGAGAATGCCTTGTTACAATGAATTCTACCAAAGAAGAGACTAGTTGGTTGTGGCATAGAAGGTTAGGGCATGCTAGTAAGTACCTTATTTCAAAACTTTGCAAAAAGAATTTAATTAGAGATTTACCTGAAATCAGTTATGAAAAAGATAGAATTTGCTAAGTATGTCAATTTGGAAAACAAGTCAAAACTTCTTTTAAACCAAAAGGATTTGTAACTACTAGCAGACCACTTGGACTACTCCATATGGATCTCTTTGGACCAACTAGAACATCAAGTCTAGGAGGCAAGAGATATGGATTAGTTATTGTGGATGATTTTTTGAGATTTACTTGGATTTTCTTTTTAACACAAAAAGATGAATCTTTTTCAGTATTCATAAAGTTTTATAGAAAAGGTTCAAACGAAAAAGATGTTTCAGTCATTTGTATTCGTAGTGATCATGGAACCGAATTTGAAAATCAAGATTTTGAGAATTTTTGTAATGAAAAAGGCATAGAACACAATTTCTCTACACCTAGGATATCTCAGCAAAATGGGATAGTAGAAAAGAAAAATCACACTTTAGAAGAAATGGCACGCACTATGCTTTGTGAAAATAATTTGCCAAGGTATTTTTGGGCTGAAGCTATAAATACAGCCTGTTATGTTTTGAATCGAGTTTTGATACGTCCTATTTTAAAGAAAACTCCATATGAGCTTTGGAACCAAAGAAAACCAACTTTGAAATATTTTTGAGTTTTTGGTTGTAAATGTTTTATTTTGAACAATGAAAAAGATCATCTAGGAAAGTTTGATGCCAAGTATAATGAAGGTATCTTCTTAGGATACTCTACATCAAGCAGGGCATATAGAGTATTTAACAAACAGACTTTAGCTATAGAAGAGTCAGTACATGTTGTATTTGAAGAATGTTTTAACAAGTCCTCAAGAAAAAAAGGATACATTTGATGAATGTGCAGGTGCTGACAAACTTTAGAAGCTGACATTGGATGATCAAGCTCAACCAAATGAAGAGAATCAGGATAAAGGTGAGAAAGAAGATGACACTCCAGTGCATCATGATCTACCTAAGGAGTGGAGGTATACTCATGGACACCCTAAGAAATTAATCTTAGGTGATCCATCTAAAGGGATAAGAACTCGAGCTTCTATTAGAAATGAATGTGATTACATAGCTTTTGTATCTCAAGTAGAACCTAAATGTTTTGAAGAAGCTGAAAAAGACTCTAATTGGATCAATGCTATGCAAGAAAAACTAATACAATTTGACAGAAATAATGTTTGGACACTTGTAGAAAGACCATCTAATGTTTCAATTATTGGCACTAAATGGATATTTAGGAATAAATTAGATGAAAATAGTTTTGTCATTAGAAATAAAGCTAGGCTAGTTGCTACAGACTACAATTAGGAGGAAGGGATTGACTTTGATGAAACCTTTGCTCCTGTTGCAAGACTTGAAGCAATTAGACTATTGTTAGCTTTTGCATGTTTCATGAACTTTATATTATTTCAAATGGATGTTAAGAGTGCTTTCTTAAATGATTTTATAAATGAAAAAGTTTTTGTTAAACAACCACCTAGATTTGAAAATCATGCACATCCTGATCATGTTTTCAAACTGCATAAAGCACTTTATGGATTAAAGCAAGCACCTAGAGCATGGTATGAAAGGTTAAGCAAATTTCTTATTGAAAATAAATTTTCTAGAGGAAATGTTGACAAAACACTATTTTTGAAAAGGAAAGACAATGATTTATTGGTAGTACAAATATATGTTGATAACACCATTTTCGGTGCTACTAATAAAACTCTTTGTCAAGAGTTTGCTAAGCTTATGCAAGGTGAGTTCGAGATGAGCATGATGGGAGAACTCAACTTCTTTCTTGGACTCTAGATCAAGCAAACTTCAGATAGTATCTTCATCAACCAAGCTAAGTACACAAGATAAATTATCAAAAAGTTTGGGATGGAGACTACTAAGTCAATAGGTACACCTATGAGCCCCTCATGTTAGATAAAGATGAAAATGGTAAATCTGTGGATCAGAAATTATATAGAAGCATGATATGCTCTTTACTGTATCTTACTGCTAGTAGACCAGATATTATGTTCAGTGTTTGCATGTGTGCTAGATATCATTCTGAACCTAAGGAATCACATCTTATGGCTGTTAAGTGCATTATTAGATATCTATCTGGTACTATTAGTATTGGTTTGTGGTATGCTAGAAATTCTTCTGCGAATTGATTGGATATTCTGATACAAACTTTGCTAGTTGTAGATTAGATAGAAAGAGTACTAGTGAAACTTGCCAATTTCTTGGGGTTAACTTAATCTCATAGTTTAGCAAAAAACAAACTTCAGTTGCACTATCCATAGCTGAGGCTAAGTATATTGCAGCAAAAAGTTGTTATGCTCAAATCTTGTGGGTTAAGCAACAACTTGAAGAGTTTGAAATCAAGTTGGCTAGAACTCCTATTAAATATGATAATACTGATGGGGTTTCAGGTGCACCGCAGCGGAAGTGTAATTTCAAAATGATGAAATTTGCACCGAAATCCCTTAGCCAAGATCTCCTTTTACTAATTAAAACATACATACTAACATTCAAACATAGATTGTTAGAATTAGAGTACCAACTTGCTATCGCTAATTCCAACAAAGTTGATGTTGAAGGGGCTGATTGAATTCACCAGGCGTCCAAGTGTCCGCCCTCCGATGGTGATCCACACAGAGCAGTGATCAAGACAACTCTATCTTCTTTTCAAAGGTTCCTTCTATTGAGTTCTTCTTCCTAGAACTCAATTGCTTGGACTATGGCTTGAATTCCTCCACACAAAGGCTTGCTTTCCTTTCCTTGACTCCTTCTCCTCCTTCCACCAAGACCTTGGCCCTTTAGACACCCTTGTCTTGAAGAAAAAGACCTTGTCCTAAGAGGACATAGGCTTGTCTTAAGTTGGAGGAGAAATTAAGACAATGATGTCTTAATGTATGAAAGAAAGGAAGAAATCAGAACTTCTTTCTTTTCTTTACCGTCGGAGACTTTTACTTTTATCTTGTTCAGTAGCAGAGTTTCGACAGAGGTTTACTCTGTAGAGGAAACAATGCAAGAGCAAGAAAAATAAAAGAGTCTTCAGGAGAGGAAGAAAGAAAAAGATTACATAATGTTCTGATTTTTCCCGACCCTTTAAATAGAAATCAGATAGGCGCCTACACACCTCTCCGTAATTTCTTTCTCACGCCCTTTCCAATTTCTCACGCCCCATCCTCCCATCTCATGGCCTTCCAGATTAAATCCCACGGCTCTTCTTAAAGGAAAAACCGCGGTGTTTTAAAAAGAAGGAAGTCGCGACTTTTCATCTCCGAAGAGATGTTACTTCGCGCGCCCGGGAGGAGTTAGCGCTTTCTTTCTTTCTCAAAATCCCATCAGCCGTTGGATTCTCATCCAAGGGGGGAGAGAAGGTGCGCTAATCACTTAAGAAGGAGGCCGCCCAAATAAAAACATCGGAGAATTTTATTTGGGGCGCGCCAAGAGTCCATGCGCCATGGACTCTTCCTTAAGGCGCGCCAAGAGTCCATATGCGCATGGACTCTTGGTGTTTGGCGTGAAAAACAAAAGGGGGCGGGTGGGGAGGCTAGCCAAGCTACATGGCTAGCCAATAGGGTTAGCCACATTCCCATTTTTCTTAATCAAGGTCTAATTAGGTCCAATTAGAACCCAATTTGAACCAATCCGAAACCCTAATTCGAATCCGATCCGAATAGAAGCTAGGGCTTGCAACACCTGCTAGAGTGTTATCTTGCAAAGACAATTTAATTCCAAATTAAATTCTTGATCAATCCTCTTAAGTGTGTGACCCATTGGGTTCCACATCTAGCCAGCAGTGGGTTCGAATACAAGTTGACCTAATTTGATTAGAACTCTTTCTAATCGATTTAGGTCAAACCGGGCTTACCCGAATCGATCAATTAGGATTCTTCCTAACATGTGATCTTTGAACTTGATCAACCCACAAGACAAGATTGACGTCTAGCAACGTGTCATGTCTACCCGGAAGATATGGAAATTCTGGTGAAATACCAAAATTACCCTTTAGTAGAGAGTTACCGTATAATTAAATCTTTCGATCAGCCTGCACCCAAAATATAACTATGGATATGGATATATGTCAAATCCAATATTATATTTGTTTCTAGCTCAATCTTATAATGATGATTCGATTATCTTGATATTAGAAACCATCTCTAATATCTTTACTTTGATCAAAGATTCCCTGAATCATCATACGATTGTTGACTAGCTGGATGCAATCTCCTCTTACTAAGAGTGATCGATTCCTTGTTGACCTACTCATTACCTTCATATTCAATTCACCATTCCCAGTATCAATCCTGTGCATGTCTCAGTGTCATGATTAGGATTGAACCAAAGGATGGGTTCATGTACATAAGGTACTTATGGCAGTCTCAGGTCAAAAGATTACTTGTACCACTCCCACTATGAGAACCTTCTATTGACATGTAGCTAAGACTCCATTAGATGTTCTCAAGTTGGATCATATCAGTGAACTCATTCTCCAATGAGCACCCACATCCCAGTATTAGTGTCATACACAAGTGACTGTGAGAGCAGTCACCCTTTCCAGTATACCCGGGGTGTGCTAGTCTTATCGGAAAACCCTGATCCCCTACTCAGGGTTCCTTTGACTAGGAATACTTTAGATTAAGGTTTTAAGATTTTAGGTCTCACTGGTATGATCTCATCATAACCCTAAAATCATAGCCCTAATCTATGGGGTTCATCATATAATAAACACAGCGTATGATGAAAAATAATGCCTTTATTTAGAAAATTATCAATTACAATGGTTTGGGAGATACAACAGAGATTGGTTTGTAGGGCATATCCCTTTCAATCTCCCACTTGCACTAAAGCCAATCGCCTTTGAATCTTAATCCCATACATTCTAGGTGGCGATCAAAATCTCGCTGTGGTAGAGCCTTAGTGAACGGGTCTGCTACATTGTTCTTTGTATCAACTCTATCTATGTAGACATCTTGTCTCTCTACTATTTCTCGGACAAGATGGAAGCGTCTCAGAATGTGCTTGGACTTATGATGAGCTCTTGGTTCCTTAGCTTGAGCAACGGCCCCAGTGTTGTCACAGTAAAGTGGCACTGGGTTTTCAATTTGAGGAACAACACCCAACTCTGTGATGAACTTCTTCATCCAGACTGCTTCCTTGGCGGCTTCACTAACAGCTATGTATTCTGCCTCTGTGGTTGAGTCAGCTACAGTCTGCTGCTTGGTACTCTTCCAACTCACTGCTCCACCATTTAGGGTAAAAACATATCCCGAAATGGATTTGCTATCATCAGGGTCTGATTGAAAACTAGAATCAGAATAAGCTTCTAGTTTAAGATCAGAACCACCATAAACCAAAAAAATATCCTTAGTCCTTCTTAGGTACTTAAGAATATTTTTAACTGCTTTCCAATGATCCTCTCCTGGATCAGCCTGAAACCTACTGACAATGCCTAAAGCATATGCCACATCAGGCCTGGTACATAACATGGCATACATTATGGATCCTATTGCCGAAGCATAGGGTATAGAATTCATTCTATCTCTTTCTTCAGGTGTCTTAGGAGACATCCTTTTAGAAAGATGTATGCCTTGACTCATAGGAAGATAACCTCTTTTACTTCCTTCCATGCTGAATCTTTTCAGCACTAAGTCAATGTACCTAGATTGGGATAAACCTAGCATCCTCTTAGATCTATCTCTATAGATCTTAATACCTAGTATATAGGATGCTTCTCCCAAATCTTTCATGGAAAACTGGTTTGATAGCCAAACCTTGACTGATTGCAACATTGGGATATCATTCCCAATGAGGAGTATGTCATCTACATACAGAACCAAGAAGACTATGGCACTCCCACTAGTCTTCTTATAAACACAGGGTTCATCCACATTTTTGATAAAACCAAATCTTTTAATAGTTTCATCAAAGCGGATGTTCCAACTCCTGGAAGCTTGCTTTAATCCATAAATGGATTTCTTCAGCTTGCATACTTGATTAGGTTTATTCTTTGAAATAAAACCTTCTGGCTGTGACATGTAGACTTCTTCCTCAAGGAAACCATTGAGGAATGCAGTTTTCACATCCATCTGCCATATCTCATAATCGTGGTATGCTGCTATAGCAAGTAAAATCCGAATTGATTTTAGCATGGCAACAGGTGAAAAAGTTTCATCATAATCAATTCCCTGTTTTTGTCTAAAACCTTTAGCCACTAATCTGGCTTTATAGGTTTCAACTTGGCCATCAGCCCCAATCTTTTTCTTATAGACCCATTTACACCCAATAGGATTAACACTCTCTGGTGCATCAACCAAAGACCATACTTGGTTTACATACATAAAGTCTACTTCGGATTCCATGGCTTCTTGCCATTTATCTGAGTCAGTACTCAAGATAGCTTCCGTATAGGTCAGAGGTTCATCATTTTGAATGACTTGAGCTTCATTATTTTCAATAATAAACCCATACCTCTCAGGTGCCCGTGGCACTCTGTCAGACCTACGAGGAGGAGTTTTGTGTTCTGGTTCTGTCCTAACTATATGTTCTAATGGTTGAGAATTGTCTATCTGTATTTCTTGCACTTCTCCAAGTTCAATTTTTCTACCATTGCCCTTTTCCAAAATGAACTCTTTTTCTAGAAAAGTGGCATGCCTGCTAACAAAAATCTTTTGTTCAGTAGGATGGTAGAATAGATATCCTCTACCTTCTTTAGGATATCCTACAAATAGACATTTATCCGCTCTAGGTTCCAACTTATGTCCAAAATTTCTTTTAACATAAGCTGGACATCCCCATACCTTAAAATATTTAAGATATGGTTTCTTTCCACTCCAAATTTCATATGGAGTATTAACAACGAATTTAGAAGGTACCTTGTTCAGAATATAAACAGCAGTTTCTAGGGCATGACCCCAGAAAGAAATGGGCAAATTTGTGAAGCACATCATGGATCGTACCATATCTAATAAGGTACGATTCCTCCTTTCAGCTATACCATTTAGCTGTGGTGTATAAGGAGGGGTCCATTCAGAAAGGATTCCATTAACTTTAAGATAGTCTAAAAACTCCGTGGATAAGTATTCTCCTCCTCGATCAGAACGAAGAACTTTAATACTTTTCCCGGTTTGTTTTTCGACCATACTTTGATACTCCTTAAATTTATCAAAGGCTTCAGATTTGTGTTTCATAAGATACACATATCCGAACCTAGATAAATCATCTGTAAAAGTGATAAAATATGAGTATCCTCCTCTGGCCTGAGTTGTCATTGGGCCACATACATCAGTATGTATAAGTCCTAATAACTCAGTTGACCTTTCCCCATGTCCAGTGAATGGAGTTTTTGTCATCTTACCCATGAGACATGATTCGCAAGTTCCTAATGATTCATACTTATAAGGATCAAGGAATTTTTCCTTGTATAACTTGCTAATCCTAGACTCATTAACATGACCAAGTCTATGATGCCAAAGTAAAGTATCATTAAAGTCTTTTCTTTTCCTTTTAGTATTGACATGAAAAATACTATCATTGGAAGAAAGAGTTAAGAGCCCATTGCTAAATATGCCAGAACAAATAATTTTATTAGATAACATTATTGAGCAACCAGTGCTCGTTACATCCATTACATATCCTTGTTTTAATAACAAAGGAATAGATATAATGTTCCTAATAATCTTTGGCATATAGTAACAATTCTCTAGCTCCAAGATCTTCCCTGAAGGCAACTTCAGAATATAGGTCCCTACAGCTTCTGCTTGGATGATATCACCACCAGCACCGTAGAGATTGAAGTCGCCTTCCTTCAATACTTTAAGCTTGTGGAGGTCCTGCAAAGATTTGCATATATGGTAACCACAAGCGGTATCCAATACCCAAGTATTTGATATAGACGAATTTAATGTCAATATAGTATGTATCTCATACATACCTTTTGGTGCGTCTGCCGTACCAGGCTTCACAGTTGCAAGGTAAGCCTTGCAATTCCTTTTCCAATGTCCCGCTTTGCCGCAAAAGAAACAGGTTGACTGTTTTGAGACCTTCTTTCCTTTCTTGTTCTTATTGATGCCACCCTTAGGGTTTAGTCTCCTGCTAAAACCCTTTTTGCCTGATTTCTTCTTATTGGTCTTATCAACAAGAAGAAGTGGAGCCTTTTCTTTCTTAACATGGCTCTCTGCTATTTTTAACATATTTAACAGCTCAGGCAAGGAAGTGTTCAGTTTGTTCATGTGATAATTCAAGACAAACTTAGAAAATGACTCTGGGACTGATTGCAGGATTAAATCCTGATTCAGCTCCCCATCCATAATAAACCCTAATTGACCTAATCTGGTGATTAAGTCAATTACCTTCAGGACATGATCCTGAACGGATGTACCCTCTGTCATCCTAGCACGGAATAACTGCTTAGATATTTCGTATCTAGCAGTTCTGCTTTGTTCTCCATAAAGCTCCTTTAAATTGAGCATTATGGATTGAGTATCCATGCTTTCATGCTGCCTCTGTAACTCATTGGTCATAGAGGCCAGTATGATACACTTGACAGTGAGGGAGTCATTCTGCCATATTTTGTATGTGGCCATATCTTCCTGTGTGGCATCATCCCCTAGTGGATTAAGATTAGGGGTATCAAGAATATAAGAAAGTTTTTCTGAACTCAGTACAATCTTTAAGTTTCTCAACCAGTCCACATAGTTTGGACCAGTCAATTTGTTGGTATCTAAGATGCTTCTCAGTGATAATGAAGATGCCATTTATCTACATTTAATTAAGAACAATACATAAGCAAACAACCATGAAATGACTTACATAATTAAATTAGGTCTTCAATTTAATTATGTCTCCCACTATTTTATCAAAAATCATAGCCCTCACTATGATAATCGAGAAGAACCCTGATCGGTTTTCTTAGTGAGATCGAGATCCTTATAATTTATAAAAGATCTTGCAGACAACACAACAAATCTTTTATAAGTTCTAAGGTAGGAAACTCTTCCAATTATATCTCATATAATTCTCAAAAATAACTTGGCCTCTAGAACATTATAAGTCTTGCAGAAAACACAACAAACCATAATGTTCTAGTTAAGTCAAGACCCTTTCATTTCTATACAGTCAATATTCAAATATAATGCCCTTGTAGATAACACAACAAGGCATTATACTGAATATACTGTAAGCATATTTTGCACTAGACCAATATTATGTCAATCACCCTATTAGGTCTTGCAGACAACACAACAAACCTAATGTGGTTCATAACACAGTAATGATCCAGCATGAAGGAAGGCCAACATATAGCATTTTTTAACACTAAGCATATAAGTCAAGATTTAAATATAATCAAATCGGCCAGGCAAGTGGAAGAGATGTGGGAGTCCCCCCGTTGCTTTCCTAGACACCAATAAAAATTGGCCAGGTCAGTCAACGGAACCAATTAAAAACCACGATTCTCTTTACCTTCCCAGAACCACCTTTCTAGACACCGAATGATCAATTGTTCATCATGACTAGTGATGCTTATTAGTTAAATATGCTATGACTTAATATGATTTTAAGAAGAGGGCTTTATAAAATTGCCAGCACATTCTTACATAAAAACATATCATAATGATATCACTCTGATAAACATATATGTGCTAAGTGTGTCATCATACTAGGACAACCATTTACCACATAATGGATCCACCATTATGCCAGGGCAACCTTATTTCAGTATGATGACTTCAAAACTAATCATATCTCTATAATAATTAGGGTTTGAGTGAAAAACCCTAATTAGTGGCATACATCAAAACATTAATTATCATATATGCATTCCTTAAATTATGCTAAGTGTATCAGCATTCAAGGGTTTAAAACCCTAATTTCGATACTACAACAAAAATGCATATCATATGTTTTAACTGTAATAAGGATGGCTCTGATACCACTGATGGGGTTTCAGGTGCACCGCAGCGGAAGTGTAATTTCAAAATGATGAAATTTGCACCGAAATCCCTTAGCCAAGATCTCCTTTTACTAATTAAAACATACATACTAACATTCAAACATAGATTGTTAGAATTAGAGTACCAACCTGCTATCGCTAATTCCAACAAAGTTGATGTTGAAGGGGCTGATTGAATTCACCAGGCGTCCAAGTGTCCGCCCTCCGATGGTGATCCACACAGAGCAGTGATCAAGACAACTCTATCTTCTTTTCAAAGGTTCCTTCTATTGAGTTCTTCTTCCTAGAACTCAATTGCTTGGACTATGGCTTGAATTCCTCCACACAAAGGCTTGCTTTCCTTTCCTTGACTCCTTCTCCTCCTTCCACCAAGACCTTGGCCCTTTAGACACCCTTGTCTTGAAGAAAAAGACCTTGTCCTAAGAGGACATAGGCTTGTCTTAAGTTGGAGGAGAAATTAAGACAATGATGTCTTAATGTATGAAAGAAAGGAAGAAATCAGAACTTCTTTCTTTTCTTTACCGTCGGAGACTTTTACTTTTATCTTGTTCAGTAGCAGAGTTTCGACAGAGGTTTACTCTGTAGAGGAAACAATGCAAGAGCAAGAAAAATAAAAGAGTCTTCAGGAGAGGAAGAAAGAAAAAGATTACATAATGTTCTGATTTTTCCCGACCCTTTAAATAGAAATCAGATAGGCGCCTACACACCTCTCCGTAATTTCTTTCTCACGCCCTTTCCAATTTCTCACGCCCCATCCTCCCATCTCATGGCCTTCCAGATTAAATCCCATGGCTCTTCTTAAAGGAAAAACCGCGGTGTTTTAAAAAGAAGGAAGTCGCGACTTTTCATCTCCGAAGAGATGTTACTTCGCGCGCCCGGGAGGAGTTAGCGCTTTCTTTCTTTCTCAAAATCCCATCAGCCGTTGGATTCTCATCCAAGGGGGGAGAGAAGGTGCGCTAATCACTTAAGAAGGAGGCCGCCCAAATAAAAACATCGGAGAATTTTATTTGGGGCGCGCCAAGAGTCCATGCGCCATGGACTCTTCCTTAAGGCGCGCCAAGAGTCCATATGCGCATGGACTCTTGGTGTTTGGCGTGAAAAACAAAAGGGGGCGGGTGGGGAGGCTAGCCAAGCTACATGGCTAGCCAATAGGGTTAGCCACATTCCCATTTTTCTTAATCAAGGTCTAATTAGGTCCAATTAGAACCCAATTTGAACCAATCCGGAACCCTAATTCGAATCCGATCCGAATAGAAGCTAGGGCTTGCAACACCTACTAGAGTGTTATCTTGCAAAGACAATTTAATTCCAAATTAAATTCTTGATCAATCCTCTTAAGTGTGTGACCCATTGGGTTCCACATCTAGCCAGCAGTGGGTTCGAATACAAGTTGACCTAATTTGATTAGAACTCTTTCTAATCGATTTAGGTCAAACCGGGCTTACCCGAATCGATCAATTAGGATTCTTCCTAACATGTGATCTTTGAACTTGATCAACCCACAAGACAAGATTGATGTCTAGCAACGTGTCATGTCTACCCGGAAGATATGGAAATTCTGGTGAAATACCAAAATTACCCTTTAGTAGAGAGTTACCGTATAATTAAATCTTTCGATCAGCCTGCACCCAAAATATAACTATGGATATGGATATATGTCAAATCCAATATTATATTTGTTTCTAGCTCAATCTTATAATGATGATTCGATTATCTTGATATTAGAAACCATCTCTAATATCTTTACTTTGATCAAAGATTCCCTGAATCATCATGCGATTGTTGACTAGCTGGATGCAATCTCCTCTTACTAAGAGTGATCGATTCCTTGTTGACCTACTCATTACCTTCATATTCAATTCACCATTCCCAGTATCAATCCTGTGCATGTCTCAGTGTCATGATTAGGATTGAACCAAAGGATGGGTTCATGTACATAAGGTACTTATGGCAGTCTCAGGTCAAAAGATTACTTGTACCACTCCCACTATGAGAACCTTCTATTGACATGTAGCTAAGACTCCATTAGATGTTCTCAAGTTGGATCATATCAGTGAACTCATTCTCCAATGAGCACCCACATCCCAGTATTAGTGTCATACACAAGTGACTGTGAGAGCAGTCACCCTTTCCAGTATACCCGGGGTGTGCTAGTCTTATCGGAAAACCCTGATCCCCTACTCAGGGTTCCTTTGACTAGGAATACTTTAGATTAAGGTTTTAAGATTTTAGGTCTCACTGGTATGATATCATCATAACCCTAAAATCATAGCCCTAATCTATGGGGTTCATCATATAATAAACACAGCGTATGATGAAAAATAATGCCTTTATTTAGAAAATTATCAATTACAATGGTTTGGGAGATACAACAGAGATTGGTTTGTAGGGCATATCCCTTTCAAATACCAGTGCCATTTGCTTGACTAAAAATCTTGTTCAACACTTTAGAAGCATCACATTGAAATTAGACATCACTTTATTAGATATCATATTGAAAACAATGATATTTTGCTTGAGTTTATATGTACTGAATTTCAATTAGCTGATAATTTAACTAAACCTCTATTGGAAGGTCGATTCTGTATGATTAGAAGAGAGCTCGGGATCATCAATCCCTTTGATTAAATCTTTTTTCCAAATTTGACTCAAATTAGATCTATTCAACCTTATTTTTGATAAATCGTGATTAATCATTGATGATTTGACTTCAAATACATGTTACTTCAATTGATTTTGATCATTAGTGAAATTCTAATTTTTCCAGTTTTTAAGTCGATGTGTCGACATATGCGTGAGTCGACACATGCCCGATGGGAAACTGAGATTTTAAAGATTTTCGAATCATTTTTTCCCCAAAATTCATTCTCCTCCGAGCTGACACGTCGATTCCAGGTATCCATACTGTTCATCCTCCCATTTCTTGGTTTTTAGCCATGGATTTCTTGGATTTGAGACTTTGGTAGCCATTTTTGTTGGAAATCCTCTTAGGTTTTAGCTCCTAAACCCTAGAAACTCCATATTTCCACCAAAAACCTTGCCTAAACCTTGATTATTGACAATGGGTCCTCGTAAACAAGTTGTTCGCCGACTGCGTTAGTCACAGCATAAAGAAGAGCGGAGAATGAAGGCACAACACGAGTCTAGGGCTCCGGATCCGCCAGCACGATAGTTGTTTGTACCTTCTAGTCGGATGAGCTCCAAGACAGTGGTTGGAGGATGCTGAGTAGACTTCTCTTTCTTGGACCCACAGCATTTTCGGATAGGATAGTGGATCCGACGTGCTGGTTTAGCATCCTTCTGTTCGCTTAGCGAGAGATACTATCCCAGGCTGATGAGAGAGTTCTACGGATCACTTGCCCGTGGACCAGATGGCTGGATTGCTCAGGTCAGGGGACGGGATATTCCCATTTCAACAAAGATTCTGAGCAGGGTATGGGATATACCCATGATTGGATCAGTCATGGACAGTTTGTTGGACAGAGTTAGTGGGCTCTAGTATATTTTTGAGTCTGATATCTTACCAGAGGAAGCCATTGTTCCTGCTTCGAGACTGTCTATGGAGATGAGATTGCTACATCACATAGTTGCCCAGATTCTTCTATCGAAGACCGATCGATTTGACTACATTGCTAAGTGAGAGCTGCTCATGATGGTCTCCCTGATTCAGCAAACACCGATTTGTCTTCCTATTATGATGATCCATCAGATTATTGAGGCAGCATCTAGCCAGCAGCTCTGCTTGCCGTATGGCATGTGTTTGACGACTCAAAGAGTATGGAGTCAGCTTCCAGGATGAGCCTTATCGTACTTTGATCCATACCGATGTCTATGACATCAGGTCATTGCATCGCATGGGTTATTACTTAGACCGAGGCCAGTGGACATGGAGGACATCAGGACAGGCCGAGGATGCAGCTAACATTGATGAGGACACAGCAAAGGAGCGGATTCTTTCCGGTGAGGCTGGACCGAGCGAGACACAACCTAAGAAAGCGGCATAGCCAGCTCAGTCAGATCCTTCTACATCTGCCCAGCCACAGCCACAGCCAGAGCAGACGGAGACTCGTGGTATTTCAGATACTCTAGAGGACAGAGTCAAATACATAGAGATCGATGTTTTTATCATGAGACATCGTCTAGATATCTTTATTGTTGAGACGAGAGAGAGCCACATTGGTCTTCGTGATGGTATTTTGGCTATTCTCTCAGCACTGTCCAAAGCTTCTACGAGTGCTCCTGCTGCAGACACAGTTCCTGCTCCTGTTGATGTATACCTGCTCCAGCACCAGCTGATGACATTGGTGATATTGATACTGGTGCTAAGACTACTATTGGAGATGGAGTTGGAGACACTATAGTTGGAGATATTGATGGAGATGAGGTGACTGACTCCGACCGATTTGATATTGATGATCTTATGTCAGAGCCAGTTGTGGAGGTGACGGATGATGTGGCTGCGAGACCTGTTGATCCATCCTTCTCACCTGCTCCGATACCTGATCCATCCTCTCCTTCCAGATCACTTGATCACACTTCAGTTCCAGTTTCGATTCCTATTCTTAGTCCTGTTGTTGACCTACCTGTTACTGATTTACCTACTATTGATTCTCCTGACATTCATACACCTATTATTCAGACACCCACACATGATATATCTATTGTACATACACCGATACTTTCTACAGCTGATACTATTGTTCTTGATACGCCTGTATCATCAGTTGTTACACCTACTGTTGATAGTCCTACCCTTCATACTTCATCAGTCATTCGAGAGCTTGGATTTTATACACCCGGCTTTCAGCATCTCGATTCAGGTCCCACTTTTGATTGTACTCCTGCTCCAGCTATTGCTGAGATGATTCGCCCGATCAGTTCAGTTCCTGCGGAGGACGTAGCTTCTACCTCTACTGCTTCAGCCAAAGGTCGGACCTATATTCGTCGTAGAGGACATGGATGCCATACCCCTCCTCAACCGACCAGGACCAGACTTCGAGATCTTCGACCACGATGGCTGCGAGCTCGATCTTTCACTGATACCAGACCGATCGAGATCGGTTCATCTTCTGATGACTCGATGGATGAGGATTAGGACATTGATGTATTTCTAGATAGTTCTATATTTCTAGATAGTTTACTTTCATGCTTACATGTACTTTTATCTTTGTTATGTACTTGATGTGCAAGTTCCTGACATATATAAAAAACCTTGTGTTTTCTCATTTCTATATCTTTGATGTCTTGAATTGTTTTTATACATTCAATGACTATACTTTGTCTTGTTTATTCATTTCCCTTACTTCCTACCTTTTTAATGATAACAAAAAGGGGAGTAATTCATGATGTTATTTAAGTATAAATGTGTTTACTTCTCCAAACTAAAGGGGGAGTAACTTTTATTTTTTGAAAACCTGAATTTATGAAAGGGGGAGCTTCACCTTTTGTCAAAATAAATTTGATTCTCAAAACCCCTCTTTCAATGTTCTTGAAAAGATTCTCATAAATTTTGTTATGAATCATTAATTCAGGGGGAGCTTTGTTAATTGCTGAAACTTTCATTAGAAGAGTATCATGATACATGTTCTTATTGCATTCAAATGAATATCAAAGTTCTGGGTAAGTTCTGATACTCTCTATCTTTAAAACAAGCTCAAATTCTATCACTTGTATTTTGAATGATTATAATTTTAAGTAATGATTGATACTTAATGCTTTCAATATTGTGCATCTTGATCAATTCTCTTAAAGCTTTACTTTTAAAGCAATTTATACTTAAGGGTTTTGTTATCATCAAAAAGGGGGAGATTGTTGACTCCACTAATTAATTTTGATGATAAGCAAAACAGTTAAGTATAATTTGAGGACTAATGATTTGCTTTAAGTATGTTTTCATTGAAAGGATGCTCACAAAATTTGAAGAAGCCCAATTGTATTGAAGAACCAAGTTTGAATGGAATGATTGCACAAAACAAGACTTGGACACTCAAAGAATTGGTTGAATGGATGACTAAGGCAAATGGAAACATGTTCCAGCATAAGTTTAGCAATTTCTGTACCTTTTTGATGATGTGTCGACTTAAGGTGTCGACACATGACATGATGTGTCGACACATGAAGATGGTGTGTCGACTCAGACCGGCACGTAGCAAAATCTCAAATGACATAGATGATGTATCGACACATGGACCTTATGTGTCGACTCAAAGTGTCAACACATGGATCAACACATCGCCTAAGAATTTCAAGCCACAAAACTTGCAGAAGT